>JAJKFI010000135.1:2087392-2122913 GCA_029204185.1 Lerista edwardsae | reverse complement strand
AGAGAGAGAGAGAGAGAGAGAGAGAGAGAGAGAGAGAGAGAGAGAGATGTTGGTGTGGGTGGGTATGGGTGTTACGTTATCAACAATCAGTGCACATCACAAAAATTTATAAAACTGATTCCAATGTCCAGAAATGTCAATGATGGAGACACATTTGACCAGGACAGAATTGTCCAAGTCTATAACATGCAGCCACACTAAGAAGGCATGCACTGCATGCAAGGGTAGGAAGGGAGTGGACCTGAAGGCAAATGGGTGGTAATTGAAAAAAAACCAAACATGTTTTGGATGGGAGACAGAATGCCAGGCTGTGACACACTGCAGTACCTGTTGTGGCAGAACGGGGTCACTGTGGAGCTGATGAGCCAGTGCGGGAATGTGGGGAGAAGGCCAGCTGGCAAAAGAACGGAGTCCAACCTTGAGGACCTGCCCAGGCTGGACTGACGATCACCCGCTGAAGCTTGATGGCACACGGTGAGAGAACCACACTGTGAAGACTACATCTGGAACTGAGGATTTGGTGAATCGCAGAATACTGTATATTTGTCAGAACCCCATTGAAAAAGGGTGGTTTAGACTGGTCTGCCCATGTAAGCCGCCTTGAGCATTTGCTTCGGCATGGGAAAGGCAGGGTATAAATTCTTCAAAATAAATAAAAAATAAAATGTCCATTTAAGTCCTCTGACGACTGATAGGTTTTCTCAGACATTTGCCACCCATCTTGGTGTCGTAGGTCCAAGGAGAGAAAAGAGTGGGGAGCTCATTGTAGCTTGCCAAGAACTACCCTGCTTTGCTGAAGTTTTTATGCTGCAAATTCTGCAAACCTTTTGGGCTGGGTTTTCTAGTTTGCAACCATATGTGTTTTGTGGAAAGTCCACTGGAAACAGCAGAGGCATCGTGGAATTGGCCCGATGATTGGGCACTTTTTTCCCCAGGATGAGAGCCAGCGGCGTCATGCAGCCGGAACGCTGGGCGGGAGGAACGGGTGAGCGGCAGCCCACCTGTTGCGTACCACTCCGTTTCACCGTCTTCCCTGCCCCCACGGGCAGCGTTCCGGCTGCATGACGCCACTGATGAGAGCTGATGTTTCTATTAAAAAATTGAGTTATCTCTGACCTTGGAGAAGCATGGATAAATCTCATCTTTCTCTTTGTGTTTATGAACAAGTCCTGGTGAGCTTTGCAGTCCAGAAGCAAATAATTTGATAAGAGTGTTTTTGCACATGTTATTAAAATTCAGACCTTGATTTTTTTTCCCCCATTATAAATAGGGTCTCAAAGACCTGTGATATCCACTTTGTTAAGTGTTGGGTTCAAGAGATTAAGGGCAATGACTGGCATGTAGTTCACTTTTATTTCCATCTCGCCACAACCTCACATCGCCATACATCTGTTTTGTTGATTCAGAAGAGCACTTGAGCTGCTTTACAGTTGATTTTGACAAGTGCTACAATTTGATACGGGGAAGATAATTCTTGCTGAGATGATTTCAAAGTACAGAAATTATAATTTTGAGTAGATATTACCTTTCTTTATGATCAGAAATTTCATGTAATATACTGCGCACTTCAGCATCTTAATCACATTTTTCTCCCTCTTTTTTAAACATTACATTCTTTTCTTCGAATCGCGCAAAAGATCACAAATTAAAATATTGTTCTAAACATATCTTTTTTTTTTTAACCCCACTGCTTGGTGAAGAAGATCATTTTAAAAAGAACAGGGAAAAAAACACATTAAAAATGTTCATTCCTAACCTTCTCTTCAAAACTATTTGATTTGGGATTTAATTAAACAGTAAGACATGACAGACTGTACAGGAGGGCTCATTAATACTCACCTTGGGCGCATTTCACCTCCTGTTTCTTACACGGGCGAGGTGTGGATTAATCAGCACTATCCCTTGGCCCAGAGCATTTATTGTGATTATAAAATGACCACTTGGAAAAAAAAATAAAACAAAATGTTCAAGCGCCAGGAAAGATAATCCATCATGCTTGATGATTAGGAGTTAAGAGCAACATTTTTTTTAAAAAAAAGTGATGTTCATGTTTTATGCAGAGGTGCAAACAGCGTTTTCTCCCTGTTGGGAAGAAGTCTTGTGGCCCTTTCAAAACTCTTTTCGAACCATGGCAAAACGCAACCGAAGAGATGCAGGACAAGGTCCAATGCAACCCGAACATTGGGCTCAGCGGGCCCGGCCATCTCTGCTCTGGCTCAAGAGTATTGAAAACATACTCTGGTGTAAGGTATGTTTGCGCCTACTCAAGAGCCGGCTGGACTTGCACGGAGCCCTGCACCAGCTTGGCAGCCTCAGGTCCTTTCTCCGTAACAACCAGCACAGGTCAGTGTGCGCGAGGCAGTGTTGTGACGGGGAGAGGGTGGCAGGAGGGTGGTTTGGAGGTGGGGAGGGGGCATTTCTTGGGAAGGGGAGGATCTGACCCAGGAGGAGAGTGGAGTTGGTGTAGGTGTCCTCTGCTGTACCCTAAACCCTGCTCCCGGGCCAGGCAGCCCTACGTGGGTGTCCCAGATCTGCACCAGCTAAATTGTATCTGAGGAGCCCCATAGGGGTGGTTGGAGCTTTCCTTGGGGTAAAGTTGTCGCTTTGGATGCAGCACAGGCCATGCAGCCCTAGGATTTGCCTGCAACACAGGGAGGGGCATTGTAGGGTATTGGTCCCTGTGGGTCCAGGGTATCCCCGTGGGGCTGCTCCCCAGGGTCAGGGATGGTGGTGCGCCCTCGCCTCGCTCTGGCAGCCTCGCGATGTTGGGCAAAGATGCAGCGGGACGCCTTTTGCGGGTGGCACAATTGGTTTAATCGGGAAAGCAATTTTACATTCATTAGGCCCCCGTAGGCTGGGCCGCTGGATCGGGGCCCTCGGACCCTGTTACCTCACAGGGCCCAGTTCCCAAAGTCTTCAAATGGAGTCTCGCTGTGAGTAGCGGTACGCTGGGTCAAGCCTCGGCGTTTGTCCTCGTCGGGTGGGGTGGCGGCCCCCGGCTTGCGCTCTGAAGTCTGGGTGGTCCCCGGGGGTCGTCCTGTTCACCCCCTGCTCGGGGCCAGCAGACTCCCTATACTTGTGCCAGCTCAGGTGGGCCGTGTGCCAGGGACCGGCTGGGGAGGAGGTCTCTCGGGGTGGCAGCAGGCGGGCGTCCCTGTCGCCCCAATGGCGAAGGGGAGCGGGTGCTCTGGCTGAGCCCCCCGAGGACCCGGTCCTGGGGTTCAGCCTCTCAAGGAGCGGGGCTCGATGGTCCCCTTTCAGGTCACGGTCAGGTGCGAGTCCAGGCGGCCTGCCTGGCTCGTTGGGTGCCTTCCCTCCTCTAGCCCTCCAGCTCCAGGAGGGACGTCCTCTCCCTTTGCTGCCTGAGCTCCTTATGAGCTCCCAACCAGTCTCTTTGGGCTCCTCCCCTTCCGGTCTCACTGCCAGGCCCAGTTCTCGTGAGACTGGGCCGGCTCCTTGCAGAATCTCGCTTCTCCTCAGCGAGTCACCCAAGCCTGTTTGTGCGTTCTCTGAGCTAGGCCAGACTTCTCTAACCACCCACCTGCGGCCCCCTGTGGCTGAGTAGGATCCCCGTCTTTTGTCTGAGGCCTCGGGGCGGACATGGGTGCGGCCAGCTCCCATCCTACCAACCTGTGCAGACCCCCACCCTTCGGAGCGGCCCCTGGGGCTCCCGGGCCCCGGGTGACAGTCCCTCTCAGAGCCCAGCTGGATATAGGAAAGCCGAATTCGTTGGTCACGGCTGCTGTGCTCATGTCTGAAGCAGGCAGAGAATGCCAAGGGCGCAATCCAAGAGGTGGTTCGGGGTGGAGAGAGGAAAGGGGCGGGGCAGAGGGTCCAGGAGGCGGGTTGGCAAAGGGAGGGGGCGGAGTTTGGACGTGGCCCTGGCCTGCATGGCCCCAATTTGGGCTGTGCGGAGAAGGATCTGTGCCTGCTACACAGCAGGTGCAGATCCAGGTAGCCCATAGGGCTGGCTAGTGCCTACCCCTGGGCAAGAGCACAAACAAGCCCTGGCCCCGTGGAGGCTCCCTGTAAAGCAGCCCCCCCCTTGCCTTCAGAGCCAATTGCAGCGGTGAAAGCGGAGGAGACAACCGCACTCCGGGGTAAGCCCAGTAATGAAATTCAGGGGGTTCGCCCAGGTTCTATAGAACCGGTTGTTAAATGGCCGGGCCCCGCCCACTCACTTACCTTGGCTGGCTTTGGTTTTTTTTTTTTTTGCTCCGGCTATGACATCATAGAACTGGTTGTTAATTTATTTGAATCCCACCACTGGGTAAGCCCCTATGGGCCGGTGGGTCAACTCAAACCTGCACCTCCTGAATAGCTGGTGCAAGTCTGAATTGATGCGTGAAAAGCCGATCAGGCCTGAGAAGGGAGTACAAATTTGGAATAGGCCACTGCTGAGACCTGCACCCCCTCCTGGTCCCGATCTGCCCCTCCCCACCCCATCAGCATCCCATTCTCCATTCCACCTTCCACTCCCCCCTTCCATTTCCTCCACGGACCTACCTGCTCCAGTGGGCTTCCATCTCAGGTAGGTGATGTTTCTGCTGGGCTCAACTTTTCTCTTTCTATACATGCCCCATCTTGCCTTGGGCCCTGATCCAAAAGATCCAAGTTCCAGAGGAAATTGGAAAATGGGATCCACAGCAGCAGTTCTCAACCACACTGGGAAAGCAGAGAAAAAGACAGAGAAATTCTTGTGAATCTGTGAACTTAAAAGTGCTGGCTGAGGCTTTCCTTCTGCAGAAACCATCCACGTTGAAAAGGGATTTTGGCTTCAAGATTGGGAGCTTAAACTACTGGAGTTTCTGGAGGTTTTTTTTCCCCCTTTTAATTTCCTCTCAGGAGGAATATAACCCTGAGTTTAGAAAATACTATGAGCGAAGAGTAGTAAAACCGGCTCCATTGTGGAGGAGTGTTCAGGGTCCCTGAAGAGCAGAACAGAGGGAGCCGAGTACTAGAGGGGTGGGAAACAAGGAGCAAAGATAACAAATCAGGCCTGGGACTTGGATACCTAAGAAAGCTGTGGGGACTTCGAGATGGTCTGCACCAGAAAGAACATTATTAGAGCAGCAAGGAGGAGATGGGAATTCTTAGAAAACGTAGACGCCAATTGTGCCTCAAAGACTCAGCTCTGATCATGCAGTTTGGCTTATGGGAGGCATGGAGGAAGAAACCGAATGAAGATCCTTCTTCCTATGTGAGGAATTTCACAGGCTAAGGCTGCAACACACTTTCTGGGGAGTAAGCCCCATTGAACGTGGTGAGACGTCTGAGTAGACATGCATAGGCTTGTGCACGTAGATACATGACATTCTACTTATTCTACTTATTCAAAAAAAATGATTGTGAAAATGTTCTTTTCCTTTTAAAAATTTACTGTCTTCCTCGCAAAGGCACATGTCATCTTTGGCAGAGTTATTCAAACTGTGGGTCGGGACCCACTTGGTGGGTTGCAAACTGATGTCAGGTGGGTCGTGGAAAGCTGAGAGCAGCCATCTTGGAAGCTGCAGACATTATTCTTGTTAAATTCCTTTTGTGAGCGTTAGCAGTTTGAATTTTCAAGTGATAGCTTTTTTTTTACATTTTGTTTTTAGGTCAGTGTTTTTACGTCTGTTTTGTTCTAACTTTGCTTTCTGTCAGGGATGTTTCATGGTTGTACAATTGCTGCAGTCCAAGAGTGTCAATTTGTGTTTCAGGAGTGTCACTTTATTATGTTACAATAACAGCACTTCCTGCCTGATTATGTCACTTCTGGCTATGACATCACTTCCAGGTTAATGGCATCACTTCCAGTGGGCCCCGACACAAGTGCCATTCTAAAAAGTGGGTCCCGGTCTAAAAAGTGTGAATACCACTGATCTATAGGAATAATCAGTAGTTTCCCTACAGGGGAAACTACTAAGTTGCTAAGATTTGCAAGGCTGTGTAAACCTTGCTGTGTAAACCACTCCTCTCCTCTGCCGTTGTAGCCATTCCAGGAGGCAGGAAGAGGTGCCTCTGTGTTGAGTTTGCAGCTTGAAGTGGCCACAACGGTGAGAGAAAGGAGCGGTTTACATGTCAAGGTAAGGCGCCTTGCAAATGCAGTGCCCAGCACCTTCCAGGGACCATCAGCGTTTGGTATGGGTGTGGCAAGTGAGGCAGAATTGCCCTACCTTATTGCTTTGATAAGTACCCCCACTGCTGCTGCAGTGGCTGTGATCCTGCAAACACTTACAACCTGCAAGCCTGTGGGTTGAGAGTATTTGAGTGATCACAGCAGTGGGGCACTGAGCATGCTGTGAGACGTGTATCTTTGGTTTTGTAGGTTTCTTCTTCCTTGCTGAATTCAACACCCTGAGACTGAACACATATTGTGCTTTTTCCCCAGTATGTACATAAAAATAATGAGCCTGCATTTACCTTTAGAGATTTATTCCCATGCACTGATTTTTTCTTTTTACCCCGCACCCCACAATACACACGTGGGACAAGGCTTGGAGTTAAGGGCCACATTATTAACTTATCACAATTACAGACTTACAGCCAGCGGCGTCATGCAGCCGGAACGCTGGGCGGGAGGAACGGGTGAGCGGCAGCCCGCCCGCTGCGTACTGCTCCGTTTCACCGTCTTCCCCGCCCCCGCAGGGCGCTGCCACTCACCCGTTCCTCCTGCCCAGCGTTCCGGCTGCGTGGCGCCGCTGCTTACAGCGGCGCAAACTAATAAGTAGCGTGCGAGACCTGTGGGGAAAGGGCACTGGCCGTCTGCCTCCCCGGGTGATCAGGATGATCAATGGGCGTGCCAACTGACTCCAGACACACAGCCCGTCTTGATGAGCTAGGGTCCCTCATTGCCAACCCGAAGGGTCAAGGCAGCATGACCGCACCGGCTCACCCCGGCAACGCCCAAGGGTAGCCTTTGTTAAGTCCGGCCAGGGGTAAGCCGCCTCACTGAGCCGGGTAAGCACCTTATGAGGCAATGGCCATACCCTGCCGTGCTGCCTAAACTGGACGCCATAAATACACAACGCCCTTCCTACCCCCTCGCACGCTTCCGGCCTTAAAAGTGACCGGAGCCCAGTGATGTCATTCAGGGGGAACGGAACAGAACGGGTGTCCCGGATCCTAACGGGCTCCATGGCTGGTTCCGGGTTCCCGACAAGTGCCAATCAAAAGTGAGTTCCTGTTCCTAAATCATTTGAATGACACCACTGCCGGAGCCCTAGTTAAACCTACTGCCACATTGCAGGCTGGGGTAGGCGAAAAACAACCAGCAAAAGGCCAATCATGCTGGAAGCAGAAATTCCTACCTGGCCCCATAAAGCGACCGGCTAATCTCAGCCTGAAAACGGGCGGGCGGGCGGGAATTGCCGGTTGCGACTCGAACTGATAGGAGGGCGGAGCGAGTGCAGCTAAATCGCTCTCGCTCCGCCCCTTCCCAACTGGCCAATTAGCCCTGCAAGCCCCATCTCGCCTGATTGCAGGGGGCAATCCCAAGGACGTGCAATAGCGCATCATCGCCTTTCTACAGAGTTTCGAGTGCAAAATTAAAATCATGCCCCTGATTTGTGTCAAGCTGGGCCATGTGACTCTTACTCATGTGAATAATTCGTGCACAGAGAAATAATTTGGCTGAGGTCCATTGGACTTCACGTAAGCAGGAGTAACGTAGGATGGTAGTATTTATCAGTTCAACCTTATAAATACCATAGCAAAAGCAAGCAATGCAATTCATGCCTAGCTATAGATATTTAATGCATTGCTTGGAACCAAGCCTTCTCGGGTTACATTTGTATTCATATATGTCAAAAAATGCAATGTTATTTCTTTTTTAAATAAATTGGAAGCACTAGTCTATAGTGTATGATTATTTTATTAACGGATAAATCAGCCGGCTCTCAAGGGCATGGAAGAAATAGATTTATTTAATATACAAATAAACGGTATCCATTCAGCATTTCCCTCCCTTGTCGGAAACTTGCGTTGTGCAACAACAGATGATGCAGACCAATTGTGAGGCAGTTTCTCAGACGGCAATTCCAAAACAGTGCTTATTAACCCTTCTGAAACAGGAACATACAAAATCTGTGTGCAGTTAACTATAGAGGCCTCTGACAGCGCAATCCTAAGTTTGCGCAGCGTCGGCAAAATGGGGTTGCGCTGATGCTGCGCGCTTAGTGCTGATGCGGCACCTTCGCGTCAGCGCTAAGGCAACAGGACCGGCGCTGCTGTTGTGCCCACGCAGTGCCTCCCTAGTGCAAGGAAGGCGCCATGACGGTGCGGTGCGGGGATTGGTGGGAGGGAGGGAAGCAGGACCTGGGCAGACTTGGGAGTTGGCCATACGACCACATCTTAAGCCCGTCCGTGAGGCCGCGAGACCCTGATTCGGGCCACGCAGTCTCCTCGAATCTGCGCCCGCTCTTTAGCAGCCTCCCATTCCGGCACTGGGTAGGATTGAGCCCTCAATCAGTTGCTCTCATGGGCCCAATCCTATCCAACTTTCCAGTGCTGATACAGCTGCAATGCAAGGGAAGGGAAGAAAGGACTGCCTCCCCACTTCAGGCTACAGAATACACCCCATTGGCATGGCTGCATCAGTGCTGGGAAGGACTGAGCCCAACAGTGTCCTGGGAGTGGGGGCGGGGAGGGCGCTAGGTTTTGCAAGGCGCCTTCCCTTACTGTGTAAACCCCGCCATCATAGCCTTTTCAGGCAACACAAAGGCGTCTTCTCTCGTTGCTTCCGCCACTCTGAATGGCTATGACAGTGAGGGAGAGGAGCAGTATACACAGACAGGTAAGGTCTGAACTGCCAAACTGAACACCCTTTCCCCTCTCTAGGGATGCTACTGGCAGAGGCGTTTCTAGAGTGCAGCTACTCTCTGGCTACTGATTGGGCCCAAACTCACACAAACCCATAATAGGGAGTACTCTGTGATAAGGAGTACATTTTCGTCTTCTTAAGAAAGATCTGTAAGGGTGAAATTTCATTTACATTTAATCAGTGTGGAAGTGTGCCTCTTGACTGAAAAGCTGTGCTGTAAGGGGTGGTTTTCAGTGGTGAAACATCTGGAAATATGTGTGTGTGGGGGTTGCAGTTGGAAAGTGGCAGGCAGTGGAAGGGTTAAACACCCCTCTCCCTCAATCAGTCCCCCTGAAGCTGCTTTTCTTTAAAGATAAGTATCCCCTGGGGTTTGCATGTTTGCAGGTAAACAGGCAATTTATTTTACTGGCAGGCTAGTCTAAACCCCCATTTTTCAATGGGGTTTTGAGAAACATGCAGTATTCTGTGATTCACTAAGTCCCAGATGTAGCCTTCACAGTGTGGTTCTCTCCTCTGGCCATGTGAATTGAGCTTCAGCAGGCCATTGTAAATCCAGCCTAGACAGGTCCTCAAGGTGGGACTCTGTCCTTCTGCCAGTTGGCCTTATTGCATACTCCCCTGCAACTCTCTCTTGTGGTGACTAATCAGCTATTATTATTATTATTAGCTTGTAAACCGCTTTGTGAACTTGTGTTGAAAAGCGGTATATAAATATTGTTGATTGATTGCATTGTAATTGTAATTGTAGTTGTTAATAATACATATATGCCACTTTTCAACAAGAATAGTTCACAAAATTGTTTACATCCAATCGGTCAATCCTACAGGAAGTCAAGCCTGATTGCTCCCTGGAAGGACAAATCCTGACACTGAAGCTCAAATACTTTGGCCACCTCAGGAGAAGAGAGGACTCTTTAGAGAAGACCCTCCTGCTGGGAAAGATGGAAGGCAAAAGGAGAAGGGGGCTGCAGAGGATGAGATGGTTAGAGAGTGTCACCGAAGCGATGAACATGAAGTTGGGCGAACTCCGGAAGCTAGTGGAGGACAGGGAGGCCTGGCGTGCTGTGGTCCAGGGGGTTGTGAAGAGTCGGGCACGACTTAACAACTGAACAACAACATCAATCAATCAATCAATCAATCAATCAATCAATCAATCAATCAATCAATCAATCAATCGTTCCCTGTCCCCAAAGGGCTCACAATCTAAAAAAAATACAGAAGAGGCTCAGGAGAAGCCACTAGAAGCTATGCTGAGGTGAAACACAGCCCTCCCCCCCCGCTAAATATAAGAAGACACTACACTGAAAGCTGCCTCTTTGCATTAGCATAGTTATGGGGGTGTCACAGTATTGAGTTTTGCAAGCGGCCCCTTGCCCTCCTCTCCGAAGCCATTGGGGGGGCTAGTGCAAAATGGAGGGGACCCCCCCCTTCTAGCTGTTGGAATGGCTCTGGAGCAGTGCTACGGCCTCCTTGCCCAGCTTGCAGGCATTTGATCCTACGAGTGGCTACATCAATGCTGTGGCCTGCAGGAGCAGCCGATTATGAATTTGTCCTGGTTGTTCATGGTTTCTTCTTTGACGATTGAAGGAATTATTCCTTTTTCCTCATTTGGCTGAGCTGGAAAACCTAACATGGTCAGTGGTGTCATTCAAATGATTTAGGAACAGGAACTCACTTTTGATTGGCACTTGTCGGGAACCCGGAACCAGCCACGGAGCCCGTTAGGATCCGGAACGCCCGTTCTGGTCCGTTCCCCCTGAATGACATCACTGAACATGGTGATATGGACTTAGTTGATATTGGACACAGGAGTCAGCACTCCAGATCCCTCATTTCAGGTTAAGAGGCTTCTGACTTCGGAATTCCCAAACTCCTTTTTAAGACACTGCCAAAAAATAAAAAATAAACACAGCAATAGTTGCCCACATGTCTGTTGTAACTAACATGTGTTTGTTGTAAGAAGCAGCAGCCTTGTGATTTTTTTTTTCATTGTCACTGTTTGCTTTTCTATTTCATTTGCATTTTGTAACTTTTTCTCCTGAATGAAAACTGCAGTGCATTTTTTTGTTTGAAACTTTCTAAATGTGAAGTTTTCTCTGTGCTTTAAAATTAAATGCAGGGAGTGTCAAATTCATTACACCTGCAGCCTCAATCAATGTTCAGTTCCATCCAAATTAATGTATTAACTCACATCATTTCCTTCTAAATTTATAACACAGGTTCTTTGAAAAAAATTACCCTTCCCCTAAAAAAAAAAAAATCAAAACACTTTTTCTTGTTGTACTGCAAGAGGGGCAAAGAGATTATTGAGATTTAATTTAAATTTATACCATGCTAAATGATCCCAAGTACAAAGTCATAATATTACCATTTTGCAAGCTAATATAGAGGTATTCCTTGAAATAATTTTTTTTTAAAAAAAAATCCAGATTTCTGGAGATGTTTATTCAAACTTCTCAAAGTTTGAATAAAAGGCCAATTTATGCTCCTTGTTCTTGTTTCCTTCTGGTGGAATCTTACACTACACATATATGATGGATTACATCTAATATACATCTAATAATATTATTTCCTTAGTGCCATTTGCCAAAAAGGGAGTATGTTTCTATTTATAAAAGTGGATTATTTTTCTCTTTTTAAAAACTTCCAGTTTGAAACTGCTGCTATCTGAGCAATGCAAAATATCCCCTAAATTGGCATTTGAAGCCCCCCCCCCATTTTGAAGTTAGAAGAAATAAAAGTTGTCATCAGAGTATCTTGGCCTGTCACGTCTCCCATGGAAATTACATAGCTATTTTTCTTCGGCATTTAAAAAAATACATATATTCCAAAAATGTTCAGTGCCTTAATTTAATGAATGCAATATTTTAAATGGAATATATTGAAAATGTAAAGCGATGCAGTTTGCCTTTTCCAATACGATTAATATTTTATTTTTTAAGGAAAGCAAATTAAAGAAAAATCCCCAACCTAAGGTCAACAGTGCCTGTTTAAGGGAACTATCGTATTCTCTTCTCTTCAATGCCCTGTCTTTTTCAGAATATTAATAGGGGAAAGAGTGACAAGAATGACTTAGACGTACATGTCAGGAGAAAGGGTCAGCTCTTGGCAGTAGATTGTTAATTCACATCCATTAATGAAATTTATCCTCCTTACTGTCTCCCTCTCGCTCGCTCTTTTTTCAAATAAAAAGGTCCTTTTTTGAGAGAACATCATGGACTTTTCACAGAAGCTGAGAAGGGCCACAGGGGCAGGCCAAGGTAAGAGACTGACAATCTTCAGGTGATTAAGGAGACTCAAAGGCGAGGTAGACCTACAAAATGAATAACTATGGACCCAGAACCATGCCATAAGGCTCAATGGCTTGTGATTTGCAAGTTGATAAGACAAGAAGATTAATAATGCTGCATTATAATGGCTGCTTCCTCTCAGCTGGGGAGATGGTAATGATCTCATATTGCTGGAGGAGCAGTTTGGTGCGCTCTACTGAGGGGGGTGCGGACTCACTCATCCCAATTGGCCCCCAGGATATAGAGATTTTGAAAAATGGGAATGCAGTTACAATTTTAATTAGATATAAAGTTTTTAATAATTTTGCTGAAATGAGGACTTCAAAGAACATATTTTGCAGCATTCAGGCCCATAACTCCTGAGTGACAGTTTTGGTTAATTTGCAAGTTTTCAGATCAAACTTTGCCCGTGGCTCCATGCTGAGGGTAAAGCAAAATGTCAATTTCTTTCTTCAGTGATCTCAAGCATCTTATTTAGGCAGGTGTGCTGAATTCTCTTACTCCGTAGATGTGAGCAGAACAAAACTACTCATTAAAATATATGCTTCGGTTAAAAAAAAAAACACGAAAAAAATTAGCCACATAAATAAAATCAGGAGTAATAAAGAGAATCAATCAGTAAGAAAAATGTACAGCAATATACAACATAAAATTTTAAAGAAGAATCAGAGTAATATTGTATATGAAAGGTGATTAAATGTTAGCATATGATTATGCTGTCATTGCATATTATTATCAAAGAATGTTTAATTTATATCTTTTTTTCAAAATTAGAGGTAGTTGTGGAAAAGATTTTTTTCCTGCTTTAGACCATCTCCCGCCCCGCTCCCCACTAAATCCATATATACTACAGATTTGCGATTTAGATTTGTGGTCCTGAATTAATTACATTTGGTATCAGAAGTACATTAGTTTTTGGGCAGTCTACAAGCACAAATAGTAGAGGAGGATGTTGTGAGTTGTGATTGAGCTCCTGCCTTCTCTCTTTTATTTCCCAACTCTTCTAGGAGTTATGGGAGAAAGCTGGCTGCCAGGCAGCCGTTTTAACAACCCGCCCTCTTTTCGCAAAGCACATTGCAAAAAACAAAACAAAAGGGGGGGCAAGAAAAAATCTGATAGGAATGCAGCAGAATGGTAGAAATAAGTTGCTTGTCATAACTTATACAAGAAAAACAGACTCCGCTGATCCCTGAAAAATGTGGAGGATGAACGTATTTTGGGAATGTGACAGCACAATTACACAGTGAGTGCTGCGCTGGCGCAAGGTGTTGCAAACATGCCGTAAAGCCAGCAGCGGCATTCAGCCAGTACACTGGGCGGGACTTACCTTTGACCGGCAGCCCGCCCGTTGCGTAATGGTGCGTTCTGCCGCTTTCCCGCCCGCCGGGGCGGGTGGAAAAGCGGCGGAACGCGCCGTTACACAATGGGCAGACTGCCAGTCAAAGGTAAGTCCCGCCCAGCATACCGGCTGAATGCCGCCGCTGCGTAAAGCACATTGTGATTCCCAGAGAGTACCAGCAGAAAAGCTTATGGGATCCTGCCAGTGCCAGATTCAGAAGGAGCACTCAGTGGAGCAGATAAATCCCAGGGGGCAGCACAGGGGAGGGATGGGTGGGGGGTGCGCCGGGTGCCTGGGCGAGCAGGCGCCCCCTCTGAGGCCAGGGAAAGCTGTGCGGTGAGCGGGAAGAAAGTGGAAGTGAGTGGACGGGCTGCCGATCACGCGTAAGTCCCGCCCAGCGTACTGTCTACTGGAGAGTAGATGACACCACTGGTCGCGACCTGATGTCAGGTGGGTCGCGGAAAGCTGAGAGCAGCCATCTTGGATACTGCAGACCTTACTTTTGATATATTCCTTTTGTGAGTGTTAACAGCTTGAATTTTCAAGTGTTTTATATGTTGTTTTTAGGTCAGTGCTTTAACATCATACCGTATTTTGCCCTAATCTTACTTTCTGTCAGGAATGTTTCATGGTTGTACTGTACAATTGCTGCAGTCCAAGAATGGCAATTTGCATTTCAGGAGTGTCATTTTATTATGTTACAATGGCAGCACTTCCTGTCTGATGATGTCACTTTCTGCCGCAACATCATTTCCAGGTTAATGACATCACTTCCGGTGGGTCCCCACACTAGTGCCATTCTAAAAAGTGGGTCCCAGTCTAAAAAGTTTGAATACCACTGTTATAATTCATGGTTTTGCTACTGTTCCTGCCAGCAGCAAGGCAAAGTTTTCCATTTTGAAAACTACTTAATACGCATTTAACACTTTTACCAAGTAAATGGAATGTGTTATAGAATTGTTTGGTTGATGGCTTGTCAGAATAGCTAAGTCTCCATCAGGCACTGTCAGATGGTTTGTATTCTTAGGGCACAATCCTAACCAGGGCTGGAATAGGTAGGCCAACTGGCTTGTGTCTTATCCAGGCCTGACTGGCCTGTGCCTTATGACACCTTACTCCAAGTAAAGCCCTATGGGTCTACTCAGAGCTGTGCCAGGGAAATTGCTGATGCAATTCCGAAAGGTCTGCATGGGACTGACCTGGCCAGGAACAGGTGTTAGGATCAGCAGTGTCATGCAGCCGGAACGCGGGGCGGGAGGAACGGGTGAGCGGTAGCCCGCCCATTGCGTTCCGGTCCGTTTCGCCGTCTTCCGAATGCAACGGGCAGGCTGCCGCTCACCCGTTCCTCCCGCCCAGCGTTCCGGCTGCATGACGCTGCTGGTTAGGATCCCCGTTCTATGTGCTGGAGGCCAGTCCAACCCCCCTCCCCAAGCTGGTCCACCCATGATCCCCCTCCCCTGCTTTTCCCTTGCTCTCATCCACCCCCCTCCTCCTTCCTTGGGCTTGAATAAAGATTGACTATATTTTATTGAAAACATAAGTGATATAAACAAAATCTAGATATAAAGCAAGGCCTTTCCCGTGCCAAAGCAAATGCCCAAGGCGCCTTACATGGGCAGGCTAGTCTAAACCACCATTTTTCAATGGGGTTTTTACAAATGTACAGTATTCTGCGATTCACCAAATCCTCAGTCCCAGATGTCGCCTTCACAGTGTGGTTCTCTCCTCTGGCCGTGTGACATGGAGCTTCAGCAGATGATCATCAGTCCAGCCTGGATAGGTCCTCAAGGTCGGACTCCATTCTTTTGCTGGCTGGCCTTCTCCCCACATTTCCACATGAATCCTTTGTGCAGTAGCTGAAGTGGGAAGTGCTGTCACACCTGAGCATGAAAAGGTAGTGCTACCTTACAATCAGGTATAAGCATTTGCACACTTCCAGGGCATTAATATATTTTCTATTCTGCATGAGTTCCTGATCTGACCCAGAATTCTTTGCTGTGCAAGCAAATGTATCAGGGCACCCCTGCTAACTAGGCAAGAGGCACTTTTTTCAAGTGGTGTCCTCTTATATTTAGCAGGGGGAGAGCAATTGTCCCTCTTCACCCCAGCACAGTGTCTCTCTCGTGGCTGTTGCTGGTGGTGTTCTCCATCCTTTTAGATTGTGAGCCCTTTTGGGACAGGGAGCCATTTAACCTTAATGTTATTATTTGCCTGTAAACCGCTTTGTGAACTTGTGTTGAAAAGCGGTATATAAATACTAGTGATTGATTGATAATTATAATGTAAATTTTAATAGAATCAGAGTTGGAAGGGACCTACAAGGTCATCTAGGTCATCGAAGGTCATCGAAGGTGCTGGAGGAGAGAACCTGGGAAGGTGCTGGACGGATGGATTGCTGGCTGCGTGGAGTGCCTGAAGGATTGTCGGATGGACTGATGGACTGGGGTTTGTCTGGATTTCTGACTGGTTGTTCTGCCAAATTCCCTGCCGGGCCTCCCCAAGGGCCCCGATGCCCACACTAGGCTAACTAGTTTTCCCTCCAGAGCAGCCTCAGAGATAGGCAAGAGGGAGGGGGCTCCTTCACCCACTGGGCCTCCTCTCTTCCAGCAGCCTTGCTTGGGATCACGGGCTGGCCAGCCTCCTCCAGACTGCCCTCATCACTGGCTTACCTCCAAATACCCTAAGTCTGGCACCAACAAACCCCACCACCAAACAATAGGCAGTCAGCTTGCCTAAGCCACAACTGCCTCCTCCACTTGGTGGCTCCAGGGGCGTGGCAGCCATACAACAACTCCCAATAATTTCCCACAATAAGCTTACCTTATCCAGTCTTTCAGCCAGTCCATCAGTCCATCCGACAATCCTTCAGGCACTCTGCGCAGCCAGCAATCCATCCGTCCAGCACCTTCCCAGGTTCTCTCCTCCAGCACCTTCCCAGGTCCCTCTCCTACAGCTTCTGCCTCCAGCTTTATACTGAGGCCAGCCAATCAGTGGGCAGGCTTTAATTCATCAGCCACACCCACCTGCACCTGTGCTGGACTCCCTCCATAGCCAGGGGCCTCATCAGCCTACAGCTGTGCTCCCAAGGCTTGCAAAGACCTTGGGGGTTAACCCTATAATCCCCATCTTATCTGGGACAAGGGGCCATTGCTGATACCACTCCCTATCTCCTCGGGGTATTTCCTGTCTTTACCAATACACTAGTCCAAAACAGTTCATTGCTGGAGACACCACTTGATGGACTTTGGTGGTTTTTTTTTTTTTTTTCGTTCACTTTCCTCCCTTTGTAGTCTGTGGATATTTATTTATTTTCAGTGCAGTCAGACTACTGAAGACTGCTACTACTATCCATCACCAAGCTTCCCTAGCAGGAGAGCCAGGTCTGCAAACTGAATTCAAGCCAGAACCACGGGATTTCCTTGCATCTGCGCTGAAACACTGGAGCAATAGAACCTGACTGGTCACACGGATGAGAGCTTTGAAAGGTAGACGTTTCTGAGTTTGGATCAGCTGAACTTGGGTGTTAAAAGCAACCTGAAATTGCTCCAGATGGCTAGCTTCATCTGTGATTCATGCCAAGTCTATGCTTAGTGTCAAAATCACTCCAAAAGAATATTTAAACAGTTCTTACATAAAAAGCATGCAGAGAAGAAGGAAAAAGCACTCCCCCCCCACGTCATGAACTGCTGTTGTCTATGCAGGATCAATACAGCACATTGTTATTTGTCATTCCTCTCCTTCTGAAAAACAGTAGTGTGGCTCAGCAAGCGACTTCACAATGTACTTCTTTCAGGGGTAAACGTCACCTGGTATGTGGTGAGCCTGTCTTGGGCGACAGGTGACTACAAAGCAAAGCATATGCAAAGGCATCGAAGCCACTCAGAGGCACTTCACACAGAACAGCTTTCAGACACAGAGGCTTTTCAGGGTAGGAAAAAGGATTAAAAGCACATGCGCATCGTATGTGAAGAATGCACATTTTGATAGATATGAGTTTGTGTGCCGGACAGCTGCTGGCGCCCACCACTTCCAATATGTGTGATCAGAGCAAAATAGACGCACAAATGTGTTTTCCATGTTACAATATGCACATTCCCCCCCCCCCCGTTTTTTCCCTCCACAGGGATAATGACCACATCCAAGTCCAGATGGGTTGGAACATACTTAATTCTGCATTAGATTATGGCCACTATCTGTTCGATGCCATGTTTGAGGCAGTCCACATCAGGATACAGGTAAAGTCTGAATTAGTACAGTTAGAAGTGGTAGAACATTAACTATAACTACCATTTCAAAGCCTCCATTTAGGGGATGTGGTGCTGCTGTGGGTTAAACTGCTGAGCTGTTGAGCTTGTTGACCGGAAGGTTGGCAGTTCGAGACCACGTGTTGGAGTGAGCTCCCGTTGCTTGTCCCAGCTCCTGCCAACCTAGCAGTTTAAAAGCACGTAAAAATGCAAGTAGATAAATAGGAACCATTTCAGTGGGAAGGGAACGGTGTTCCCTGTGCCTTGGCGTCTAGTCATGCCAGCCACATGACCACGGGAATTTATTCTCAGGACAAACGCTGGCTCTTCGACTTAGAAACGGAGATGAGCACCGCCCCCTACAGTCGGTCACGACTAGACCATTTGGCCGTGGGGAAACCTTTACCTTTTTTACCATTTTAAAGTCAGATCACTACTGGCATTCTCAGCACACAATATATAATGCTGGCAGATAAGATAGAGACCTCTCTGCCACCTGGCAGTTGTAAAACAAAGTGCGCTGAGCCAGAGGCGGATCTAAGGGGGGGAAAAATCTGTAAGTCTTGCAAGAAGCCTTACCTTGCAGTGGAAGACACTCCTCTCCTGCACCGTTTTAGCCAATCCTCACAGGGAAAAGCAACATCTTGGCGTTGCTTACTGGCTACAGCAGCAAGGGAGAGGAGGGATTTACATGACAGGGTAAGGCTTCTTGCAAAACTTACAGATTTGCCCCCCCTTAGATCCGCCTCTGCGCTGAGCAGGCCTGAGGAGTGGGGGGCAAGGGTGCAAAATCCCCATGGCCTGGGCTTGCAGGGAGCCTGAGCTATGACAAAACAAACTATGGGTGAGATCTCAGTAGTTGCTGAGGTTTGGTTCTAAGTCTCCCCACTGATACAAAAAAACATGTTTTTTTTTAAAAGCAGCTTAAACAAAACATGAATCAGAAAGTCAATTAGAACTGCTATTTTGCAGCTCATTCCAAGAAAAGTGACCCTTTCTCTTAGCCCTCCCTCACTGAAGATTGGAATGAGAAAGTGATTAATCACGTCCACATTCCAGTGTTCAGTGAGCTAGGGTGAAGGGAAAGGTCACTTTTCTTGGAGTGAGCTGCAAAGTAGCAGTTCTAATAGTTTCCATAGAAAAGCAGTTTTTAGAACGGGGATTGGAATGGGACATGTTTTTTCCCCCTTCTCCAGGGATCAGCAGAATCTATCTTAACTCAGCATTGAGTCCAATCCATGGATCCAAACTCAGTATATAGAAAGGTTGGACCGGTAGATGGTACAAAACAAATGTATTTGTGTTTCCACCACAGTTTTAATCCACTTTCAACACACTTCTATTACCCCAATGCATTCTGTAGTCTGGAGACTGTAGTTTGTTGAGGATAGCTCTAACAGAACAACTGCTTGAGGTGACAAATCGTAGGAAGGACAGGCCATTTGTGGCTACAAATAGTTGCTCTAGGAACAGAGCCACAGAACCAGTGGTGTCATTCAAATGATTTAGGAACAGGAACTCACTTTTGATTGGCACTTGTCGGGAACCCGGAACCAGCCACGGAGCCCGTTAGGATCCGGAACGCCCGTTCTGGTCTGTTCCCCCCGAATGACATCACTGCACAGAACCCAGAAGAATCTCTCAGAAGTCAGCCGTGACACCACAAAAGACCATAAAGAAGACCATGCTGGTCAGCGTGCCGTGAGACCAAAAATGTTGAAAATGGCTATTCTGCCCTGTACCTGAAATCTTCTGCTACGTTGTGCTCCTAATGCTGCATTGTGCATGCACATGCAGCTGGGAATATGCCTCTATGTCTCCTAGTGGTGAGGAAGCAACCATGCTATGCAGAACCACAATACAGGCACAGGACCACATCCACACAGGTGTGTGCCATCCTCCCTGCCTCCAAGAATGGTCCAAACATGCTTTATGGAGCATTTGAGGCTCCACAAGGGGTTGGGCTGACACAAGGGGCTTGTGCTGGCCTAACTCCAGGTTAGGATTGTGCTCTCAGTATACTTACTATCACAGACAGTCTGGTTTTGTTTTTGTGTCTAGGCATATTACTGAAAAATTGAGCATTCCATCATGTTTTTACATTCTGTACAGGCCAGTGGTGTTATTCACCCGGTACGCTGGGCGGGACTTACCTTTGAGCGGCAGTCCGCCCATTGCGTCACACCGCATTCCGCCGCTTTCCCGCCCGCTGGGGCGGGCGGGAAAGCGGCGGAACACGGTGTGACACAATGGGCAGACTGCCGCTCAAAGGTAAGTCCCGCCCAGCATACCGGGTGAATAACACCACTGGGACAGGCCATGCAATACTCATCACAATATTTTGAATGTGGATTTACTGATACAGCAAATTGGAGAATTACAAGAATCTGATACGGTGATATGCGGGCTCAGATCTCCCTGAAGGACAAAGGCGGCAGAGACTTGATTCATCCTTAGTAACAGACTGGCTAACCAGCAGACATTCTGTAGCCCTATGCAGACATCAGGATGGCATGGAAACAGTCCAGACAGCAGGGAGATCAAAAGCATGCCAGCAAGCCCTGACCCCACACTGATGTGCCCCTGAAGCCCTCCCCCCCCCACTCTATGGGGGGAACCACCTTCTGGAGTGTTTGTTGAGCTCCACGTTCATCAGGCCAGGACCATTCTGGAGGCCTTTTGCATTCCCCTTTGCCTGGCCTTCAAGAAGAGCTGAAGCACAATCACCTACTCACGAGGGAGCACGGATGTATGTCTCAGTAAGATATTTTTCTTGTCAGCTCCCAGGGAGGAGACTTCCTTCTCAAGAATTTTTTGGGGCCTGTGTTCTTCACATCAGGACCTTTCTGGTGCAGTGCGTGTTCTCAGCCTGCCCTTCGAACTGGACTGAGCCACTGACACCTGCTCGTGAGTAAACGTGCATTGCATCGCAGTTTCCACGTCCATGTGGCTCAATCCGTTTTCTTTGTGAGCGATCAGCTTGTCGGTTTCATGAGCTACCCAAAATCAGGTCGCGACCCACGGCTGCCATATCTGAATGTCTTCTTGAAAAAAATGGGGGGCTGTTTCGGTGCTCTGTTCACAGGCCTCAGAAAGAAAAATAAAGATTGTATAATTGGTTCTGGGTGTACATTAAAAGTGAATTTGGAATGGAAGTGAACTGGATGACATCCAAATATTGCAGCTTAATTAGTTTCTTAAATAAATTGCATATCTGGTCTGGAAGGTTGTACCTTGACAAGGTATAAAAAATGGCTGCAGTGAATTGATTATCAGCTGAGTTTTTCCTGATGTTAAAACAAATGATGGATGTGGTTCTTTGTCTTCCACAGGTTTAGGGACACCTAGGTTTCTGGATCACACCATTTTTTTCTTTTTTAATGGCAAATTGGATCTTTATTTGCCTACATTACACATCTTCATTTGGGTTTGGGTCTTTAGCTTGTGTGCTTTTCTCCCATAGACTTACATATTATAATATGAATAGAATCCTAACCTGGAGTTAGGCCGGCACAGTTAGGCTAGGAAAGTTTGGCTGCCACAAGGGACACTGTCAAGTATGTTTGGACTACTCTCTAGTCAGAGAGGCCAGCACACAGATGTGCTGCATCCTCCCTGGGTCCAGACTGTCTGCCGGCATGACTATACGCCAAGGCGCATGGAATGCTGTTACCTTTCCACCGAAGTGGTTCCTGTTTATCTGCTTGCATTTTAACGTGCTTTCAAACTGCTAGGTTGGCAGGAACTGGGACAAGCGACGGAACTCACTCCGTTGTGTGGTCTCGAACTGCCAACCTTCTGGTCAACAAGCTCAGCTCAGCGGTTTAGCCTGCAGCGCCACCACGTCCCTTTTGGACACGTGTATAGATTACAGTAAATACCATGAGCCAGCCCGATCCTATCCAACATAGGAGCAGTGGAGATAAACACTCACTGCTGCACCCTGTGCTGGATGAGATCAGGTTGGGGACATTTGTCTCCTTCCACCGAGTACCGTCCCATCTTGCTCAATGGCGCATCCTGCTCTATTTCGCCAGTGCAGACTCAAGAAGCCCCATGTTGGGCTTTGAGCCTGACATAGGGGATAGGATTTGGCGGTGGAGGCCTCCACTGGTCCCACCCCTGTCCCGAGTGCGTCCCTCCCCCATTCTGTCCTCCCTCCCCCAGAAATTCCACCCCCACCCCGAAACACCCCCCTCCCCCCCTCCCCCCTCCCCACACTCCGCCAGTGGCTAGGGCTCCGGTAGCAGCGCTGAAGGGGCTACTCTTTATGGCATGTTCACAACATCCACCGCCAGTGCGTCGATTGCAGTACCGGTGGTAGGGTATCCTACAATCGGGCTGTTAGTAGACACGGACAGCAACTTTCTCTGCTTTTCTCTCCATCACAGGAATAGTTTCCATGCCACTGCAAAACCTTTTGGGGACGAGATCTGTTCCATGCAATCAAGATGCTCCGCCTTGCAAGCTACTTCTCACATTTTGATTCCCTCACGAAATAGCTGCCATAAGGAGACTGTGTCAATCAGGTTCTAGGTGACAGCCATAGCTGGTAGGCACTGACTGTCACTCAGTGGAATAAAAGTCAAATCTGAAGGCCCAGAGATGCAGAAAGTCCTAACATGATGTGGGGAGGAGGTGGCAGGTGTGTTGATGGGTCAGAAGAAGACCAATGACCCTTTTCACCCTAGCTAAATGATTCTCCAGCATTGTCAGGGATTGCAATCCTGGTTACTGAACAACTAGGAAGTATATTATTGTCAGGGAACCAGAATGATTTTCGCTTAATAGCCTTCACTTTGGCATAATAGCCTTCACTTTGGCTGGATCATGCCCAGTGGTGTTTCTACAGGGAGGGCAAAGCTCTAAGTTTTGCAAGAAGCCTTACCTTGCAGTGGAAATCACTCCTCTCCTGCACCGTTTTAGCCAATCCTCACAGGGAACAGCAACGTTTTGGCATTGCTTACTGGCTACAGCAGCAAGGGAGAGGAGGGATTTACATGACAGCGTAAGGCTTCTTGCAAAAGTTAGAGCTTAGCCATCCCTGTAGAAACACCTCTGATCGTGCGCCTTAGCTTCAGAAGAATAAATCAATCAACAGGTACTTATATACCACTTCTCAACACGGAGTTCATAAAGCGGTTTACAGCAAATAGTAGTAATAAAGTTAAATGGCTCCCTGTCCCAAAAGGGCTCACAATCTAAAAAAAGGCAGACCGCCAGCAACAGCCACTAGAAAGACTGCCCAGGGGTGAAGAGGGACAATTACTCTCCCCCTGCTAAATATAAGAAGGACACCTCTTGGAAAAGTGCCTCTTGCCCAGTTAGCAGGGGTTAGAATCAAGGTTTTTTCTCTGAAGAATGCATTTGCCGTCCATCTGCCGACCAACATATAATCGTCACATCAATAGGCTATCGAAAATGCAGTGTAGAGGAAATAAGCTAGCATAGAAAACGGGGTTGGAAACTGCCGAGAGAATCCTACATGCTGGCATGTGGAGTGGAAGAGGACTTGCTGGATGGGGGAATAGAAAGAGAGCAAATTAATTCTTTTAATATATTTTAAAAGGCTTTGATGTTATTGTGCATGGAAAAAAGGCTTGCTTTCCCCATGGGCTTCAGATAGTCGGCAGCCACAGGGATGGAGTGGGTGATAAGTTCTAAAAACCTAGTTAAAACCTTTTTTTTTCTTCTTAAGAGATTTCTTGGCTTCATAAACATTTCTAGCTTCTTCTGTTATGCATGTTTTTCCTCAGTGCCTATAGATAAGAGCAAATTGAATAGCAGTGATTGTGCAAAGCGCTCTGTTTTATGTTGCAAAAGAAGTTTTCAGTGCATCTTTGAAAATTCCCTTCGGTGACATAACGCAGTCAGCAGATATCCTTGTGAAAAAACAGAAGAGATGAAGATATGAGGCAATCGGATCTATCTAAATATACCATCAGAACTGAGAAAATAATTTGCCATAAATAATGTATTTTTAAGTCATCACATTTCGTTTCTTTCCTGGATTGTTAAAATTAATTTAAATAAAATGAAAAGGGCTTCAGTAAGTGAACAGGTTCTTTGCGGTTGGTTGTCAAAACTTTTATAGCCTAGTAACCTTGCTTTTCTTTTCTGGAAAATAACTTTTGTTTTTAAGGAGAACAACCACCAACTTTTTGAAAATCAATAATCTCCTTCCAAAGTCGTAATTGATGATATTGGAAGCTGAGTGAATGTTCTTCTGCTTTGGAATTGAGGAGGAACCTCAACCTCCTTTCACCGAATCGGAATCCGCTAGGGTTAGATTCCAGGAAATCCTTGCGGATAGTGAATTCACCGATTACGAATTATCCGGTGCAAGGGGTTATCGGATTAGGTGCAAGGGGTACCTTCTCTGCCATCAGAAGAATCCAGCAGAGACCCTCAGGAAGCCAGCAGAGTGCAGCAGAAAGTGCCAAAAGAGGTCTGAATGCTGCAGAGACCTTCCAGAGGCTGCGGGGATCTTCAGAATGGCATCTGCAACCAGCATGGACCCCTAAAGAAGAAGGGCTGTCCATCAATTACCATAAGACTAAAATTATGACATTCGCAAGAAGGCCTAAGATACGAGCCTGGAAAATTGATGGATACAAGTTCGAACAAGTATCTTGTTTCAAATACTTGGGAGTTGTGTTTCATTCTAGTGGGTCTAGAAGGGCACATGGAATAATTGCATTTCTACCCTACTGGACTGGTAGGACTTATTATATTGGACGATCACAAAACCAAATGGGCACAGATGGTGGAAATGAAAATGACCTCAATGGGACTTCCACCTGAGCCCCTATTTAATATGGGCTTGGACCAGGCAAAAATGACTTTAACCCAGCGGATATACGATATTGAGAGACAATTTGATATTTCTAAGGTACCAAGCTTTCCAACAAGTGAAGAACGGAAATATATGCCTCGCCCTGCTCCTTATTTAACTAATGTTGAGGCTCCTAGACATCGCAGGGCATTCACACTGGCTAGGTGCCACTGTCTCCCATCTGCTGTGCTTGAGGGGCGATTTTAAAAGATCCCATATGAAAAAGACTATGTACCTGTGGAGCTGAGATGGTAGAAACTACTGAACACATACTTCTTTACTGCTCATTCTACAGAGATCTTCGAAACTCTTGTACATATAATACCTTTGATTAAAACACTTCCCAATTGTTCAAACCGATGCGCCATTGATATACTGTTATCTGATAGTAATCCAGGAGTTACATACACAGTTGCTAAGTTTTGCTCAAAGGCCATTGCTCTTCAGAAGAAATTAATCAGCAATGGCCCAACTTGAATTCACTGGACAATTACGGTATATCTATGCAATCCAATATTAGAGCAGGCTTTGGCAGATTGTAATGATGAAGTAGAGTAATAGTTTTTAGATTTTAGTTTTACTCCTGTATTTTTAATTTAATTCTAACATTGAGTAACGAACGTTTGTTTAATTTGTTGATTTTATTGCATTGCTACAGTGAAATCTTTCGTATTTTGTGTTTCCTTGTATTATATATTTGTATTTTGTGCTGGTCTTCAACTGTAATAAAGAAAAAACACCATGGACCCCTTAAACATGGCTGATGGATGCTTCTGCTGGCCATTTTAAAGGGGTCTGTACTGGTCACAAGGGCCATTCTGAAGATCCCTGCAACCTTGGGAAGGTCTCTGTATGGTGTATAATGAGGACAGAGATGCCGAGAAGGAGGTCAGTAACAATTCTGCCCCTCACAGATAAACGAATTCACAGATAGCAATTTCACATATTGTCAGGCTGCAGTGCCATTATCAGCCTAAAGGAATTGTTGTTAGCTTAAGGAATTTGGCTAAGCGTGTAATTGTAATGCTGTGTCTCACCTGTAGGCTGTGGATATGTGATCTTTGGCATGTGGGTCTATACTCACCTGAAGCAGATTGCTTTCAGAGTGGGATAAAAGCAGTATGCTGTGGGGCTATTCTCTAGTCACTGTTTGTGTCTCACTCTCTTGTCTCTGGTCTACTCTGAGATCTCTACTACTTTGTCGAGTAGCAGGAAGTGAGGAGAATTCTCTGTGTGAGAAGTGAACTTACCTTATGTACTGCAGTAAGTTACGGAACTGTGTACTTGTCTATGAAGAAGCTGTTAGAACTGCTTATTTTTGCCTAATACCAACTGCTGCTGCTGCTGCTGCTATCTACGTGTATTTATCTGCTGACCTTGGACTTTTTTTTACTGACTTATGCTACCTGCCTTATTCTTTGAGGAACCTATTTTGCTAATACAAGCCTTAACTTCTAAATACCAAGCCTCGTTTGTTCATTGTGGTTTTTTTTTTTTTTTTTTGCCAAGAAACAATTTGCTGGTGAGCTGGGACGTCCGCTGAACTCTGCAATAGTGTTTAAGTTATCCAGAAGCCCAATTATGTTTAGCACATACTCATAATCAGTGATGTCATTCAGGGGGAACAGACCAGAATGGGCGTTCCGGATCCTAACGGGCTCCGTGGCTGGTTCCGGGTGTTTTTTGGTTTTTGTTTTTCAATATTTGAATTTGAACACAAAAGTGAATTCCTGTTCCTAAATCATTTGAATGACACCACTGCTCATAATACATATAAAGGGGACTATAAAGATGACTTTTGACATGCTGAAAGTCACTATGATGTGACTTCATCCTTGGTGGCCGTTTCTTTTTCTTAACCTAGAAAAACATCCATACCCCATCAATGACCAAACCAAGGATGGGAAGGGAAAATACATCCTCTAACCTCTCCCAAGCCCCCGACCCACAAACCCCACTGGCTGCAGCTTTTTGGCATGGCTGCATTGGTGGTGGTGGTGGGGATGGGGATAGGATTGGGCCCTTAGTTTTAGAAGCTGCAGGACTGCTCATGGGCGATCATCTCAAGCAGTCACTGTCAAAAGCACACTGACACTGCAGAAGCGAACCCGTGAATTGACTCATAGGGCAAATTACAGGCGACAGACAATGCATAATCCTGAACTACATGGGGTGCGTGTGCAGACCTCTGCAAAATCATGAGGGGTTGTTATGGAGAGTCAGCCTCACTGCAGTTCGTATCACAGTTGCATGATACTTGCTATGTTAAAATGCCTCAATTAAAAGCAAATTGCAATTCTGTTTCTCACACCAGGTTTGTACAAGCATCCCTATAGTGCAATTTTTTATTTTTTTAAAAAGGGTAAAAAAAATGTCTCGGATTCACACGTTCTGCATACCCCGTCTTTTGGCAGTTTGTATCCCACTTCCCGCATTAAAACTGAGCTGCTTAGACGTCCGTGCCGTTGTCAGCCGTCTCCCTTAGGGGCTGCTTCAGTTGATTTGTCACTCTTGCCTTGATTAATTGCCGGGCAAAAAGCGATCGGACAATGCATGAGCTGATTGCGTAATAATAACCAATTTGAATTAGCATGCCAGGGTAATTCACTCAAAACACTTTGGTGCATTTGTATGGTGGCTCCTGCATTTTCCCTTAGCTGGTTGGTCTCTTTTTGCTTTGGTAAATGGCTGTAGAAACCTGATATTCAGATTCATGAGAGGTGAGGACCAACCACAGACAGCCTAGGCTAGCGGCACAATCCTAAGTGGCCATAGTACCAGTGTGGCAACCTCGGCACTAGCCTAGGATGTCACAAACATGCAGTAAAGCAGGTTGCAAGAGCCTAGGAGTTAGGAGTGCCGGTGGGATGGTCTATGCCATCCCATTTTACCCATTGGTAAAAAAGGAAGTACTTTTTTACCCAGCGGGTGGTTAGTCTGTGGAACTCTTTGCCACAGGAGGTGGTGATGGCATCTGGTCTAGATGCCTTTAAGAGGGGATTGGGTGGATTTCTGGGGGAAAGGTCCATTGTGGGCTATAGGCCATGATGGATTGTGCAATGTCCTTACACTAGTAGTAGGCTACTTCAGAGTACTGGGTGCAAGAGAGTGGCAACAAGATGCAAGCGTCTTGTGTCTCATGCCTCCCTGGGGCACCTGGTGGGCCGCTGTGAGATACAGGAAGCTGGACTAGATGGGCCTTTGGCCTGATCCAACAGGGCTCTTCTTATGTTCTTATGTTCTTATTGGCGCCTGAGCAAGGGGAAATGCATGCGAGAGCAGGTAAAAGCTTCTTTGAGCATGGCAGGGGTGGTGGAAAAGGACAGGGAGGGTGTGGAGGTGGGCGTGGGGTTGGGCGACAGTGCATGCTGAATCCTATCCCCCATCCTGGGCCTTCTCCCACTCCTCACTCAATCAAGCTTGGCAATGATCATCCATGCATTGACGACATCCATATAATATTGGGCTACTGTAACATGCTTTACATGGGGTGCCCTTGAAACCTGATCACCACAGTGGCACAGGGGGTGCAACTGCTTCAGGCAACAAGCTTTAGGGGGGCAATAAGCTGATCCTAGGGACCCAAATGGTGAAAACCTTGGCAATTATGAATAATACCATCATGTTATATATCACTGGAAAGGTAATTTAATGTGGAATGCAGTGAAACAAACCAGAGTGTAATATCTTTACTCTATCAAAAGTTGTGGCCAAAAAACAAAAAAAATATATAACTGTCATGTAAAAACTGCAGTTTGTTAAAATCACAATTTGTAGGAATAATACTGTCACGCTATACATCATTTGATGCAGAATTTCAGGCAGACTGCAATGACACAAGCTGGAGTGTAATATCTTCATTCTACCAAAGTTATGGCCAAAAAAAGAGAAAAAAATACGACTGTGAGGTCACTTCCTGTTGTGATGTCACTTCCGGGGCATCGTTTTGCCCTTTGCACCGGGCTACACCTTCATTAGCTACACCCCTGCCTTGAAGACTGTTCCAAAATGTCCGTTGTACAGAATGCGCTCGCCGGGTTGTTGACTGGTGCCAGAGATTGTGACCATGCGACGTCCCTGTTCTATTTTGCACTCATTGCCTCTGCATTAAAGCCTTTAACAGCTCAGGGTCCAGACACAGGAGAGGCCGTCACTCCCCATATAAGTCTATCCATTCTCTGAGGTCATCTCAGAAGGCTCTGTTGCTGGCACCCTCCATGGCCCATGGAAGTGCAAATGGTAGTAACTAATGACTATGTTGAGCAGTTCAGTCTGTGGAACTCCCTGCCACAAGAAATCATGACTGTCTTCTCACGTTCGCAAAGTCTTGAAAATCTAATTTCAGATTGACTGACAGGCCGGTGGGCGGGTGATCGCCTTCCTGATACGAAGTAAGAAGTGCCCGCTTTCTCCTTTGCATCCTGAGCTGGAAGCAGCCAATCGCAGCCCTTCTACGTGTGGTAGGTGTGACTCAGCAAGGGCTGACTCCAGCCTGTCAAGCAGAATGGTTGTTCTTGTGGCTTAGTTGTCGATTCGCTTGCTTTAATTTGTTTTGTTCGGTGTCTTTCAATTACAAGCCACCTCGGGCTTCCTCTCTGGAAAGAAAGGAGGAGTATAGGTACTATAAACTAAACGGCACAAGAGGATCCAGCTGATTCCAGCTGCTGAAAATAGCAGTAGACAAATTGCTTGGCATGGAAGGCCATATGGACAATGTATTGTGAACTAAACAACATTGCACATTTATGCATCGGAATCATAATTAGCCTATTTTACATGGGCATGATAGATGACTACCTACCTGTACCTACTGTGGGAATTAATTCTTCAAGTGTGAGGAATTTTGACTCAGCATTTGCTAAATACGCCTGGAAAAAGTACAGTGCCAGCAGTCTGGTGTGGCCCCATCTTATGGGCTGTAGGCGGCACGGCAAATTGTGTGCCACTGTCGCATACTGTGGGACCACCAGCACAAATGTCGGGGGGTCATGTGCGCATGTCAGAATGATGCGGATGCTGAGCTGGAGCAGGCAGATCTGTGGCATGATTTACTCATGGGCAGTTCGGGGGAAGTTTGGGAGAGGTTCAGGCAGTGGTGGGATCTAATGGATCCAAGAACTGGAACGGTGACTGGGACTCACCTTTGACTGGCGCATGTCGGGACCGTTCAAAGCAGCCCAGCCACACCCCGCAGGCTGTCCCTTTGGTTTTGCCACCATTCCGTTGGTTCTGCTTCCTTCTGCGCCGCGTCCATCACGGAGCCGGCGACAAATGGCGGCGGAGCCAGCCCTGATTGGGTTCAGGAACGGCTGTTCCGGTGCGTTCCTCCTGAATGACATCACTGGGTTCAGGGCAGGGAGCGGCATGGAAGAGGTGGAATCTGGCAGCTGAGAAGACACCCCCCTTTTTCTCTGCCTGACATGCCCTCTGCTTCTCTGCAGATGTATGCCAGCAAAAATGTTTGTGTAAGCCTGAGGGGACTCCTAGGGAACCAGCAGCCTATCGAGAGGCAAGTATCATTCCTACCCTTTTCTCTGCCATTGCATGCAGCTGCCCCACAGGCATGCGATTGGTGGCGTTGGGGGAGGCCTGGGAAAGGAGAGGGAAAATATTTTCTCTTACCCTTCCATAAGCCTCCTGCCTGCAGTGGGTCTCCTTAGGTCTACGCCAGCTCTTCTGCAAGTCCAGAGGCAATGGGGGGTGTCAAGAAGCTCTGGAGGGGACAATATCTGGTGCAAGTCACCTGTGCCAGATGCCTCTAACTGCTTTGCCTACTTGGCTGGCGCGATTCCGGGCAGGGGGAGGGTTGGCGGGAGGGAGGAACTGGGCATGTGCAGGCAGGCTGAGAGGCATGTTGGACAGCGGTGGCATTCAGCCGGTATGCTGGGCGGGACTTACCTTTGACGGGCAGTCCGCCCGTTGCGTAACGGTGCGTTCTGCTGCTTTCCCGCCCGCCGGGGCGGGCGGGAAAGCAGCAGAACGCACAGTTACGCAATGGGCGGACTGCCCGTCAAAGGTAAGTCCCGCCCAGCGTACCGGCTGAATGCCGCTGCTGATGTTGGACCAGGGAGGAGGGAGGCTCTGGGATGTGGCTGTGAGGCCGCATCCAAGCCTCTGTCCCCAGGCTATGCAGACCCAATTCGGGCTGCGCCGTGTCCTCAGCTCTGCGCTTGCTGTACAGCAGGCTCAGATCCAAGGGACCCATAAGGGAAGCTGGAGACCCCTCTGGGCACAAATGTGCCCTTGTATTGCCCCGGGAGGCTCCTGAGCGCTCCAAAGCTGTGCTGGATACAGCTTAAAAACTCCCTCCTTCCCAGCCCTCCTCTTCCACCTGTCTACACCCACACCTCTGCTCCTCCCAGGTGCTACTTTTATCCCCAGGACAGCTGCAGCTCTCAACTACGCCTGTGACTATTTATTTATTTATTTATTTATTTTGAAGAATTTATACCCCACCTTTCCCCTGCTGAAGCAAATGCCCAAGGCGGCTTACATGGGCAGGCTAGCCTAAACCATCATTTTTCGATGGGGTTCTGACAAATGTACAGTATTCTGCGATACACCGAATCGTCAGTCCCAGATGTAGCCTTCACAGTGTGGTTCTCTCCTCTGGCCGAGTGCCAGCGAGCTTCAGCAGGTGATGGTAAGTCCAGCCTGGACAGGTCCTCAAGGTTGGACTCCGTTCTTTTGCTGGCTGGCCTTCTCCCCACATTCCCGCACTGGCTCATTGGCTCCACAGTGACCCCGTCCTGCCACCACATGTACTGCAGCTTGTCCCAGCCTGGCATTCTGTCTCCCATCCCAAAATGGACCACAGATTCTCCTGCTTAGCTTCAGGCAGCTCCAGCAGCTCAACCATCAGTCCACACCTTATAGGCCCTGGAGTTAACCCTGTGATCCCTGGGCTTGCACAGACAAGGGGCCAATGCTGATACCTTCCACTCGTCTCCTCGGGGGAACCTTCCACATTTTCCATTACAATACAATGCCTGTATTGCATTGTTCCAGAGCATTGTGGGTGGTGATGGTGGCTGCTACCAAAGAATAAAAGATGGTCTAACATCCAAGATGGCACCATTCTCATTTTGCAAGGTGCACCCCATGAATGTTAGATAATTCTCTTTCCAGATTGGGGGTGGGCACCGAGGGTGCCTTGACCAAGGTAAAGGTAAAGGTTTCCCCACGACCGAATGGTCTAGTCGTGACCGACTGTAGGGGGCGGTGCTCATCTCCGTTTCTAAGCCTGTAGACCCGCCTTTTTGTCCGATCATGTGGCCAGCATGACTCTACGCCGTAGCGCACGGAACGCCGTTCCCTTCCCACCGAAGTGGTCCCTATTTATCTACTTGCATTTTTTTCGGTGCTTTCGAACTGCTAGGTTGGCAGGAGCTGGGACAAGCAACGGGAGCTCACTCTGTCACGCAGTATCGAACTCCCAACCTTGCGGTCAAAAGCCCAGCAGCAGCGGATTAACTCGCTGCGCCACCACGTCCCTTCGCCTTGACCAAGAAGCCCATAAATACTGAATCATCACATGGACTTCCCCCCTCCCCACACGACTGCATTCTCATGTCCGTGAATTGAGTGTGCCAAATTCAGATTCCACTTTCTATTTCCTGCACTCTGCAGGCTCATTTCCTTTGTGTGTTGTAGTCACTGCACTATATATTTTTCAGTTCTCTCGCAAAGCATTGATGCACTTTCCAAATTTCTTTTCGCCCATCATATTTTATACACTCTCTTTTGAAAAAAAAAAATTATCTTTTTTTTCTTAATATAAACATACTTGGGAATGCATGAAAACCAATTTTCCACCAAGTAACTCAGAAAGATCTCTGATACAGCTTCCAAGTACAAAGATACTATTTGGGTAAATTATCAATGTTTAACACTTACGAGACACACAAAAATGGCTTGTTTGTACTGAGTTAGCATAATCTGCTATATTAATTGTTTTCTCTTTTTTTGTCAAAATGCTGCTAATTGTGATCCACTTATCGCCTTTGTTCAAAGCAAAGAATTTTAATTACCTTTGGAAAATGTAATTAATAATAATTACATTATTACAAATGCACAACATTAATTGCAATTATTTTACAATAAAGAAGTCAAGCTCCATTTGGAAAACGTACAAGTCGCTCTAACAAGCTTAAGGCATGACTGAAAATGGTGCTTCACATGTGAATGATAGACCCACATTGCTTGCTTGTGGTTCCAGCTTGGTCAGTTATTTTTTTTTTGCAAAATACGCCACGGTTTCCTTTAATGTTTGCAAGCTAATGGGGGGGGTTGAGGTTAGGTACAATCTACACTTATGTGCAAAATGGCTTCTCCTTATTAGCATTCAAATATTGCACTTCTGTGCAGTGAAAGAGGAAAATTGCCATAGATTGTCTCTGACCTCTGGGAATATCAGCATGTAAATTTTTGTCCTGCACTAACCCAAAAATCTTCTTGGGACATACTTATTTAAAATGCTCTTATCTCGCCTTTGCCTTCCCACGAAGAAGGCACTCAAGGTGGCTCACAACATGTTAAAAATCACAGTAAAATACAATAAAGATAAGTTCAATAATTAACAATAGCAGCAAAAACCTCACATTACACATACTGCACCAGGGAAAAAAATTGATATCAAGAGGAGACAGAAACAGATCAAGACTCATTTAGACCCTGAAGCCTAACTGAAATAGTCATAATTTCAGTTGCAGATGGAATAGAGTAAGTCAGTGGTATTCAAACTTTTTAGACCGGGACCCCCTTTTTAGAATGGCACTCGTGTCGGGACCCACCGGCTGTGATGTCATTAACCTGGAAGTGAAGCCATAGCTGGATGTGATATCATCAAGCAGGAAGTGCCATCGTTGTGACATAATCAAATGACACCCCTGGAATGCAAACTGGCATTCTTGAACTGCAGCGATCGAACAACCGTGAAACATCCCTGATGGAAAGCAAGATTAGGACAAAATAGGATGTAAAAGCACTAAACTAAAACCAAAATTAAAAAAAACAAAAACCCTCACATGAAAATTCAAACTGTTAACACTCACAAAAGGAATATAACGAGAGTAAGGTCTGCAGTTTCCAAGATGGCTGCTCCCAGCTTTCCGAGACCCACCTGGCATCATGTTGCAACCCACCAAGTAGGTCCCAACCCACAGACTGAATAACACTGGAGTACGTAATGGGGCTGGTTTTACGTTTGAGGGCAAAGAGTTCCATAGCCTGGGTGCCACTGCAGAGAAGGCCCACTAGTGTCACTGCCAGGCACGCCTTTGCCAGTGAGGGGATGCACAGGGAAACTCTTGGGCCGCCCAATCCTAACTTGCGCCTGCACAGCCAAGCTCCACAGGGTCAGGAGCAGTGGTGGGATTGAGGGGGAACGCGGGGGGATGGAGTTCCACTTGTTGGAACCCTGGCTGGCTCCGCCCACTCGCTGACGTTGGCTGGCTTCTAGCTATTTTTTTCTCCTTTTTTTACGTTGTTTTTCTTCGGTTGTGCGCGCGCTCCACACCCAGTTATGCAACATTTGAACTGGAGGCAGCGGGAGACCGGCATCGGCGGTGGCCCAGCATCAGCAGCGGTGGTGGGAGACGGCAGCAGGTAGGCCTGGGCTCCCTCCGTGGCATGGCCTGCCTTCTCCCCATTCCCCCTCATTCTCCCCATCCCCCTCCCTCCCGCAGCAGTAAAAACAACCCAGCCAGCTGGCTCCGTGGCGTGGCCTGCCTTCTCCCCGTTCCCCCTCGTTCTCCCTGTCCCCCTTCCCTCCCGCAGCAGTACGAAAGAAGAATGTTGTGGAATGGTTGGTCTAGTTTTTTGGGCTTGCTAGCCCACCTAAAAATGCACAGATGCCTGTGGAAACTGTTGTGGAGTGGTTGGTCTAGTTTTTTGGGTGCCAATTTACAGTTCATGTCTTTTTATTGTGTTACAATGACAGCACTTCCTGCTTGACGATGTCACTTCCTGCCACAACATCACTTCCGGCTATGACCTCACTTCCTGCCACAGCATCACTTCCAGATATGACCTCACTTCCGGTGGGCGGGTCCTGACACAAGTGCCAATCAAAAGTGAGTTCCCCTTGCTAAGTCATTTAGATCCCACTACTGGTCAGGAGATATATTCCGCCCCGCCCCCCGTAACATCTCAGCCACCCCATGGGGCTTCTCAGATCCTGCCAGCTATTTAGCTGCTGCATGTTCAAGAAACCCTGTGCAAAGCTCGGAAATCCACTGAAGGTTTTAGGATACAGCGGAGGAAGCCTCAGCCAATCCCAACTCCCTCCTGAGCCTGATCCATTCCACCCTCCCCTGGCCAGAACACGGCTTCCCTGCCCCCCTCTCCACACCCCTCTGCCACCCGCTGTAACCTTGCCTGTGCCAACCAGCACTGCTTCTAGATGCTTCTAGGCTGTTGAGCTGCTGCTGCTAGCTCACGCGTGGTTACAAGAATGGTAGGTGCAGAAGAGAGCAACCAAAATGATTACAGGGCTGGGGCACCTCTCGTATGAGGAAAGGCTACAGCGCTTGGGGCTCTTCTCCTTGAAAAAAGGCACCTGGGGGGGGCTTGATTGAGACGTACAAAATTCTGCATGGGATGGATAAAGTGGATAGAGGGAGGTTCTTTTCCCTCTCTCACAATCCCAGAACCAGGGGACATCCACTCAAATTGAGTGTTGGGAGAGTGAGAACAGATAAAAGGAAATACTTTTTACCCAGTGGGTAATTAATCTGTGGAACTCCTTGCCAGAGGAGATGGTGATGGCATCTGGCCTAGATGCCTTTAAAAGGGGACTGGACAGATTTCTGGAGAAGTCCATCACAGGCTACAGGCCATGATGGTTAGTGCAACTTCCTTACTTTAGAGGTAGGCTACCTCGGAGTGCCGGATGCAGGGGAGTGGCAACTGTAGGGATGCACATATCTGTAGAGATGCACATATCTAGTTGTCTTGTGTGCTCCCTGAGGCATCTGGTGGGCCGCTGTGAGATGCAGGAAGCTGGACTAGATG
>JAJKFI010000135.1:2067971-2087382 GCA_029204185.1 Lerista edwardsae | reverse complement strand
GAGGCATCTGGTGGGCCGCTGTGAGATGCAGGAAGCTGGACTAGATGGACCTTTGGCCTGATCCAGTGGGGCTCTTCTTAGGTTCTTATGACTCTCAACACAAGGGAGAGAGGGAAGGAGGGTGATTCAAGGTGGTGGATCCAGCACCTCTCCATAAAGAATGCCCAGGCACTGCCATATGTCCGCCACAAATGGTCCACCTCTGAGCTTTCTCTAAATGTGAAATGCACAGAAAGAAATGCAGAACGGTTGCTATGTGTTCTCAATATATGCAGGTTTAGGGGGCGTGATTAAAGCGGCACTGAACTGGTGGCTCACAATTAAAAGCAAAGTGATGTGTTTCATCAGTATTTCAAAGGACATGTTTGATTCTGTACTGTATGACTCTTATGCAGATATAAAAGGAGCTGTGCTGATTTAGGCTGAAGGACATGCAACGTAATTTATAGGGAAATAATACAATTTGCTATTCCATGTCATTGAATCAAAACAATTCTGCAAGGGGAAGAAGAGTCTAAATAAGACAGCGCTAAATGTTGGTGCTTCTGTTCACGTGGATAAAAAACGTGTCCAGTTGTGACTACTGAGTCGTCTCTCACACCTATATACTTGTTGGTTGGCAGAACAAAAATAGACAATGTAATGGATGCGACCTAATTGAAATGAGTATGAATGGTATGTTCTTTCAGTATCGCTCGATTCTGCAACTAATTTAAAATTCAACAGAATAATATGAAGTCTTTTAGTACTTAATTAAACTTTTGTAATGCCTGTTTTACCGGGATGAATAAAATGCATAAATTGCATGAGGTGACATCTAATGCACACAAAAAAGAGAAATGTTAAAAAAAAAATAATCGGAACAGTGGGTACATTAAACTGATCCTTAATAATTGAAACCAATTTAATCATTTGAGATTATTTTATTCTAGCTGACGTAATACTGTAGCAGTTTTATTCTAATTATAACCTGTTTCATTTTACTCTGCCTTTCTAGTTAATTATTACAGTCAATTTGTAAAATGACATGGTTCCACATTTGCATAGGTCACTATTAAATAAATGAATAGCTGAAATTACTTAGCATTGGAGTGTCAACTTTGGTAGAAGTCAAGAGGACTTCAAATATTCTTCTAACACCCCTTAATGTGTTAATGACCACTATTAAACTGCAATTAAAAGGCCAGGGGGAAAAAATGCATGAAACAGTTAATAGAAAAATAGCAGCGGCACAATTAAAATGCGTCAGGGTTTTTTTTTTTTTTGACTGATATAAAATAAAGTGATATGCTAAAAGAAGTATAGTATGAATTGATGCTTAATACGTGACAAGAGTTGACAGTTTAATGATAACAAATCATAGGCTGCCTTGGGGGGGGGAGAATTACATGTCAGTTTAACATTAGCATCACCAGTAAACAAGACAATGTGGTGATTTTACCTTGTTTTTAAATTACTACTTATTATGGTACTAAATAATAGCTTTAAATAACCGGTGTCCAGAACAGTAATATACTATATGTGTGCGCATGAGATAAAAAGAAAGATGGCTCCGAAATCAGCAGTAAAAGTTTTTTTTTTTTTTTGTCATGCTGAATAAAGGAAATGTGCACCTCTCACTCAGCAGTACAGTTAAAAGGCTTTCCCAGACAATTCTTCCATGCCGCTAAGAGAGCGCCAAAGGAGTATGTGTCCGTATTTATGTTTTGGTTTATTACCGTCTTTATATACGTGCACTACGGCAGCCCAATACTAAATTAGCCTGCACTTTATTCATCGCACAGCTGGAGACAGCTGGAAGCCACCTTGGGGTAAGGGCAGTGATGTCATGCAGGGGGTACGCGGGGGTACGCAAGTACCGGTTTCTAGGATTACAGCTAGCCCTGCCCATTCACCCGCCCACTCGTCGACTCCGCCCTCTGCAATGTTTGAATTTCCTGCATGTTTGAGTTGCCTGCATGTTCTCAGAGCCAGGCAGGCAGGCAGGCAGCGAGCGGAGCCTTTTCTTGCCACTGAAAAATGAGTTGCTCTGGGGTTTTAACATGATGCCTGGCCTCCTTAACATGTTCTGGGGGTGCTGTGGAATACTGTTGCAACTGTTGGGTCGGTTTAAAATCATCTGAGGCCTCAAAAAGGGCTTTTTTCATGTCACTTCCTGCCACAACATCACTTCTGGCTTATGACGTCACTTCTGGTGGGCGGGTCCTGACACGTGCCCATCAAAAGTGAGTACCTGTTCTTAAATCATTTAGATGACACCACTGGGTAAGGGGATATTTTCCCTTTACCGTAGGGTAAGCTGCAGCAGTCTGAATAGGGCTATTTGGAGCTGCACCAGTGAAATCACTGTGTAGGGCTGGCTGGGGCAGAGTTGGGGTTAGGCCATTTTGCACAGTGGCCCACAGTGCCAGACCTTGGCTCCACTCCTTCCCCAGGCTTGCCTGCCCACAGATCTGCCCTCACCCTGCCCTAATCCTTCCTCCCCAACCCCCATGACAGCCAAACTCGGCCTTACCTGGTGCTGGACCCTCCACAGGCAGGCTGGCATGCAGCCTTGTGCCAGCCTGCACTGCCCCGGAGTGGCACAGTTTGTGAAACGTTCGTGGCACTCCTGGGTCGGCGCAAGGGACTTGCACCAGGCCATCTGCAGCTTAGGTTTGGGCCCTGAGTCACATAGAATCAAGGCGGTTGACATGGGCAGACTGACCATAAATCTCACAAGTTTTATTCTCTGAAAGGAGCGCATGGGATCCTCCATTTCTCCATATGTATATTGTATGCAAGGGACGTGGTGGCGCTGCGGGTTAAACTGCTGCTGCTGGGCTTTCTGACCGGAAGGTTGGGAGTTTGAGACCATGCAACAGAGTGAGCTCCCATTGCTTGTTCCAGCTCCTGCCAACCTTGCAGTTCGAAAGCACATAAAAATGCAAGTAGATAAAGAGGGACCACTTCGGTGGGAAGGTAACGGTGTTCCGTGCACTATGGCATAGAGTCATGCCGGCCACATGACCACGGAAGCTTGTCCTTGGACAAACGCTGTCTCTACAGGCTTAGAAACGGAGATGAGCACCGCCCCCCACTGGTCACGACTAGACCATTTGGTCATGGGGAAACCTTCACCTTTACCTTGATTAGTATGCAGTGTATTTTATGCAATATATAAATTGTATAATGCTCTGTTGTGTAGCTCTGAACTGGCTTTGAACAGGCTTGGCTATCCAGGGCCTCATAAACATTGCAAGCATGATATATTTAGCCACATTCAACATTGTTTGCCCCTCACAAGAGGCACCTGAGCAAGTCTTGTCTGTAGTGTTATCCTTTTCACTGCATGTAGGCTGATATAATCCTTGGAAGCTTGTATGGTTGGCACCAACAGGTAAAAAAAAAATAATGAGACTATCTACCTTCAAAGAAGAAACACCTGGGAATTTTCATGGAAAGCAAAACAAGTTTGTATAAGTCACGTGGCATTTTCCAGAAGCATTTTGCACACCCCACATTGGGATGCACCAGAATTTCAAAGCAAAATTTTGACATGACTTTTGGGGATTTTCCTAAGGTGAAACATCTGAGAACTTTCTAGGGCAGCCAAACAAGATTGTTCAAAAAAAGTGAAATTCCAGAGATTTAAAGATTACAAAATATACACTCCATGCACATCAAAATGTGCAAAGACCACAGAACGTTTAGATTAGTACTAATGAGATAATCCACCTAGAGTGCAATCCTAAACTGGAATTAGGCTGTCATAAACTAAGCCAGCCAAGTTTGGCCAGTACAAGGGCCACCACAAAGTATTTTTGGACCACTCTCGGAGTCAGGGAGGATGGCTCATTTCTGTGTGCTGGCCTCTCTGACTCCGAGACTGGTCCAAACATACTTTATGGTGTCCCTTGTGCTGGCCAAACTTGGCTGGCTTAATTTATGCCGGCCTAACTCAGTCTAGGATTGTGTCCTAAAACATTTAAGAATTAAAGAAATAAGAGATTGATTCAATTGTTAATATGATCCATGATTGATATTTTGTAGAAGATGTAAGAAATTTGGGGCCGATCCATTTAGGGTACCATTTAGAAATTGAGGGTACGTTGGCACCACCCGCCTCGCAGTCGTAAGTGGCACCGTAAAGCGCCTCCAACGCCAGCAGTAAGCCTATACCACTGGCGCTTGGGGGCAACACCACAGCAGCAGCAATGCATCACCTGCGAGTGGGGCTAGAGGCCATTCTGGGAAGGGGGGAGGGATGGAACAGGGGCAAAACCACAGGCAACTCTTACTGCTGGTTCCCGACCTATGAGACATTCCTTGGAAGCCTGCGCCCACCCTGTGCCCTTACCACGGACAAACATCCCCTTTCTCTACAGATGCTTCTGCGGTTGCTTGGCTGCCTCGGGATGCAGCAGTAACCGCTTGACTACCGCTGTACTCCTGGGCAGACAGGCAGCATAGGATTGGGCTGCCCAATGTATTGCTCCATACTTGCTGTATCCATTCCAAATCCACTTTTTCTGTTTGTTTTAGTTGTATCAATTTTAAAAAAGTGAAATTCTGTTTCTCTACATCCCTGAAGCCTAACAAAGTTAGAGATAAATGTGTAAGTAAGTGCATACGTACATACATACATACATACATACATGTGGGGACGTGGTGGCGCAGCGGGTTAAACTGCTGAGCTGCGAGTTTGCTGACTGGAAGGTTGGGAGTTCGAGACCACATGACGGAGTGAGCTCCCGTCGCTTGTCCCAGCTCCTGCCAACCTAGCATGTAAAAATGCGAGTAGATAAATAGGTACCACTTCGGTGGGATTGTAACGACGTTCTGTGCGCTACGGCATATAGACATGCTGGCCACATGACCACGGAAGCTTGTCCTCAGGCAAACACCAGCTCTTCGGCTTAGAAATGGAGATGAGCACCACCCCCTACAGTTGGTCATGACTAGACCATTCAGTCATGGATAAACCTTTACCTTTTACATACATACATACATACATCTTAAATCTTCCTTTATGGTCATTAATACCCTCTGTGCAGGGCTGCATTATCCATGAGGCTGACTAGTTGAAGCCTAGCGGCCCCGCAGGGACTAAGGCCCATCAATTTGGCACCGTTGCCTGCGCCTGATGTTACCCCCCCCCCGATGTTGGGGCACAAGGCCGAGCTGAGCCCCAAATACCTGAAAGCCTCGAGGCCTGGCCATGGGTTAATAAGGCCCTGCCTCTGTGGAAATGAAAACCCTTCTGACTGAACTAGGCAGAAGATGGACACATAGACAGCGCCCTTTTCTGCTGAAAACAGCTGTGGAAAGAATCAGCAGTTTCTTTAATATTTTGGGAGTGACTTCGGTGGTCATAACTGCTACCCACAAGGGGGAAAACCCACCCATGGTGCTGCAGTAATCATCATCATCATAATCAGAGTAAAGTTGAGGAAAATGTAGATCTATTTAAAGCAGGATGACAGTTGTTGAGCATTGTGATGTATCATCTTGACACGAGCTGAATGAGGTAGATTAGTGACTGACACTACCAATGTCAGAATTTACATTGCTGCACACACAAACTCTATGGAAATCTACTATTAGCTGCACTCCCCGTAAGCAGCGATGAGTAATGAGGGAAAAATTGACAATGTCAATAGTCATAAGCCCTCGCAGGCACGATAATGAACTGTACTCTCTCTCTCTCTCTCTCTCTCTCTCTCTCTCTCGCTCTCTCTCTGTGTGTGTGTGTGTGTGTGTGTGTGTGTGTGTAAGGCACACATGCACAAGTGTGTATATAGATTATGGAATTTTAATTGCTGCATCTTTCCTTCTAGATTCATTACACAGCAACAAATAGCATGTGAAATGAATGGTGATATAATTAACTTTAGTGACAAATAAGCAAGGCGGAGCGCCGAAGAATAGATGCTTTTGAATTCTGGTGTTGGAGAAGACTCTTGCGAGTCCCCTGGACTGCAAGGAGAGCCAGTCGGGCAATCCTCCAGGAAGTCAAGCCTGATTGCTCCCTGGAAGGACAAATCCTGAAGCTGAAGCTCCAATACTTTGGCCACCTCATGAGAAGAGAGGACTCTTTAGAAAAGACCCTCATGCTGGGAAAGATGGAAGGCAAAAGGAGAAGGGGGCGGCAGAGGATGAGATGGTTAGACAGTGCCACTGAAGCGATGAACATGAAATTGAGCGAACTCCGGAAGCTAGTGGAAGACAGGGAGGCCTGGCGTGCTGTGGTCCAGGGGGTCGCGAAGAGTCGGACATGACTTAGCGACTGAACAACAACAAACAAGGGTTGCCCTTTATAAGCCAAGGCTATGTATATTTGACACATACAACACACATGCAGAAATGAGAGAGATGCACTAAGTACAGATCTCATGGAAATGTGCATTCTTTACTCAAGGGAAGATGAACAGCACAAACCTATGCACACGGGCTAGGGGAGGGCCTAGAGGGGGTTCCAAGTGGTCACAGGGCTAGGGCAGCAGTGGAGCTGCCAGTGCCGCCGCCACCTACCCTCCAAGGCCCTCCTGAGGGCCAGGCAGGCCGCATGTGCTGCGCACAGCCCCCCCCCCCCGAGGCTAACTGCAGTCAAAAATGGGAAGAAATGCTTAAAACCTTTCTAGAGGCTGGAGTAAGCCTCTGAAGGGCCCGCAGAGCAGCGTTGAGTTGTGTGAGGCTCCAGGTGAGTGGGAGGGCGGGAGGGTGGGCAGGAGGTGGCAACTGCGGGGCAGGCGAGTGGGCGGCAGCCTGCAGTCCTGGCCAGGGCAGCATATGGGCCAGGGCAGCAACTGCCTATCCACAATTACTCAAAAGAAAATCCCACTATGGAGCTTGGGTGCCAGGAAGCTTAGGATTCAGCTGCCCTTTCTCACAACAACCCTATGAGGTAGATTAAGCCGATAGGCTGTGCCTCACAGCCCAATTCTACCCCCCCCCCACCATGCTATAGCATGCAGCAGTGCCAACAGAAGACGCACTGCATGCTACGGTGCTGCCAGAGCCCACAGGATTGGTCACTAAAGCACCCCTCTGAGCACCTTCAAGGGAGGGCTGATGGGTAATAAATGGTACAATAATAAGTGGGTGCAAACAATCAGGGCATAATAATGAGTGTGTGCAAACAATCAGGGCAGAAGGATCAAAAATGCAGGTAGACACCTCCAAGAGGGAGAGGGTGAGATTTGTAGATCATCTCCAAAGTATACAAAAGAGTGTTAGAAACTAGAAACTTAAAAACAGCAACACGAAGACAGGCAAGTATTCAAGATCCATTTAAATTTTCCCTAGGAGAATAAGAGACAGTCCTCATTTAGAATCTACATTTCCGCTTTTGGACAGGAGAGCAAATGCATCAGAACGTTTCTTTGCTATGATTTTATTTCGCTCATTCTCCTTTCCTTCCTCAATTAACCAAAGTTTCCAGCATGATTTATATCTCATGAGTATATTTCAAGATTTTCTAATGCAGCATTTTTTTTAAATAGCAAAATGCTTTCCTTTAACCTGTCACTGATACCATACACCACATTGGATCAATTATCCATGTGCTAAATAAAGTTTAATTTTCATTGAACTCTCTTAAATGCGTGCAGCTGGAAAGTACTACACTAGGTGGATTATCTCATTAGTACTAATCGAAACGTTCAGTGGTCTTTGCACATTTTGATGTGCATGGAGTGTATATTTTGTAATGATTTTTAAGTTGTTTAAGAAAAAGGAGAGGAAAAAAAAAAGGAAAGATAAGGCATACCTGAAAATGGTAAGAACCATTAATGCAAGATTTGGTCCTTAAAAGGAAGGAATTTAGTTCATGAATTTAGTAATTCAACAAAATCTGTTCCAGCAGACACAATTCTAAAGTACTCATTTGATTCATAAAACACTGTCAAACAGTTTTTACCGAATTTTCTGAACCGGTTTCCGGCTGTCATGCATTTAAGAAATAGTGATGACGTTCTTACCCTCACAGCCACCAAGAAAGACACCAGACCAGTGGTGTCATTCAAATGATTTAGGAACAGGAACTCACTTTTGATTGGCACTTGTCGGGAACCCAGAACCAGCCACGGAGCCCGTTAGGATCCGAAACGCCCATTCTGGTCCGTTCCCCCTGAATGACATCACTGCCTTCACCCCCCTAGGAATCTGGAGTCGCTCCCTTTAACGCTCTGAGTGCCGGCCAACCAAGAAGAAAAGCTCTTTGCAGAGGAATTGGGAGGGGGGAGGGAGAGTGAAGTGGGAGGAGTCAGCCCTAATTTTAACTAGTGGAACTGAGTTCCTCCGCGTTCCCCCTGCATGACATCACTGCACCAGACTGTGACTTGCTGCGTTTCTTTATTGATTTATATATAGCAGTTGCTGCAGGGCTGGTTGGGGATAACACCACTCCAACCTAGAGTGCAGGGCACTCATTCAGTGGACACGCTCCAAGCTGTCTACGTCCCCCACGGATCTCTTAGAGTGAACCACGTGATTCTGGGCCAAACTCAGATTGAGAGCGCAATCCAAAACTGGAGCTAGGCTGGCATAAACTAAGCCAGCAAAGATTGGCCAGCACAAGGGCCACCATAGAGTATGTTTGGACCACTCTCGGAGTCAGGGAGGATGGCTCCCATCTGTGTGCTGGCCTCTCTGACTCCAAGAGTGGTCCAAACATACTTTATGGTGTCCCTTGTGCTGGCCAAACTTTGCTGGCTTACCTTATTTATTTTTATTTATTTATTTTGAAGAATTTAAACCCCGCCTTTCCCATGCCGAAGCCAATGCCCAAGCCGGCTTACATGGGCAGGCTAGTCTAAACCACCATTTTTTCAATGGGGTTTTTACAAATATACAGTATTCTGTGATTTCCCGAATCCTCAATCCCAGATGTAGCCTTCACAGCGTGGTTCTCTCCTCTGGCCGTGTGACATTTGAGCTTCTGCAGGTGATCGTCAGTCCAGCCTGGACAGCCACTCAAGGTTAGCTTATGCCGGCCTAACTCAGTTTAGGATTGCGCCCCTAGTCTGAGCTAGTCAGGTGAAGGCAACTGGGCGGCTTAGCCAGCAGGACAAACCTTGCAAAGCCTTGTCCATCCGACCTGGCCCTCCAATGAGCGACCAGCTAATCTCCGACTAGGTTTCAGGAGGGTGGGATTGCTGCTTAGGTCAGAGCCACACACGCCGGAGACCTCCTGTGCCTGGATAAGGATGCTAGATCACAGTAATAATGCCAAGACACCTTTTTTATTTCATTAACCTTTCAAAATCGCTTTTCTTAACACATGTTCCTGGCCTCTCCCGGGCTTGCCTGCAGCCATGCCTGCTCAGGCCAGATTCTGAGAGCTTTAACTGGCTAGCTCTCCTTTCAGCTTAATGACCCCAGCTGCTCAATAATATGTCATAACTGATTTTTGGCTTTAGTGTCAAGCACTTTATCATGCAGGAATCTTTTATCAACAGATGCTTCATGGGTCTGGCTTGGGGGGGGGGCTTTGCACAACCACACACAAATGCAACACGGCTGAACATTGATTTAGGCTTCTACGTGATGTATGGTCACCACAGTACTGCATAGTGTACCAGCTAAAGACCCGGGTATTTATGCAGAGTGGTGAAATAAAGAAGAATGGATTGCTGTGTGTCTATCCAAGTTGTGGCAAACGAAGAAGGTGGCTGGGGGGGGCACACTTAGGTTATGGGGGGGGGAGAGACCAAGAGGTCATCACAACATGTTTCAGCTTCTTTTTCAAGAAGAAAACTCCTTTCTTTTAAACTTATTTTTCAATTGTTTATTGATATGATTATATATACTAATTTATATATAAACAAATATATATAAAGTTAGTGTGCATGTGTGTGCACATACATACATACATACATACATGCATACACATACCATACATATATGTAAATATACAAACATTATATACAAAGTTAGTGTGCATGTGTGTGTGTGTACATACATCCACAACCATACATACACACACACACACACACACACAGTTCAATAAAACTCTAAATATACAAAGTTCCATAAAAGAAAATGTTCACCGTCTTGTGTTTTTCCTCTGGTCATTATTATTATTCATTTCATGTCATGACTATTAGTGAAAATATTTTTGTTGTGGGGTGCGTGTGCCAAAAATGTATGGGTCTCAGGTGTCAAATGGCCTTGCTACTCCACTGTATCCAACCGATTTACTAACACAGTTGTCGTGGCACAAATCTGGGGGTAATGCCATTGAACTGCAGTAACCCAAGTGATATTACTCTGGCTAGATATGTTAACTGGAACCAATTAGATGAAAACACACACACATGCACACACACAGGGAGAGAGAGAATGAAAGAGAGAGAGAGAGAGAGAGAGAATGCAGTTACACATACCTGGGTCTGGTGGAAATCAATAGTGCTTAAGCACGCGTATCTCTGCCTTGAATTGAAGCCATAAATTGTACGGTTTATGCCCCGGTTGCAAACATATCAATAAGGTTTGGAAGGAAGCTACTTTCTGATTGGCACCTTGTGCTACTCTTTTCAACAAAGTAACATGAATCAGAGCCCCAGAGGCGGTCGGGGCCGGGAGTGCGCCCCATGGCAGGCGCTGAAACCGCGCCCCCACCCCGCCCCCGCGCATCACGCAGACACGCCTCCCTTACCCCGGAAATGCTCTATTTTCGGAGCTTAAGGGAGGCGTGGGCGGGCGGGCGGGCAGGCGAGAAACCGCGAGGTCTCTCCCAGACGACGCGCAATGGTGCCCCACTGCTGCTCCGCGCCCCATGGCTCATGCCATGGGGCGCTACAGGTAAGATCTGCGTCTGCAGAGCCCATAGGAGAGGGACACAGGGGGTAATTTGTACCCTGGCCCAGGGTCAAAAAGGGAGCCTGCAGCCAAAGGACAGGGCCTAGACATTTCCTGGGATCTTACATTTTCCTATCTCACCTGGGCTCATTTCCCAGGTGGGCTATTATACATTCCAGTGGTTCTCAAACCTTTTATACTATATACTGTTATAATGTGTGCAGATTGACTTCCCACACATACTGTATACAGGTGAACCGATATATCTGCGCGGGTTCTGTTCTGGACCACCCTCAGATACCACACATCTGCAGATATGAGGGGTGCACTTTTAAAATGCAGGAAAAGTAAAAACAAAATCCAAAAATAGCTTTTCCTACCCTTGCGCATTAAAACCACTGCATTTTCAGGGCTGCAGGCAGCATTCTGAGCTGCCTGCAGCCTCTTCTTGGTTGGTAGGTTGCTCACAGTTGTAAAATATTTACTCATAACACTTACCTATGTTATTATCCAATTCTAAGTAGAAAGAATCTACTAAATCTACTAAACCACCAGAAAGGTTAAAAAAATATTTTTGAGTCATTAAAAGATTTTTCTAGCTTTTACATTTTTTTTTTAAGTCTAAGGGCACAATCCTAATCTGGAGTTAGGCTGGCACAGTTAGGCCAGCAAAGTTTGCTGGCACAAGGGCCACAGTAAAGTGCATTTGGACCACTCTCGGAGTCAGGGAATATGGCACACGTCTGTGTGTTGACCTCTCTGACTCTGAGAGTGGTCCAAACACACTTTACAGTGGCCCTTGTGCTGCTCAAACTTTGCTGGCTTAAATGTGCCGGCCTAACTCTAGGTTAGGATTGCACCCTCAGTTGAATAAGATATCTGGCATTGGATTGTGGATCATAAATTCCCAAATAGAACAAGAGCATTAACACACACACACACACACACACACACACACACACAAACACACACACACACACACAGAGCAGCTGCCACAGGCTATAACAAACTACACTGTATGATTCTTCAAAATCTTTTGAAACCAACAGCTGGTAAAATCTAATTTTATGGTGCATTTGGTCACCCGGTGTGGTTCATCAAAGTATTAGGTGATCATTATTTTTTTTACAGGCCAGCTAATTATATGGCCATTAATAGAATTTCCAAGCAAGTTAACCCTAATCAAATCTCACACTTAAAAGTCATAAACAGATTACCACAGGGTTAGGAAAGAACTGTTCCCCCCCAATCTTCAGTAATTATCTCCCCCATAGTATGGGAAATCCAAAGGTTCACTGCAATTCCGATAAACTGTTAAATTTCTTCTGATTATGGGAAATAGGATTGACTTTTTCCTGTGCCTCTCCCTGCAGTTCTTTCTCTTGAACTTCAAGAAGGAATCTTCCTATTTTGCCTGTCCATCCTTTTCTTCAATCTTTTTTTCCCCTTCTCTGTTTGACTGCTTGTTTTAATACTCTCCATCACTGGGGAGAAATAATCCAATTTGCAGGTCATGAGATCGGTCAACTTCCATTTTTTAAATGGGAGTCTGAATCAAGCCTCAAATATTTGGCTTGGTAAGTGTTTTAATTTACATGAATTCCTTGGGCTCATGTAGCAAGTGACAATGTGAGGGTCACTTGGATCTTCTTTTGCCTGTGATAGTTATTGGGGGATGTAGTGGCAAACGCGGAAGATCACCCCGAGGAGGCAGTGGATGGTGCCGACAGTGGCCCTGGGTTCAGGAAAGCGTAGGGTTAACACCAGGGAAGTGGCAGTGGCTGGGCTGCACAGCTGCAGCCACTTAGGAGCTCGGAGCAGGGATATAAGGAGCACCTGGAGGAAGGAGAAGCTGTGGGTTGTAGTTGTGGAGAGAGTGGTGGAAGGAGTGGAGGTTTTGCTGACATATTGGACTGAACTACTGACTTGACTAATGGTCTGGTCAATGGACTGGCTTCCTGGACAATGGACTGGTGTGGTGAACTGATATATGGACTGATACATGGACTGGCTTGACTGATTGACAAGTGACTAAGGACTATTGGACTGAGGACTGGCCATTATTGAAGGACACCTGCTCTGAAGCTCCAGGAGGAGACCTGTGGCCCACAGGCAAGCCAATGGGTGGGGCGAGCTCTCTGTTGGTGCTGGGGTCCGGTAGTTTGTAGATATTGCCAGGACTGTCTGTATCTGGGTGACTAAGTAGCCTAAGTGGGCAGAGTATTTGGGAGGAAAGTTTGGAGCAGGGGCTTTGGCAAGACAGGGGAACAGAGATTTCTCACTCAGGAAATCGTAGGGCCAAACTGCACTTATCTGTCTGTGTAATGTGGCCTGATGGGATTTAAGTTTTAAACAGCTGGTGCCCCCCAGCATGATAGACACATGGCAGGGAAGTGGGCTTTAGCACTTTGTATCTTTCATGGTTGTGATCCCTATTGTACCCCTCTTGTGCACTATTTTTAGTGTGGGGGACGGACTGCCATTTAAAACCAATGGAATTTTGCACCTCAACCAGTGATGTCATTCAGGGGGAACGGACCAGAATGGGCGTTCTGGATCCTAACAGGCTCCGTGGCTGCTTCCGGGTTTTTTATTTTATTTATTTTTTCCAACATTTGAATTTGAACTCAAAAGTGAGTTCCTGTTCCTAAATCATTTGAATGACACCACTGGCCTCAACTAAGGGCACAATCGTAACCTGGAGTTAGGCGGGACCAGTTGGGCCAGCAAAATTTGGCTGGCACAAGGGCCACCGTAAAGTATGTATGTTTGGACCACTCTCGGAGTCAGAGAGGCCAGCACAAAGACTTGCACCTTTCTCCCTGACTCCGAGAGTGGTCCAGATGCTTTGTGGTGGTCCTTGTGCTGGCCAAACTTTGCTGGCCTAACTGTGCTGGCCCAACTCCAGGTTAGGATGGCGCCCTAAAAGATATAAAGAAAGCAGAGGGTCATGATAGGTGTCAAAACCATGGCAGGGAGGAAGGACTGAAATCACTCCATCTGCTGTGATTTCACCGCATTCCACACTCTCCCCCTCCCCATATACTAAAGTCCCCCCCATTGGACTCTTACACATTTAGCATAATGCATAGATTGGCTCTCAGAGCTCCCAGATCGAGGCCTCGGCGGAAGGCCTGCCTCCTTCCTGTCAGCCTCGCCATTGTGCTGAGGCATCTTGTGGTCCTCAATGAGCTACAAGAAGCTGGATTAGAGAGGCCCTTGGCCTGATCCATTCTTAGAGACAAACTGATGTACAACCCAATCCTGAACGGCCTAACTGCTGCGGGCACAGTGGTAGCCAAAAGGCTATTGCTGCTTCCAGCATCAGCTAGGCAGCTGCTGGAGTCTCCCCGGGAGTAGGGGACGGAGTTGCCCACAATGGGGCTCCTCAGCTCGCCAGTGGCTACTTTGCTGGTGATGAATCGAGTGGCCCCGTGTGGAGCTGCCCGAGCCACTGCCAGGGATAGGATCCAGTGTTGGAAGCTACCGCCAGGTCCCACCACCTCATGACTGGCTCCTCCCCTCCCCCTCCTAGTTCCTCCCCCTTCCCACCTCCCCCGCTCCAAAAGGCCTTATTGGCTCAGTCCCGTTGGGGCCTGGTGCTGAATGAGCAGCACCCCAATGCGAGCGCAAACATGTCACCGACGTGCTTTATTCACCCCCCTAGGAATCCGGAGTCGCTCCCTTTAACCCCCTGAGTGCCAGCCAACCAAGAAGAAAAGCTCTTTGCAGAGGAATTGGGAGGAGGGAGAGTGAAGTGGGCGGAGTCAGCCCTAATTTTAACTAGTGGAACTGAGTTCCCCCGCGTTCACCCTGCATGACATCACTGGCTTTATGGCACGTTCGTGACATTTTCGCTGGCGGGACACACAAACTGCTGGTGACAAGAGCCTTTTGGATTGAGCCCTTTTGGAACCACTGCGGCCAAAATTGAAAATAAGGGTGCAATCCCAGGTTGATGCAACATGATTGCATCGACGCTATACCCTTAGCGCCGACGAGGGGCTGCGGAGTGGCATCCCCATGTCAGCGCTAATGCTTCGAGACCAGCGCTGCTCCAAGGAGCCCATTAGCAGGCACAGATCCGAGGAGCCCATTGGAGAGGCTGGTGCCTCCCCTTGTGCAAGGGCACAAGGATACAGCACAGGTCCGTCAGACTGCCTTCGCCAGCCCTGCTTAGGACTGCGCTGCAGGATGGTTTTGTAAATATGTCCCAGAAGTGACCATTATTTTGTCAAAAGAAGACTTTTTTCCCCCCAGTCACTCACAGTTGTCTTTTTGCCCCATAATGATGCCAACCTGTGGAGGAAGCTCCTTGAAATCTCAGCTCCTGAGGGCCTGTTCACGAGTGCACGGTCATCACAAAATGAAGGGAGAAGCAGATGGATCCTTTGAAAAGGCAGGTAACTTTTCAGCTTAGTGGGGCGACGTTTGAGCCATTCATCTGATGTCACCACTGGTGGACAGCTCATAGTCGCTCGGGCTCCATGACAGACCTAATTGGAAGTCTCTCTGTGATGCTCCGTGGCGAAACACTTATTGCCGACAGCGGGGTCAGAATTCACGCTTACAGGATAATGAAGGAAGCAGTCATTGTGCTGGTGTTAATGCTGTGAAGAAGAAGAAAAAAGTTTGGCTGATGAGATAATCAAGTCTGAGTGGGCAAGGGGGGGGGGAAACCGACGGGCTTTCTCCGCCCAAACCAGAAGACGGTCTAAGGGATGAGGTGTGTTATTGTAGTCAAGAAAGGAAAATGTCAAAAGAGCAATGCAGGAAGAGGGAGCAAGAACACCAAACAGCTCTTTGTTTTCCATTAGTGACACATGGATTACGTGGACCTATTTATCGTACGAAGGCATTAGTAATAGCCAGCCGTCGACGTATATTTGCTGCAAGGGCCATGCAGGTGACTGTTGTAGATCAAATGCCTTTGGGCTGCAAGCTTCACCGGCACCTCATATCCACTGCAGGCTGGAGGGAAGGGGCAGACTTGGGGTGAAGGGCGCCCCAAATCTGCTGCCTCCAAGCCTACACACACACACACACACACACACACACACACACACACACACACCAGCATCTGCCACTGATGCAAGCTATACCTCAAGGCTAGGCTGTCAGGGCCCATTAGAGGGGGGGCATAGAGGTCTGGGATCAAAAAAAGGAGGCCCAGAAGCAGTGGTGTTATCCTACTGGTACGTTGGGCAGGACATCCGGGTGATCGGCAGCCCGCCCGTTGCGTACCGCAGCATTACGCCATTTGCGTAACGTACGCAAGCGGTGTAATTGGTTACGCAAACCAATGTCTCCCACCTCCATCACTACATTTCCACATAAGGACAGGACTCATTTCCTCCTCTCAATCACTCCTGAGTGGTGGCTGAGGATTCCACTTACTGAAGTGCTTGTGGCTACTGTTGTAGTTCAGTCAACATTGAATGTTATTGACGTCTCAGCTGCCTGTGAGAGGGGGAGTTGTGCTAGACGGCCAGCTGCTCTTTGGTGAGAGCAAAGAAGCAGATTATCAGCCGGTGGAAGGCAATCGTGCGGTGAGAAAGGAGGACTGGACGATGAAAGTGTCATCTGTATGTAGTTGTTCTTGAAAGATTAGAACTTTGTGATTTGTAAAAACCCTTGCAGTTTAGAAAGTGCCTGCCTATGTAAACCGCCTTGAATTAAAGTCAAAGAAGCAATCTGATTACCAAGAAAGGCTGTATATAAATACCAAATATTATTATTATATTTGCTGATTTCCCAGCATGCTCCAGTCTCTCTCACTGAAGCCAGTGGGAACAACGAGTGTATTGGGCCCTACATTTAGCTGTTTTGGGCCCTATATTTTTTGCAGGACATCAGAAGTGTGACAGGGCTGTAGAGATCAGGCCAGCTCAGGTAGTTTTTGCAAAATCAATAAAGAAGTTTCCTACTTTTTTAGTTGCTGGCTGGGCCAGTTCCTTTCCTTCTCATGCTATTAAGAAAGAAGAACTGCTATGTGTATGAAACACACTCTTTGTCCTTTCTGAGCATTTTCACATGTGCACATACATGATACATCTATGCACACAGGAAAGGGAAGCATGCCATGTGTAGAGTCTTTTAGAGTCTCGGTAGGCCTGGGGAATTGTTTACCACCTTGGGGAGATCCACTAAAATTGAGTGCTGGGAGCTAACTCTCAACATCTAACGGATAAAATACTTTTTTACTCGGTATGCAATTAAACTGTGGAACTCCTTGCTACAGGAGGTGGTGATGGTGTCTGACCTAGGTGCCTTTAAAAGGGGATTGGACAGACTTCTGGAGGGAACTCCATCGCAGGCTACAGGCCATGATGGGTGGTGCATCCTCATTTTATAAGTAGGCAACCTCTGATTGCCAGGTGCAAAGGAGTTGCAACAGGATACAGGCCTTGTGTGCTCCCTAAGGCATCTACTGGGCTACTGTGTGATACAGGAAGCTGGACTAGATGGGCCTTTGGCCTGATCCAGCAGGGCTCTTATGTTCTTCTAGCTCCTCCACCTGAGATCTTAACCAGTGGTGTCATCTAAATGATTTAAGAACAGGTACTCACTTTTGATTGGCACGTGTCTGGACCCGCCCACCAGAAGTGACGTCATAAGCCGGAAGTGAGGTCGTGGCAGGAAGTGACATGAAAAAAGCCCTTTTTGAGGCCTCAGACAATTTTAAACTGACCCAACAGTTGCAACAGTATTCCACAGCACCCCCAGAACATGTTAAGGAGGCCTGGCATCATGTTAAAGTGACCCAACAGTTCCAAAACCCCAGAGCAACTCATTTTTCAGTGGCAAGGCAAGGCAAGGCTCCGCTCGCTGCCTGCCTGCCTGCCTGGCTCTGAGAATGTGCAGGCAACTCAAACATGCAGGAAATTCAAACGTTGCAGGGGGCGGAGTTGACGAGTGGGCGGCCGAATGGGCGGGGCCAGCCATAATCCTAGAAACCGGTACTCGCGTACCCCCGCGTACCCCCTGCATGACATCACTGATCTTAACTCCTTCTGGAGATCCTGAGAAGGAAGGAAAAGCCTTGATGGTAGAGCTGGGTTAGAGCTTGGGTTAGAGCTGGAGACCTGGCTAGCCTCCCTGAGCTTGGATATTCCCTGTGGAAGTGTGAGGGAGCTGCATGGCCGCTCTGCTTTGGAATGCTCTCATTGACTTTCACAGAGCTCCACTTCTGTCAATGGGACATGGTTTGTACTCTGACAACCCCATTCATAGCTACATTTTGCAGAAAGCATGGGTTAAAGCTTTCACGGACTCTTCCATTCCAAACACCTGGCAGGTGAGTCCGCATTGGTGTGCCAGCTAGGGAGAGCCTATGAAGAGGCTGTCTTCGAGACAGTTCCCAAGGTATGGAACAGCTTTCCTCTGGGACACTTGCCAGATCTCAAACAGTTCTTGGAAGTTCTGAAAGGCCTTTTTTATGCGGTTTGGTTTGGGGGAAATCAAGCTATTAGCTCCCAAGACTTCTGTATATGTGCACTAATTTTGGACACAGTGACCAGCACCTCCACCCCTGCAGCCTCCAAGGATGGAATCAACTGGAAACTGATTTTTAGTTTTAGTTGTGGATGTCTCTGTAGGAAGGCCTGGTGAATCTTCTGGAGGAGGCAGAATTGCAAGTTGAAGATTTTGGCTCACCCTCAGCTGTTTTATATGCAAAAATCTGTACACTAAACCGTATCCTTGGTTCATCTAGCTCAGTATTGTCACCTAGCTCAGGAGAATTCCAGAGAGAGAGAGAGAGAGAGAGAGAGAGAGAGAGAGAGAGAGAGAGAGAGAGAGAGAGACTCTCTGTCTACTTTCTCTATACCCTTTCCTGCACTTTTCCCCTAATGAAAATCTCCTCCCTCCTTTGTTATTTGCCTTATAGCAACATACTGGCACGTTCCTGCCAGGCCCTTTCCATTCTGCCAGGGAAGCTCTGAAAGATCCAGATTGCAGCCCTCAAGGGTCTTCGCGGCCAGCTGCTTCCAGGGTCTACCACCCCAGTATGCCTTATGCCTGGCATTCTGTGCAGATGTGGCTGGTCACAAAACCCCCCTGGGTGCTGTAATCTGGGTCTTTCGGAGCTCCCCCAGGAGAATGGAAAGGGCAGTTCATGCCCGGGAAGGAGCAGGTGAGCACTGGATCCTGCTACTTTAGCCCATCCTAACACACTGCTTTTAGAATTGTACAAGGGGGCCCCCTGTCTGCAGATCCTGTATCTACAGTTTCAATAATCTGCAGATATACGGAAGAGGAACTTAGCTGCTTCCTGTTTAGAGCCAGGTTTTGAAGCAAACAGGCTGCCGGCTTCCTGTTTTTGTCGCATGGTAAGCTTAAATGCTTACAGTGACCTGTTAAAACAAGAACACTTTGCTCCAAGGTACCTTTTAAGCTATGCTAATGGGAGCACAGGTGGAGCGCAGAGGGGCTAAGAATACAGGCATCCCCCGTATCCGCGGTTTCTGTATCCACGGGGAGGTCTAAGGAACTGGCACCCTGCGGATATAGGGACGTGCCTGTACTACCTTTCAAGAGGTGTCGACTTCAAATGATCAAAATGGAATTACTGTTTTACATGGACGTGTGTGTGTGTGTGTGTGTGTGTGTGTGTGTGTGTGTGTGTGTG
>JAJKFI010000135.1:2052523-2064166 GCA_029204185.1 Lerista edwardsae | reverse complement strand
TATTTATATACTGCCTTTCTTTGGTCATTAGATTGCTCCTCTGACTTTAATTCAAGGCGGTTTACATAGGCAGGCTTTATTTCTCTAAACCCCCAAGGGGTTTTTACAAATTATAAAGGAAGTTCTGTCTTTCAAGAACTACAACAACATACAGATGGAACTTTCGTGGTCTAGTCCTTCTTTCTGACCGCACACTTGCCTTCCTGCTGGCTGATAGACGGCTTCTCTGCTCCCACCAAAGAAACAGCTGGCCCAGCACAACTCCTCTCTCACAGGCAGCTGGAGGCAGCTCAGCTCTTATCAGTCGCAATTCTCAAGGTCTGCCGCTCACGGAAGCTTCCAGTGATCTCGAACTGGCGACCTTCAGATCTTATCTTCAGGCAAATGGAGGCTTTAACCCTCTCGACTAAACCTCCTGCCCAAAAGATCAGCTGCAAAAGTTGGAGGCTACAGCGTAGAACAGAAAGACTTTGCCACCTCCGTGCCACACCTGAACGGGATGCAGTTTGCTGCTCTATAATACATTGCTGGGCCACTACCAACAACAGAGAATGGAGCCATGTGCCATCAGGGAGTGGGTAGAGGGTGCCATAAAAAGCCCAGAGCAGGATGTTTCCCAAGGCTCCCAGAAAACTGGCACCAGATTTTATGCTAGGCACTGAACCCCGACAGGTAAAATTGCTGACAAGGAAAGATGCACTTGAACGCCATTAAAATCAACAGGAGTACCTGACTCCAACAGGATTAACAGCAACAACAAAAAATCCTGAAAGAAACAAAGGGGAAAAGACAGGATTTGATCAAGGACCAGTAAGAGAAGGAAGGGTTAATCTGATTACCTAGAACAGGTAAATATAGTCCAGGATTATATTGTTCTAAGTTCCTTTTAGTACCATCTCAGGGATGGTACTAAAGGATGCCTCAGGGAGCACACAAGGCAACAAGATGCCTGCATCCTGTTGCCACTCCCTTGCACCTGGCATTCTGAGGTAGCCTACTTCTAAAATAAGGAATAACCCATCATGGCCTGGAACCTGCGATGGACGTTTCCTCCAGAAATCTGTCCAATCCCCTTTTAAAGGCCCCTAGGCCAGATGGCATCACCACCTCCTGTGGCAAGGAGTTCCACAGGTTAATTGCATGCTGGATAAAAAGGATTTTCTTTTATCTGTTCTAATTCTCCCAGTATTCAATTTTAGTGGATGTCCACTGGTTGCCACCATGTTCAATCACCAAAATCTAATTTCCCTTCTCAAGCCAATCTCAACCTCACATTTCCCTCAAGCCTTGTCGTCTTAGTCCTGTTCATTTTAGCCATTGTTCCTTAACTAACCGATGTGACATGGTAGCTGCCAAAACTCTTTCCTATGCTTAGATTCACATTGCTTGAGTGCAGTGGTGTCATCTAAATGATTTAAGAACAGGTACTCACTTTTGATTGGCATGTGTCGAGACCCGCCCACCGGAAGTGACGTCATAAGCCAGAAGTGAGGTCGTGGCAGGAAGTGACATGAAAAAAGCCCTTTTTGAGGCCTCAGGTGATTTTAAACTGACCCAACCGTTGCAACAGTATTCCACAGCACCCCCAGAACATGTTAAGGAGGCCTGGCATCATGTTAAAACCCCAGAGCAACTCATTTTTCAGTGGCAAGGAAAGGAAAGGCTCCGCTTGTTGCCTGCCTGCCTGCCTGGCTGGCTCTGAGAACATGCAGGCAACTCAAACATGCAGGAAATTCAAACGTTGCAGAGGGCGGAGTCGACGAGTGGGCGGGCGAATGGGCGGGGCCAGCTGTAATCCTAGAAACCGGTACTCACGTACCCCCGCGTACCCCCTGCATGACATCACTGCTTGAGTGTATCTCAAACTCTACATAATATCTCATATTCTGGGCTCATTTGAAAATATCCTTTCTTCCCCTCCCAGCATTGCTGTCTGTGTTGGACACTGGAATGCAAAGGAACGTTCAGGACCTAATTCTTGATTTGAAATTCAAATACCAGCTCAACACCTGCAACTACTTCCAAGGAGACCGAGAAAGACGCACAACCTGCTGTGATGCCACCCTTTGACCCTGGAGGCATCACAATGAAATCTTGATACTGCACATACGGTATGCTCGAAGTTCAGTCACCAACTCAAGCCCGGCACCGATTTTAAGAAGAAGGGAGAAAAAAACGTACAAAGCAGATGGAAATGTGAGGCCTCTCAAATACTGTGCCTTACCTAAGGCATTATGGTAGAGGTGTGGAATCCAACTACGGGGGGGGGAGAAAAACCACAGGTAGTGTTTCAGTAGTAAACATGTGGCCTCAGTAATTAGAGGACTGGTCCTAACCTGTTTTTATTGGAAACAAATTTTAGTGTTGAAAAGTGATCTTGTTGCCACTCCCTTGCACCCAGTACTCTGAAGTAGCCTACTACTAATGTGCAACCTCCTTACATTAGTAGTAGGCTACTTCAGAGTACCGGGTGCAAGGGAGTGGCAACAGGATGCAAGCATCTTGTTGTCTCATGTGCTCCCTGGGGCATCTGGTGGGCCGCTGTGAGATACAGGAAGCTGGACTAGATGGGCCTTCAGTCTGATCTGTTGGGGCTCTTCTTATGTTCTTAAGGCCCAGATTGGGTTGCAAGTTATTATAGCTCCTTCCCCACAGACAGGATAGCAAATTCTGTTTTTTTACCTCATATTTACATCAGAAATTTACCTCAGAATGCCAGATACGAGGGAGTGGCAACAAGATGCAGGTATCTAGTTGTCTTGTGTGCTCCCTGAGGCACCTGGTGGGCAGCTGTGAGATACAGAAAGCTGGACTAGATGGGCCTTTGGCCTGATCCAGCAGGGCTGTTCTTATGTTCTTATGATCTATAAATATTCATCATCATCATCATCATCATCATCATCATCATCATCAACAACAACAACAACAACAACAACAACAACATCGTTGGTCCACTCCTACAAATACCCAATCTAATCAGAAAACTGTTCCTGGACTGTTCATTCCAGATTTCTGCTCCCCCCTCCTGTGGTTTGAGTCCCCGTGGTCCCCGTGGTGTGATGATATGCCTTACCCGGAGGGTAATCCCCAGCAGCTGCAATGGGTCAACTCAGATCTGTGCCAGTGAGATTTGTAGTGCAAGTCCAAGTTGATCTGCGTTGGTGGATCAGACTGGGGAAGAGGGATCCTGGATAGAATATGTCACACACTGGTGCCACCAATTCTGACCCCTCCAGGCCTGATCCATCCAGCCTGCCCCATCACTACCCTTCCCCACCCTGTTCCACTCCCTCCCTGCTCTCCCCTCCCTCCCCTGCCTTGCCCTAGACCTACCCCCAGTGCACTTGGCCTTCACACTTTTGCAAAGCCTTTGCACCAGCATCAACAGAACACTTCCACGGGCACTGCTAGTGCTTAGGGTCAGGCCATGAGTCGTCGGATGCAATCCTTTTATCCAGGCATAGAATATACCACTGTCACGTTCTGAATAGCATCAAGCACAGCATTGGGGCATCATAAAGATGAGCCAAGGGTGGTGATAATTGGGGCAGGAATGGCTAGTGACCTATCAGACAGGCACAGCTATATTTACAGGTGCTTAATGATAAATGCTTCTACTGGATCTCATTTCTCAACCTTTGGCCACAGGTTAAAATGGATAATTTTATTGTTTACCTGGGCCTCCTGCCTTTTTTGGGGGGGGGGGAATAAGTTTGCTCCAATGGGTCTGCTTTGAGAGTAGCACACCCACCCACCCACCTCACCTTATCTATCCAAAGAAGATGTCTTGTGCCAAAAATGGATGTGCAGGAGAAAAAGGAATCACTATACAGGTCTTGTGCCTCCGACCATGAACAGAAACACAACAGTGCAATGTTTCTCAGGCTGTGGGTCAGAACCCACTTGAGTGGGTCACAACCTGATGTCAGGTGGGTTGCGGAAAGCTGGGAGCAGCCATCTTGGAAGTTGCAGACCTTACTCTGGCTATATTCCTTTTGTGAGTGTTAACCATTTGAATTTTCAAGTGTTTTTTTTTATTCCTTTTGGTTTAAAAAGTGCTTTTACATCCTATTTCATCCTCATTTTGCTTTCCGTCAGAAACGTTTCATGGTTATGCAGTTGAATTCAAGAATGGCAGCTGGCATTCCAGGAGTGATGATGTCACTTACGGCTTTCATCAGTTTAATGACATCACTTCCGGTGGGTCCCGACACGAGTGCCATTCGAAAACGTGGGTCCCAGTCTTAAAAGTTTGAAAACCACTGATTTAAAGAGCAGGTGACAGGTCACCCAGTATTCCATTTTATCACCTAGTCTAGTCTCCACATTTAATATCAAGCAAGCCAATTTTCCTTCAAATGATCCATGTGTCTCTTCCCAACAAAAATTCAGGAATTACTTGAATTTAACATTTGCAGGAGATGGAGACTCCAGTTGAAACCTCTTTAGTCTTCAGTGTTGGTAGGAATAGCATAAAAAACAGAGTATGCCATTCTCATGCAATGCCTAACCTTCAGGGAACATGTCAATTGCTTCTTGACTGTGTCAGATATATTTGTATGGCCGGCTAGATTCATTGTGCTAATGGGAGGATGCCCATCTGGCTACATGTATCTACGTATGAGGGATAGCTAAATGATCCCTGACTCGTAACATGACAAATTTGTACGGAATCCTGGGCTTTCTCTTTCAAAGCTCCGCACAGCAGCTACCTACACGATGTACCAAACTGACTCGAGAAAGGGAAAGTCAGAAAGCGATTTGGCAGCGATTTGGCAGCGATGGGAGCGGCCGCTCGGAAAAGTACCTCTGGACTGCAGCAAAACATCTGCAGCAATGCACTGACTCAGGACATAACCCTTCCGGAAGTGCCTGACCCAGAAGTATTATTTATTTATTTATTTATTTTGAAGAATTTCTACCCCGCCTTTCCCATGCCGAAGCAAATGCCCAAGGCGGCTGACATGAGCAGGCTAGTCTAAGCCACCATTTTTTCAATAGGGTTTTTACAAGCATACAGTATTCTTGTGATCCGCCAATCCTCAGTCCTAGATGTCACCTTCACAGTGTGGTTCTCTCCTTTGGCTGCATCCCATCAAGCGTCAGCAGGCAATTGCAAGTCAAGCCTGGACAGGTCCTCAAGGTCGTATTCCGTTCTTTTGCCGGCTGGCCTCCCCACACACTCCATTACAACTCTCATCTGCTGTGAGTAAGCAGCTCCACAGCGACTCCATTCTGCCACCACAGGTACTGCAGCTTGTCCCAGCCTGGCATCCATCTCCCATCCAAAAATAAACCACAGATTCTCCTGCTTAGCTTCAGGCAGTGCCAGCAGCTCAACCATCAGTCCACACCTCCTGCCCACCATAACTGTTTGCTTGCAGTTACAGTAACTGTGGTAATGTACTTGGAAAGGACGTGGTTAGCCTCTCAGAGCAGTGCCAGCGGCCTTGAGGAAAGGAGGCCTCCTTGCCGCTGCAGTTCCTTCTCCCGCACTGCTCTATGCCAACAGAGGCATCCCTGACACACACCCCCAGGCATGGTACCCGGGACTCTATAACCCCCAGCACCCAATAGCTACACTAGTGCTGCAATGGATGTACCCCTGATTGTGTCCCATGCAATGACCCCTGTAAGCAAGATCTAAGCTATTCTTAGAGCACTGTTTCTCAAACTGTGGGTTGTGACCCACTTGGTGGATTGGGACCTGATGTCAGATGTGTCTCAGAAAGCTGAGAACAGCCATTTTGGAAGCTGCAGACCTTACACTTGCTACATCCCTTTTGTGAGTGTCAACAGTTTGAATTTTCAAGTGAGGGTTTTTTGTTTTTTTAATTGTTTTTTGCTCGGTACTTTTACATAATTTTTCCCCCCAAATCTTGCTTTCTGTCATGGTTGTGAAATGGCTGCAGTCCAAAAATGCCAGCTTGCATTCAAGCAGTTTTATCTTATGATGTCGCAACGATGGCAATTCCCGCTTTGTAATGTCACTTCCGGCTATGACATCACTTCCAGGTTAATGGCATCACTTTTGGTGGGTCCCGACCCGAGTGCCATTCTAAAAAAGTGGGTCCTGATCTAAAACGTTTGAGAGCCACTATCTTAGAGCCTTGCTAGATGAAGTGTCCCATCTGGGATTGTTACATTTTCTGCATTCACTCTGTATGATGTCATCATGATGTCGTCATCTGCCTGCTCTCTTTTTTGTAAGTTCCCTGTGCTTACATAGCCACGGTGATTAATGCAGAAAATCCATGAAAGAGGTACAATGGCATCACAGTGCAGTGACCACGTGTATGGACGTGTGTTGCTAGTGGGATGGTTCCATCTTTTTTGTGAGCAGCACATGACCAGATAAGAAACCAGGAGCAGGGAGGGTTGGTTGGCTGTGTGCCCAAAAGACATCGTCTCTATTGTGGTTATGGACAAAGCCATTCAATTCCTCAGGCCACGGCAATGACTGCGAAGAGCCCACAAACATCCTTCAGTTCAGTGCTAGAGAGTTTGCTGGGGTGGAGGAAGTGCATGAGGGCAGCCCTTGCTTGCTCCGCACACACCCGAGAGGACCCGTGCAGCTTTGGATCACAGCCAGAGCGACTAAGTTGCATCAAGTCCAAAGAGAGAACGCAGGGCCTCTTTGGCTCTCACAGGCAGCAAAGGAGCAAAATTAAAGCACTAGAGCCACCTTCTGACTGCACGGAGACTGCTGCTTTCAGAGAACAGCCACAGAGTGTTTGCAAGTTTAGGTGGCTTCCCAAATAGCTTTTGTGGTTTCATTTTCTTTGTACTGTTCATGTTAATCGTGCTTCTGTTAATTGTGTGCCCCTCCCCCCTTTGCATTTTTATAAGTCTAAATTGCTTGGAATTATGATGGTAGCCTGTTGTGGGCACATTTTTTCTCTTGCAGAGAGAGCGAGAGCGAGCGAGCGAGCGAGCGAGAGAGAGAGAGCGAGAGAGAGAGAGAGAGAGAGAGAGAGAGAGAGATATTCTTCTGCGTTATTTACCGTTGCAAGCAAAGATCACACGTTTCATATACACTGAAAACAAAATTGAATGGAAGGACACCCTCCAAAGCATTTCAAAAGAGGCCAAGATTTGCCAGCAACTGCACTTCAGCTTTAATTTCTATGCTGACCCGAACCAAATGGGCCCTGATTTAGGGCTCAATCCTGAGCCCCTCAGCGTGGGCGGTCCAAGCACACCACTGGCAGTGGTGTCGCAAAATGCGGGCGGTCAGCTATCTCCGCCCATGCTGCGGCATTGTGCACCTCTTGCCGCTGGCATTGCGGGGTGGGAGGGAGTTCCTGAGAGGGGGAGGGGTGGCGCAAGGGTGGGACTGGCAGCAGGTGGGGGGACCTGGCTGCTGCTGTGCTCCTTGGTGGTCGGGCAGTTCTGGATTGGGCTGCCAGGGCTGCCTGCGTGCAACAGTGAGCAATGCACATGTGACATGGAAGGCCCTTCACTGTTCTCTCACTCATATGGGATCAGTTTTGTCCTATCTAACCATTAAACTGTTGGGAGCTCAGGAGTGCCTAGATGGTGGTGGCCCCCCAACTTTCGAATACCCTCCCCTTAGAGTTAAGAACTGCTCCCTCTTTGGCGGTATTTCGGCGGGGGCTGAAGACCTTTTTATTTCAGCAGGCTTTTAGTGGTTGACAGTCTGGCTGGTCTTTGCATTCTTTTATATTTTTGTACTTTTATGATCCATGGGATGTCTGTTATACTTTTATATTGTATTTTTATATTGTTTTTAATTATGATGTATTTTATTGTGTTTTAATTTTTGATTTTGTAATGCCGCCTTGAGTGCCTTCGGGCGGAAAGGCGGGGTAGAAATTTAATAAATAATAATAATAATAATAATAATAATAATAATAATATATTCTTTCCACCCTTCAAAGTGCCCATCCATCCATGATATCGTAGATGACACTCCCTATGCAGAGATGATGTGCACACATAGAGTTTGGGTGCCATTTTTCCCCCCATGTGGCATTCCATTGCACTGCTAGGATCCAATCCCAAACAACCAACCTTGCTGGATGCTTGTTGCCATGTGCACATTTACTCTTGTTGGATTGGGGGGGAGGGTTAGCTGCAGTCTGGCACACAGTTAAACACACTCAGGGCACAATCCTAAACTGAGTTAGGCCGGCGTAAGCTAAGCCAGGAAAGTTTGGCCAGCACAAGGGACACTGTAAAGTACGTTTGGACCACTCTCGAAGTCAGAGAGCTCAGCACACAGACGTGCGCCATCCTCCCTGACTCCGAGAGCAGTCCAGACACACTTTACGGTGGCCCTTGTGCTGGCCAAACTTTGCTGGCTTAATTTATGCTGGCCTAACTCCAGTTTAGGATTGCGCTCCCAGGTTCCTTTTGAAAGTTGCCAGACAATACACTAGATTTCGGCCCCTGTACGAAAGCAAGCCCCATTGAGTCAACAAAACATATTCCCCTGTAATTTCCTTGACCCAGCAAGGGCAATATGTGGATGTGCTCCTTTAAGTTCAAGCCTTGCACATGCATGGGGCAAATCATGCACTAGGTATCTCGGGCTGAATGCATGATGCTTGTTGCTGGATTTGACTGTGTAAACCCTGCCAAACAGACGAATGGTGCAGTTTGCTATGAACGAGCTCTGATTGCCTTCCCCCCTTCCTTCCCCCTTTCCCAATGTGGGGTCCTCTTTGGCAAGAAGATCCTTCCATCAGCATGCTCGCCCCACTGGTACACTTGAAGATCTTTGGACTGGGGCCATGTTCCCAAACTGTGCATTTGGGCCATCGTTCATTTCATTATTGGGCCATGAAACTGACAAGGCAGATTAGGCTCTGTACATCAAGCGATAACACTTGGATAACTACTTGGAGGCAGGGAGCATTGCTGATTAATCCCTGTTATAGCCACAGAGGCTTGAGCGGCTGGTAAAGTGAAACTTTTTTTTAGGTGGGTCCTGATGCTAAACTGTTTGGGAACCTCTGCTATAGAATATTATAGATAGAAAGACCTCCAACAAAAGCAGCAAAGAACATTCCTAATGATCCTAAAATCAGAATCTGTGGTCTATTTTGGGATGGGAGACAGAAGGCCAGGCTGTGACAAGCTGCAGTACCTGTGGTGGCAGGACGGGGTCACTGTGATGAGCCAGTGCGGGAATGTGGTGTGAAGGCCAGCCGGCAAAAGAACAGAGTCCGACCTTGAGGACCTGTCCAGGCTGGACTTACCATCACCTGCTGAAGCTCCGTGTCACACAGCCAGAGGAGAGGAGAGATACTGTGAAGGCTACACCTGGGACTGAGGATTCGATGAATTGCAGAATACTGTATATTTGTAAAAACTCCATTGAAAAATGGTGGTTTAGACTAGCCTGCCCATGAAAGCTGCTTTGGGCATTTGCTTTGGCATGGGAAAGGTGGGGTATAAATTCTTCAAAAATAAAACAAATAAGCGTATTGTCACCTGGCAGACTGTTACAATTCTTTACGTACAATGAGTGAAAGGATCCTATTTATTACTATGACATTCCTGAAATCAGTGGCATGACATTATTCCAGAAGTGATTTAGGGGGAATGATGATTGTATTAAATCCATATCTTAAAACGTGCTGTGTATATTGGAGCCTAAGAGAAAAAGAAAACATATGAAGGAATGCCCGGAAAGATGTATGCAATACTGCATATTTGCATTTTCACAGATAAGTAATTCAAGTATAAAATACACATGTCTGCATATACACTTCATAGAAAGAAAGGTATCGTCAATTTAGTTTGGTAAACAAAATGCATTTCAGTGCTTCAACGGAAAGGTTGGACAGAACAAATCTTAAATGCAAAATCAAATTGTGTGTATTCTTTGGAAATCAGTTTATAATACTGCAAAAAGAATTGCAATGTGGCATCACAATAGTATGCACAATACACCATTCTTAAACTGGGGTGGTTGTACAGCACCAATTGTCTCTTTTCTTTTAAATCTGAATATCGTTTTCTACAATGTGTTTGTAGAAACATCTATGTTCGTTAATAGGAGCAGGAAGGCTTTTGATTTTTTTGTACAAGCCTTTTGAATGTTTCCGAGCAGGATGTAAGACGTGGAAATTTTGTTTCCATGTTTTTTGTTTAGTTCTGTGTATATTGTTTTGTTGTTTTATGCCAATAAAGGTATTTGAAACTGAATTGAATTGACATGGAAATACTTTGTGGCACTAATGAAAATAAAAAGGATCAACTTGCAGAATAAAACAAGTTATTATTAACAAGAATATTTGTAGGCTGCTTTTCAACCAAAGAAATTTCATAAAACAGTTTACGTACAGAAATAAACAGAAATAAATTGTCTCCAAAGGGCTATCCCAGCAAATAGCCATTGGGAAAAGACACCATGCTGGGGTAAAAGGGTGACAGTTGCTCCCCCATATTGAATATAACTTTAGAAATGCCCCTTGCCCAGTTAGCAGCTTTTAGGGCATTTTAACAGTTGTTTCAATGCTAAAACCAGGGGTTTTTAGACTTTGCAGTATGAGGGCCACATTGTACATTTGACAGATTTTCATGGGCCAAAAAAAATCCATTTTATAAAAGAATGAATGAAATGTAAAGGAATTGATCAGTTTTACTTGGATTTTTTTTTTTGTAATCAGCATGATGTTATTTTGAACAAAAGAGAAATGTGACATCTGCAAAGAAACTATGCCATGCTTCAACAGAGAAATGATATATAATGAGAAAAAATGTCAAATATTTTAAGTTGCTGCGGGCTGGATAAAATCTTGTGGCAGGCCAAATTTGCCCCCCCGGCCATAATTTGCAGATCCCTGCAATAGTTGAATGTGGACGACAACAGGATCCATAAACATATTTTAAGGAGTTAGGCTGGCACATTTAGGCCAGCCAAGTTTGGCCAACACAAGGGACACCACAGTCACAAACCTTTATTGGCATAATAAAATAATACCTCCAGAGTATGATTAGCCCAAACACAAGGGGCACCATAAAGTATGTTTGGACCACTCTGAGAGTCAGAGAGGCCAGAACACAGATATGCGTCATCCTCCCTGATTCTGAGAGTGGTCCAAACATATTTTATGGTGTCCCTTGCGCTGACCAAACTTGGCTGGCCTAACTGTGCCGGCCTAACTCCAGGTTAGGATTGAGCCCTCAATTCCCCCATCAAGAGATAAAAAGGACTGTGCCTTTCCCTCCCCCTTCTTCCATGTCTGCAAAATTTGAACTTTTTTGTTCAATGAAACTTGGGGAAGGGGACATTCGGGTTGGGGGATTATTCTGCTCAGGAGGGGTTGCTTAATGGTGGGAGAGAATATGATGCACCATCACTAATCAAAAAGGTGGGGAAGAATGATTTGGTTCTGTGTGAGGAAATAAAAAAAAAGACTGAAACTTAATTAACAAACTGAGTGGAAAAAATAACATCCTTTAAAATTTTATAGAATGTACATGTATAACCATCTGGCCGTAAATTGCTGATGTTGATGATTCGCCAGTGAAGTTCCTCTGTAGAGCCAGGCTCAAGAATCTTTGGGAGTGGTGAACTTGGCGTGACTTTTTGTTTATTTGCCCTGGCCTGGATTTTTTTTCCTTGCCCCTGTTACATGACCTGCTCTGTGAAAGGAGCCCTTGTGTTAC
>JAJKFI010000135.1:2045023-2047523 GCA_029204185.1 Lerista edwardsae | reverse complement strand
GCGTCTGGCAAATTAATGGGATTGGACTGAGTGTGAGCTTCGCAGAACAGATGGAAGGCTGAGAGGCTGAGATATACGAGAAGAGATGGAGGAATCTACATTTATATTGTCTAGACGGGGGAAGATTCATTGAGGACATGGTAAAAGCCTATAAATACTTTCAAAGCAACAGCATAAAAAGGGAGGCAAAGTTATTCACACCAGGAGGTGATGTGGAGACAGGGTGTAGTGAACTGACGCTAAGAACGATAATGTTTAGGCTAGATATTTGGGCAAGCTCATAGGAAAGTGGGCAGCAGAAAAGGCTATCAAGGGAGATGGTGGGATTGTCACAATAATGGCTAATATACTCGGGGAAATGGTAAAGCCAAGGGGTAGAGCTCGGTACTGTATATGATTCTGCAGACTGGCAAGAGAGAGGATGAGTTGACTGGTGTTCTTACAAGTATAACAATACCTTGGCTTCCATCCACTTGACTTTCATTGCTTTTCTCTTTCAAACATTTTCAGTTATAGTAGTTTGATGTGCAGTTTGTGTGAATGTATGCAAAACCTAAGGACATGGTGGCGCTGCCTGTTAAACCACCAAGCTGTTGACCGAAAGGTTGGCAGTTCGAGACCATGCAACGGAGTGAGCTCCCGTCGCTTGTCCCAGCTCCTGCCAACCCAGCAGTTCGAAAGCACCTAAAAATGCCAGTAGATAAATAGGTGCCACTTCAGTGGGAAGGTAACAGCATTCTGTGTGCCTCGGCGTATAGTCATGCTTGGCCACATGACCATGGAAGCTTGTCCTCGGACAAACACCAGCCCTTCAGCTTAGAAACGGAGATGAGCACTGCCCCCTACAGTCGGTCACGACTAGACCATTCGGCCGTGGGGAAACCTTCACCTTATGCAAAACCTTCACCTTCACAAAACACATAATCATTGTGGAAGGGTGTGTGTGTGTGTGTGTGTGTGAGTATCTGGTATCTGCTGGGCTACATGTCTCCCCCCCCCCAGTAAATACCTGAAACTGTGGAAACTGGGGACACCTTTTTAAAGATAGGGGAACATCAGTGGTTTTGCTGCAACAAGATTTTTTAAAAAGAGAGATGTTCAATGTTTTCCTTTGTAATAGGCATCCCAGTATCCATGGTATATGTCTGTGGATACTGAATCAGTGGATACTGAATCAGTGAATACTGGGGCATTCCTGTATATGCCCTCTGAGGTCATCTGAAGGTGCTCTCCTTCAAGTGCTGCCTCTATCCAGAGTTAGAGTGATGGTGACTTGGGGCAAGCCTTCTCTGTAGTGGTGCCACAAAAACGAAATTAAGAACTACCCCCTCCCTCATGGCTTTTCAGAGAGGGCATGGAAACATACCTGTTTCGTCTGGCTTTTGGATTATGGTTGGATGTGTGCAGTGGTGTCATCTAAATGATTTAAGAACAGGAACTCACTTTTGATTGGCACGTGTCAGGACCCGCCCACCGGAAGTGACGTCATAAGCCAGAGGCTGGCGGAGCGCAGGTCTACCCGCAGCTGGTTCCTAGCCAGCAACGATGTCAGTGATGAGTGGGCGGAGCGAGCCAGTTCTGTACAGCGCCTGGCGCCTACAGAACGGAAAGCGAAGAATTTCCCCCACCCCAATTGCAGCTCCAATAGCAATGGGGACAGTCTCCCAAAGAAGCCTCACACCCAGAGCCCCAGTGAAACGCTCTGGACTGGAGAGACAGCGGCGAAAGCCTTTCCTTGGTCTTCACGGCTAGGCAAGGTGGAGTTATTCAAAATTGCCAAGGAAGTTGAAAATTGGCACGGGGGCAGCAGCCTCGAAGCCGAGACTGGCTGAGCAGAATGAGGCAGGAACCTGTGGAAGGGGCTGAGGGGTGGCACCACTCTGGACGGCACCCTTGGGCGTTTCCCCACACCAAAGCCCGCTTACACCTGGCACATCAGGAGGGCAGCTTCAAAAAGTCCCGGCTCCCCTCCGTCCCCTCCAGAGCCCCCCTCGATTCGCCACCACACCCCCAGGATGCCCCTTCTCCCCAGTGGGCTGCAGAATCACCAGAGCGGCTGCTGACTCCATGTGTGTGGCTGGAGCGAGCGAGGAAGGGGGCTGTGCAGGACGGGACTTCCCCACTGCAGCCCTTCCCCCCTTCGCCCCTCTAGGAGTCCAGAGTCGCTCCCTTTAACCCTCTGAGTGCCGGCCAACCAAGTAGAAAAGCTCTTAGCAGAGGAATCGGGAGGGGGGAGGAGGGAGGAAGCGCTGCAGAGTGAAGTGGGCGGAGTCAGCCCTAATTTTAACAAGTGGAACTGAGTTCCCCCATGTTCCCCCTACATGACATCACTGGATGTTTGCCCTCTGTGCCTCTGGAATAGTGCTGTAGCTTGACTATTCCCCTGGACAAATTGGTTTCCACCACCCCAATAGCCTGATGAAAGGAGTTGGGTTTTGTCCTGTTTTGAAGAGTATGTGTGTGTGTGAGGGAGAGATTGAGATTGAGATTGAGATTGAGA
>JAJKFI010000135.1:1963568-2008568 GCA_029204185.1 Lerista edwardsae | reverse complement strand
GCGGCCATTTTCAACCGGTGTGCCATGGCATATTGTGAAAGGTCTGCGGGTACGTGGTGGGAGTTTGGAGCTCAGCCGTTGAAAATCACTAAAAAAAACTCCCCCAGTTTCTGCAGCTCTGTTTCTAGAGCAGCAGTCATCAAACTATGCTCCATGGGCAAGATCCGGCACACCGCAGACTCCCTCCTGCGCATGAACAGGGCATTCCATTCCACGGGGAAGCCTTCCTGTATTGCTGCCTTGCCCCCCAAAACTACCACACAGCCAGTTGCGTCTGCCAGAAATGCAGCGCACGGCATGTTGGGGTGACAGGACACGGAACCGCCTGGCTACAGTGCAGTTTCGAGGCGAACGACAGCAAGGCTCTCCCACAACTGTCTGTAACAACAAAATCTGTCTCCACTCTGCTGGTGGTGAAAGAGGGACACACATTTCATTACTACAGACAGCGGTCACAGAAACAGGGCCACAGAGCCTGGAAGAGTCTCCTGGAAGTGACATCACAAAAGGCAATGGCTATAGAGAAGACCATAGAGGTTAGTGTGCTGTGAGAAGACAATGCTTAAAATTGCTGGTATAGAGGATCAGGAAGCACGAGGCACTTGCACTCCCTGCTCCTTTGGCATTCATAACTCTGGCCAGCAGCAAAATAAATAAAAAAAAGTGACATTTGCTGTGAAGTTCATCCAAGAATTCTATAAGACAATTATCATTTCTCCAGTGGGTTTATGGACATCACACCAAAAGTCACTTGGAGATCACTGCACAACATGACTGTAAAGTATAAGGTAGTCAGTTAGCCCTTGCATGAAAGTGCCCAGAATTGGAACGGAAGCCTTTTAACACTACACAGGGACTTTGTGGCCATGCATAATATGAATTTGTAGTTGGATACTGAAATCCAAGGTTGATTAAATCAATGGGAGGACATCAGAAGACCTCCGGACACATCCAGAAGGCACTTGTGTTCATGTGCAGATATGTCCTGAGATGCAGAGAACCCATGCATGGCACCCCCACCCCACCCCAACCTCAGAAAGACACTCTCACTTTTTTGGGAGGGGTCACTGAAAACCAGAAGTGCCTTTCTGATTCCTCCAGGAGGCCCAAGGTGGCTGCACACGGTCTCCTTGTGTCTCAGAATGTCTCCTGGATGTGACCGGAAAGCACTTCCTGTAGCTTCTGGGAGGTCACGTGAGACCCTCCAGCGTGGGTCCGGCACCTGCGATGACCCACCTGTGGGTGCTGAACCCATGGATCAGGAGGGCCCACTGTATAGGAGTTTGAAACCATGTTAAAGTTAAAGTTAACTAACAATTTATTTGAAATGGCGCTTACCAAGACTCAGCATCAAGGCCGTTGATTTTGAAGAGGATGTGGACTGAGAATGTTCAGACAATGCCTAGCTCCAAAACTCCTGGGCTTCCTGGTCAGAGACTCTCAGCGCAATCCTGTGCATGTCTACTCAGACCCACGTCCCATTGACGTGGCAGTGGCGTATCAATGCCACTGAGGGCAGTGGCGTATCTAGGGGAAATGGCACCCATGACAAGCACTGAAATGGCGCCCCTGTCCAAACAGAGAAAGGGAGATAATGGAGCGGGAAGCCAGCCCTGTCCACCCAACCAACTGAATTTATTCAGCAGGCTACACAGAGAAGGGGAGATGGGGAAGAAGCCAGCCCTGTCCCACCATGAATTTATGCAAACGATCTGAGGATATTTGCCAAGAAACCAAGAAATGAAAAATAGCATCCATACCTGCAGTTGGTCTGCTGCAGCGCTGTGTGACACTGGCCTGTTCTGGAAGCTCCTTCCTGCCTCTAAGCAAGTTCCAGATTTTTCTCTGCAGGCATTTACCTCTTTTTGGAGGTCCCCTGACACTGGTTAAAAAACAACAACAACCACCTTTGGCTGTGATATGGAAACACACCATCCATAGAATACAGGTACATCCGTGCCCAGGGACGTGGTGGCACTGCGGGTAAAACCGCTGAGCTGCTGACCGGAAGGTTGGGAGTTCGAGACCATGCGACCGAGCTAGCTCCCGTCGCTTGTCCCAGCTCCTCCCAACCTAGCAGTTCAAAAGCACGTAAAAATGTGAGTAAATAAATAGGGACCACTTCGGTGGGAAGGTAACGGCGTTCCATGTGCCTTGGCGTATAGTCATGCTGGCCGCATGACCACGGAAGCTTGTCCTCGGACAAAACACCGGCTCTACAGGCTTTGAAACGGAGATGAGCACCACCCCCTACAGTCAGTCATGACTAGACCATTCAGTCGTGGGGAAACCTGAAACCTTTTACCGTGGCCAGCGGACTTCAAGTGGCACCCAGGGCAAATGTTCCCACTTGCCACACCCTAGATACACAACTGCTCCCAGGTAAGTGTGCATAGGGTCTCTGAGCATTACAGAGCATGGATTAAACACTGCGATGGTAAGACGCTCTGCAACAGCAGGGCCAAGTGTCCCAGAGCTGAACAACTGCACACGTTTCCAATGGCTACATTTTCCAAACCTGAAATATACCATTTTATGTTTGAGTGGCATTTCCAATAGAAAAATCCAAAGGCGTTTCGAATAGAAAAATCCAAAGACGCTAAGTCTTGCTGATGAATTTGAAGGCAGTCATTTGCGTGATGATTCAATATTTTCTTCCATTCTTCTAAAATCCCTCCACTCCCAACAGCATGCAAAATTGTGCGTGCTGCCAAGTTAGAATGTGGAGAATAGAAATTCAAGTGTTTGAAAAGGAGACATTGCTTGAGGATGTCGTTTTCGAAATGGGATTCATCCAGTGATGTCATTCAGGGGGAACGCGGGGGAACTCAGTTCCACTAGTTAAAATTAGGGCTGACTCCGCCCACTTCACTCTCCCTCCTCCCTCTCCCAATTCCTCTGCAAAGAGCTTTCTTCTTGGTTGGCCGGCACTCAGAGGGTTAAAGGGAGCGACTCCGGATTCCTAGGGGGGCGAAGGCAGTGATGTCATTCAGGGGGAACGGACCAGAACGGGCGTTCCGGATCCTAACGGGCTCCGTGGCTGGTTCCGGGTTCCCGACAAGTGCCAATCAGAAGTGAGTTCCTGTTCCTAAATCATTTGAATGACACCACTGGATTCATCACTAGCTCAAAGACACAGAAAGGCAGAATCAGGGAGAACAGTAGTTCATTGCTACTGTGATCACAAATTCACTTGTTCCCCCAGCCCTTAAAATCAAACCTACAAACAGGAAACAATGGGTTAAGGATGAACACAGTGGTGGCATCTAAATGATTTAAGAACAGGAACTCACTTTTGATTGGCATGTGTCAGGACCCGCCCACCGGAAGTGATGTCATAAGCCGGAGGCTGGCGGAGCCCAGGTCTACCCACGGCTGGTTCCTAGCCAGTGACGACGTCAGCGACGAGTGGGTGGAGCCAGCCGGTTCTGTACAGCGCCTGGCGCCTACAGAACAGAAAGCAAAGAATTCCCCCCTCCCCAATTGCAGCTCCAATAGCGATGGGGACAGTCTCCCAAAGAAGCCTCACACCCAGAGCGCCAGTGAAATGCTCTGGACTGGAGAGACAGCGGCGAAAGCCTTTCCTTGGTCTTCGCGGCTAGGCGAGGTGGAGTTATTCAAAATTGCCAGGGAAGTTGAAAATTGGCACGGGCAGCAGCCTTGAAGCCGAGGCTGGCTGAGCAGAATGAGGCAGGAACCTGTGGAAGGGGCTGAGGGGCGGCACCACTCCGGACGGCACCCTTGGGCGCTTCCCCACACCAAAGCCCGCTTATGCCAGGCATATCAGGAGGGCAGCTTCAAAAAGTCCCGGCTCCCCTCTGTCCCCTCCAGGGCCCCCCTCGATTCGCCACCGCACCCCCAGGACGCCCCTTCTCCCCAGTGGGCTGCAGACTCACCAGAGCGGCTGCTGACTCCACGTGTGTGGCTGGAGGGAGCGAGGAAGGGGGCTGTGCAGGACGGGACTTCCCCACTGCAGCGCTTCCCCCTTCACCCCCCTAGGAATCCGGAGTCGCTCCCTTTAACCCTCTGAATGCCGGCCAACCAAGAAAAGCTCTTTGCAGAGGAATTGGGAGGGGGGAGGGGGGAGAGTGAAGCGAGAGTCAGCCCTAATTTTAACTAGTGGAACTGAGTTCCCCCGCGTTCCCCCTGCATGACATCACTGGATGAACACCATGGCAGCACTCAATGAATGAATGAATGAATGAATGGAGTTTATTAGGGTCTTAGATCAGTACAAGATGCATCAGCTCAATTACACAAAATGTAATCCTTAAATATAATCTTATGTACATAAATGTGTCACAAATGCACAAACAAACATATGGACAAATAAGCCAGAGTCCAAGAAAAACTCAAGATTACACATAGAAGGCACAGTAAAAAGGGGCAGGAAAATGGAAAAAGGACTCTACAACATCCGTAAGACATAGGGAATAGTGGCCAAATGGAAAAAAAAAAAGGGAACTTATTGTACCTTCTTTGGGGTGCTTAAAAAGGGTCCACATTAAATCTGGGTTATAAGGCACCCACCATTCCTTGAGATCAGTTCAAAAAGAGATTAGACAAAAATCAGGCAACAGAAAGGGGCACTCAATGAGGAAGTTGCCTCCATGTACTGAGTATGTGGGAATTGGACCACTCAAAAGTGAACCCCCAGTCTTGAGGGGGGGGAACCTGTTGGGACCCTGATCTGCAGAATGTGTCATCTAATGACCAGCTTTGGGGGGGGATGGACATTAATGTTTGGAGAATCTATACTCTAACTCTTCCTTAATTTCACGACTGTCACTGTGGCTCAGAGTCGTGCACTGCTCTGAATTTATAGGTGCAAGCCGACAACGAATTTTATATCATGGCCACTAAGCATTAAAAGGTCTAGCTTGGCTTGGTGTTAAACTAACATGTCGAGATTAAATATGGCCAGAACTGATTTGAATTTTAAAGCCACTCGAAAGTCAAGCCTGGAGAGCTTCCCGTGAAAGTGATGCGGACAGACATAAAAGCACAGCTGCGCATCCAGGCTTGAGGCTGCGGTGGTGATGTCACGGGGCTTCAGAATGCAAGTCCAGTGCCACTAGATGAAGGAATAGTTGTTGTTGTTTTCTCCTCCTACATAGTTTCCTTTTGGAACCCAGGAAGGGAGATCACTGAGCCACCTAGCTCAATACTTACACCCAGTGGTGGTATCTAAAGCGGGAGGAACCGGAATGCTGGGCGGGACGTACGGTTGATTGGCAGCCCGTCTGTTCCATTCCGTTGCGCCGCCTGCCTGCCCGCCGTGGGGGCTGTTCCCAGTTGGCGCGCCCCACCAGTTGGCGTGCCCCCGTCCCCCCTGTCAGGCAGGCGCCCCTCCGAGGCCAGGGCAGCCCACACAGTGGGCAGGCAGGCAGGCAGCGGAACCAAACAGACAGGCAGCCAATCACAAGTAAGTCCCGCCCAGCGTTCCGGTTCCTCTCGCTTTAGATACCACGCCTGCTGCTGATGGTTCTGAAATTGGGCGTTTCCTCCAGGCTACTGGAACCTGGAGATGCCAGGAATCGAAACAGGTTTTTTTTTTTTTTTTGCCATGCAAAGTATGTGCTCTATGACTAGAGGTGGGAGAAAATTGTTTTATTTTTTCACGTCTTTTGGTGTTTTCCGATTGGAGAAGTGCAGAAAGCCACATTATGTGCCTTTATTCAAAATTTATAATTATAAATTGTAATGGCCTTAAAAGTGGAAGTAGGTGATATAGGTGGAATAGTATCAGCAGATGCAGCTACCATGCATCCACCATTAAATAATAAATAAAATCCAAACACTTTTATTCTTTCATAGATTTCAGATTTCCTTCCTTTTTTACCCAAATGAGAAGTGCAGAAAGCAGCGTTATGTGGTTTTCATTTCATGCTCACCAGTGTTTCCTCTCTCTCCCGCTTTCCCACCATTTTATCACCTCTATCTATGACCAAGCAATGGCACCACCAGTCCCATTTTGCATCTCTGCCATTTTGCATTGGGCAGGTGGTGTGGACTGATGGTTGAGCTGCTGGTACTGCCTGAAGCTAAGCAGGAGAATCTGTGGTCCATTTTTGGATGGGAGACAGAATGCCAGGCTGTGACAAGCTGCAATACCTGTTGTGGCAGGACGGAGTCACTGTGGAGCTGATGAGCCAGTGCGGGAAGGCCAGCCGGCAACAGAACAGAGTCCAACCTTGAGGACCTGTCCAGGCTGGACTTATGATTACCTGCTGAAGCTCGATGTCACATGGCCAGAGGAGAGAACCACACTTAACTGTGAAGGATACATCTGGGACTGACGATTCGGTTAATTGCAGAATACTGTATATTTGTAAAAAAAAAATAACATTGAAAAATTGTAGTTTAGACTAGCCTGCCCATGTAAGCCGCCTTGGGCATTTGCTTCGGCTTGGGAAAGGCAGGGTATAAATTCTACAAAATAAATTTAAAAAAATGGATGGTCACTCCCTGGGTTTGGGGACAGCTTGCCACAAGGCTGGCCTTAACCCATCAACTGAAAGATGGTGGTGATGTCACCATAGACCAACACTTCATAGAAAAGCAAGACATCCATCCGGAGAAGACCAGACTGATATTTCCTTCCAAGTGCTGCCATGGGGCTCAAACATCTGCTGCTCTGTTAAGGCACGAGATGAGTAAAGGAAGTCATCACTGTTTTGCCAGTGGTGAGCTGTGTCTTGTGGTAGGCTTGGTCTCTATCACTCAGAGTGTCTTGTGGCTAAGGTAGGACTCAAACCTAATTTTTATCCAGATCCTAAGGTATGTTCACCGCTCTATCAACTCAGCCAGTGGTTCTCAAATTGTGAGTCTGGGACACGCCAAAAGGTCATGACCCATTTTTGTAAAAAAAAAGAAAAAAAAGAAGAAGGACAGATTAGGCTGTGTGCATCGAGGGTTAAACAAGCTGCTACTAGGGGGTGGGGGGAAGCACTGCTGCCCAATCACCATTATAGCCACACCCAGCGGCGGCATTCAGCCGGTACGCTGGGTGGGACTTACCTTTGAGTGGCAGTCCGCCTGTTGCGTTCCGCCGCGTTCCGCTGCTTTCCCGCCCGCCGGCCACACCTCTTGGCATTTATTTTTATTTTATTTATTTAGAAGAATGTATACCCCACTTTTCCCATGACGAAGCAAATGCCCAAGGCTAGTCTAAACATGGGTAGGCTAGTCTAAACCACCATTTTTCAATGGGGTTTTGACAAATATACAGTATTCTGCGGTTCACCGAATCCTCAGTCCCAGATGTAGCTCACAGTGTGGTTCTCTCTTCACAGTGTGGTTCTCTCTTCTGGCCATGTGACATGATTTACAACTCAGGCAGAAGCTCTACACGTTTGGGAACCACTGACCTAGGCTCTTTAAAAAACGTAACTCACCTCTTTAGCTCATATAAATGAATAGGCATTCCTGAGCCTCCCGCACAATGCTTCGATGCCTTAATCGGAGGCACAATAGTTCGTGATGTTTCTGAGCCGAAAAGATGTTCCTTGTGCATTCTGTATCGAGGTCCAAGTTCCTTCCTTATAGTCCTCCCCTGCCCTATTCTCAGATGTTCTTCCCTCCTCTCCTTATGGCAGCAATTTTCAATCGTAATTGTTCCAGGCAAGCTGGCTTGCCCACGAAAAATGCTGTATGCATGATAAAACGAATACGACCCACTGCCTAGTCACCATGTCACCTAGTGCAGCATTTTAAGCATTTCAGAGAGGGTAGCGCTCCATGTCAGCTGGAGTCCTTCTGTGATTCTGATGCATTTTGTCTCCACTACGCCTTTTCCTCCTTTTCATTTGCAGGATGTCAAGATGGACATCTATGAGAGGAAGGAGGCAGAGAATTGGAAGATCAGTTTCTTCATTTGAGAATACTTCTGCTGCACCCAGTGCTCAAATTACGGGGGGAGACAGCCCCAGAGGCGCCCCTAAGCAGAGCCGTAACGCTCCACCCCAGCGCCTGGGGCAGTGACGTCATGACTCTGCCCATTTGTGCCCCCAGGTCAGTGATGTCACAGGTTCTCCCTGAGGAAAGGGGGGTGCAGGAGGCGGCCAGCACCTCCTTCCTCAGGGAGAACCTGGAGGAGACTGCTTCTGCACGCCAAGCACAAATACAGTCTCCCCGGCATCTCCCCAGAGGAGGGGGGCATGCAATCTCACTGTCGCCTCCTTCTTCGGAATGGGAAAGGCTGCTTCTGCACTCCAAGCAGGAAAGCAGTCCCCCCCGGCATCTCCCCAGAGGAGCGGGCACGCTCCATCGCCAGCGCCTCCTCCTTCGGGGACAGCCCGAAGGTGGCTGCACTCCTGCCACTGGCGGTGTGAAGGCAGTCACCTCCATAATGAGGGTGGAGCCTGGGGCCAATCCTGCACCTCCATTATCCCAGCGCCTGGAGCAGGTGTCCCTCAGGCTCCACCCATATTTCAGTACTGCCCCTAAGAACTGAGACCAGCAGTGCCCAACCCCTATGGAGAACTCAGGCGTCCTCCTGGGAGGCTGAAGGGAATCCTTCCCTGGATTCAATTGAAGCCAGGGAGAGACACACCGATGCTCTGTCTCGGGGGGGGCATGCCAGTGAGGGCCTGCATGCCCCTGTCCGTTTCCTGGCTCGGGAGTGCCTGGAGCCCGACTCACAGGCTGCCGTGGCCCAGGCAATTTAGTCAAGCTGCGGCAGCGAGAGCCCAGGTGCCCCCATCTGCTTCCCAGCCACGGCCCAGACACGATAGCCCAAGCCACTGCAGTGAGGACACCAGGCACGCCTGTACACTTCCTGACCTGGGAAGCAGATGGGAGCGCCTGGTGCCACAGCCCAGGCAGTTTTGAAATCACCTGGGCTCAGTGGTGTCATCTACTCTCTCGCAAGCCGGAACGCTGGGCGGGACTTGAGTGATTGACAGCCGGTCGACTCACTTCCGGGTTCTTCGCGCGCCCCGCGCGGCTTTCCCTCGCCTCGGAGGGGGCGCCTACTTGCCCAGGCACCCGGCGCGCCCCCCACCCATCCCCCCTGGCAAGCAGGCGCTCCCTCCGAGGCGAGAGAAAGCCGCGTGGGGCGCGCGAAGAAACCGGAAGTGAATCGACCGGCTGTCAATCACTCAAGTCCCGCCCAGCATTCCGGCTTGCGAGAGAGTAGATGACAGCACTGCCTGGGCTGCTGCAGCAAGGTCACGCGCATGACATCATGATGCGGGGCGTCATGGCGTTGTTCTGCCAAATTCCCTGCCGGGCCTCCCCAAGGCTCCGGGCCTCCCCGATGCCCACACTAGGCTAACTAGTTTCCCCACAGAGCAGCCTCAGAGATAGGCAAGAGGGAGGGGGTTCATTCACCCACTGGGCCTCCTCTCTTCCAGCAGCCTTGCTTGGATTGGCCAGCCTCCTCCAGACTGCCCTCATCACCAGCTTAGCTCAAGATACCCCAAGTCTAACTTGGCCACCACAAAACCCCACCACCAAAGAATAGGCAGTCAGCTTGCCTAAGCCACACCTGCCTCCTCCACGCGGTGGCTCCAGGGGTGTGGCAGCCATACAACAATTCTCCACAGCCTTCTTACCTTCCTTTATCCAGTCCTTTAATACTCCATCCATTGGCCAGTCCCAATCTGTCCTTCCAGCACCTACCCGGTGCTACAGCTTCCCGGTGCTCCCTTACTGCAGCTCCCGCCTCCAACTTTATACTGAGGCAGGCCAATCGGTGTCTGTTGCTGGGCAGGCTCTACCATCAGCCACACCCATCTGCACCTGTGCTAATCACCCTTCCTAGCCAGGGCCCTCATCAGCCTATCCAGGCTGCTGATGTGCTCCTGAGGCTTGCAGAAGCTCTGGGGTTAACCCTGTACTTCCTGGGTAACCTGGGATAAGGAGCCACTGCTGATACCATTCCCTATCTCCTCGGGGTATCTCCTGCTTTTTCCAATACAGACGTCACGTTTGGGGGCGAGACATGGGCCTTGCCCCTGGCGTGGACAATGCATGCTATACCCTGGGCAGCCCCGTTATCTTTTGTATGACCTCCCCAGGCTCTGTTTTCAAAGTGGGGGGGGGAAATTTGGCTAAAATTGGAGGTGTTAGGGGTGGAGCTCGGGAGTTCATTAAGGGGCCCGTAACCGCTACGTGGTGGCACAGCGAGTTAATCTGCTGTTGCTGGGCTTTCGACCACAAGGTTGGGAGTTCGAGACTGCACGACAGAGTGAGCTCCCGTCGCTTGTCCCAGCTCCTGCCAACCTAGCAGTTCGAAAGCACCTAAATGCTAGTAGATAAACAGGGACCACTTCGGTGGGAAGGGAACGGTGTTCCGTGCGCTACGGCGTAGAGTCATGCCGGCCACATGACCACGGAAGCTTGTCCTCGGACAAAACACCGGCTCTACAGGCTTTGAAACGGAGATGAGCACCGCCCCCTACAGTCGGTCACAACTAGACCATTCGGCCGTGGGGAAACCTTTACCTTTTTACCTTTCCTCCCATTATGAGAACACTGCCTGAAACTGAAATTAAAACGAGAATGCAATTCCATAGAAATCATGGAAGGCGGAGAGAAAATCCTGAACTTCGATCCTGGAACCTGGCAGAGTTGCTTGAAAAATCAGGCGTTAGAAACATCACTAATTAAAAAATAAAGACTCTCTGCTGCCATGATTAATTTTTCTCTTTGTTGTGTGGTCCCTTCTTTTATATGATGGATTTCAGGTTTGTAGGCGGTGAATGAAGTGGGATGGTGGTGTCACTGTAGGACAGCCAACTGCACTATACATTTCCTTTGTGCAATGTCTCTGTACAGCAGCTAAGCATAATCAAGGATGCCTCCGGGAATGCACTGAATAATTGTGCTAATTTAAAATTTAGTCAGCAAAGGACCTTAAAAAACTGGATCCCTCTTGGTAATGATGCATCATTAGCACTTCTCATTCATTTATATTTTGTTGTGTTTAGGGATTTGGGTAGTCTGGGAAAGAAAGGGAGCCTGGCAAGAGTGTGATTGAATCCAGCCCTCCTGATATACATGGGAGTGACAGAAGGTGAAGTAGGGTGGCCACAACTGACAACCACTTTTGTATGAGTCCCTTATACATATTTACAACTCAGAAGCCATTGATGAGTCTCTGCTGAAACCTTGCAAAATACTGGATCTTTCCCATGTTCGTTTGGGAAACGCCTTCAGTTTTGGCTTCATGGGTGCAACTGTGGTTTCACGCCATGAAGTTATTTTAAGTGGAGATGTTTTAAGGATGGATGCCCATAAGAGGTTAATATTGTATATTATGTTCAAAATCCTTCTTTTCCCATTCAAGCGAAGAGCCTGATTTGATTCCAGAAGAGGTCAAGATAGGCACTGGGATTTCACCCTGGGATTGTCATTGTCCACAAAGATTGGGGCAGGTGTTCTCGCATTGCTGGGAACCAAATTGCTGTAGCTCCTCCAGAACTGTCGGAAAACTAGAATGGACTCTTCAGTAACGAGATACCATTGGCTGATGATTTTAAGGAGGTCCAGGTCTATCTAAAGGCAGGGCTATAGGTTTCCAAATTAGGAAATCTGATTTGCTGTTTTAGGAGACCCCCATATAGGCAGGAGACGTGGACTGATGGTTGAGCAGCTAGTACTGTCTGAAGCTAAGCAGGAGAATCCGTGACCTATGTTTGGATGGGAGACAGAATGCCAAGCTGTGACAAGCTGCAGTACCTGCTGTGGCAGGACGGAGTAGCTCTGGAGCTGATTAGCCAGTGTGGGAAGGTGTGAGAAGGCCAGCCAGCAAAAGAACGGAATACGACCTTGAGGACCTGTCCAGGCTGGACTTACGATTGCCTGCTGAAGCTCAATGGCACACAGCCAGAGGAGAGAACCACCCTGTGAAGGCTACATCTGGGACTGAGGATTGGCGGATCACAAGAATACTGTAGATTTGTAAAAACCTCATTGAAAAAATGGTGGTTTAGACTAGCCTGCTCATGTCAGCCGCCTTAGGCATTTGCTTCGGCATGGGAAAGGCAGGGCATAAATTCTTCAAAAGAAAAAAAATAGGACTAGAGTTCTTCAGATTGGTTGATCCCCTGCAGGGCTATAAGGCTGAGAAGAACCATTGCAAGATGAGGTCTCGGACCCTTTTATTCAGTACTGACAGGTGAAAAGACCTGTCTTTCCAAGTGCATTTTTGAAGGTGGCTCTACCCTTTAACAAAGGTCATTGATTCCTTGGGCCGTACCCAGTGGTGTCATTCAAATGATTTAGGAACAGGAACTCACTTTTGAGTTCAAATTCAAATGTTGAAAAAAACAACAACCCGGAAGCAGCCACGGAGCCTGTTAGGATCCGGAACGCCCGTTCTGGTCCGTTCCCCCTGAATGACATCACTAGCCGTACCACTTTAGACTATAAGTATAGGCAGTGATGGGATCTACAAATGAACAAAGGGAACGCTGGGCGGGATGTAGGCGGGACTTCTGCTTGAGTGGCAGCCCGTCCGTAGCGTTCCGCAGCTGCCCTGGCCTCGGGGGGGCTCCTGCTCACCGCGGGGGACAGGTGAGGGTCGCACCGGGTGCCTGGGCGAGCAGGGGGGGGCACGATAACCGGGGGCAGCCCCCCCAAGGCCAGGACAGCTGCGGAACGCTACGGACAGGCAGCCAATCACGCGGAAGCCCTGCGTAAGTCCCGCCCAGCGTTCCCCTTGTTCATTTGTAGATCCCATCGCTGAGTATAGGGGCAGGAGAGGGTTGCATCATGTCTGAATGCACTCTGTCATCTGAACTCTGGTGTGTAGGCAACTAGCACATCAGTGAGAAGAACAGGCTAAAACATAGTGGGCTAGTTCAGATGGCAATTTGTGGCCAAATCTGGCCCCAGGCAAACTAAGCGGTGCATCCCTAGCACTCAAGCACTCTCGCCCCTCCTCTTGCATCCAATGGAATTCTGGCCAGTGCCTTAATATTATGGAGGGTTGTTTGTCCAAACTCTCCATCTGAATGGACTGATAACCCTTGAATTCCCCCACCTAAGAGGGAGGGACAAAGATGTGTGCGTGGGTGTGTCATAAGCAAGCATGTCTTTTATTCCAAGCACAATGCTAAGCGGTGCTGGGATAGCGAGGCCTGCGGGCCTGCGTTGTATCCAGTACAGGTATGGAGCCCTGGGGAGCCTCCCCAGGGCAAGGGCATGTTTGTGCCCTTGCTCCAGGAGAGGCCCCAGCTGCTCCGATGGGTTCCTCGGATCTGTGCCTGCTACTTCGCAGATGCAGAGCCAAGGAAATTGTGCGGCCTGAATCGAGCCCCACCCCCCTCCCTGGACAGGCATGACTCTCGGGCTGCCCACCCCCACCCAGTTCCTCCCTCCTTCTGCCAAGAATTGCTCTTGTGCCAGCCAAGTTTGGCCAGTGCATGGGCAGTGCAGCATGGCCTTGGGCCAGCACTAGTGGTGTCATCTACGAACAAGGAACGGGAATGCTGGGCAGGACTTGGGCAGGACTTCCACGTGATTGGCTGCCCGCCCATTTCGTTCAGCTGCCCTGGCCTCGGGGGGGGCTGCCCCCGGCTTGCGCGCCCCACCGCTGCTCGCCCAGGTTCCGGCGTGCCCCCCACCTGTCTCCCCCGGTGAGCAGGTACCCCCCGAGGCCAGGGCAACCGCGGAACGGGACGGGCGAGCAGCCAATCATGCGGAAATCCCGCGGAAGTCCTGCCCAGCGTTCCCATTACTTATTTGTAGATGATACCACTGGCCAGCACCCTTGGGCCAAAGCTGCTGCTAGCGGCGGCTCCAATGGCTAGTGGAAGGGGGCACTGTATTGGAACAGGCAGGATACCCCGAGGAGATAGGGAATGGTATCAGCAATGTCCTCTTGTCCCAGATAAACCAGGGATTATGGGGCTAATCCCAGAAGGTTTTGCAAGCCTCGGGAGCACAGCTGTAGGCTGTTGGCTATGAAGGGAGGCCAGCACAGGTGCAGATGGGCGTGGCTGATGTTAGAGTCTGCCCAGCAACAGACATGGATTGGCTGGCCTCAGTATAAAGTTGGAGGCAGCAGAGGGAGAAAGGGCTCTGGGATTGGACCTGGAAAGGTCCTAGGAAGGGAGAAGCTGTATAGGTACTGGAGGATGGAGTGCTGGATGGACTGACTCCCTGCCTGGATTGCCTGCCTGCTGGAAGGACTGAAGGAAGGACAGTTGAACTGGCTAAGGATGGGATTTGGCAGAACAGGCACTAACACCGTGTGTTGCAGAGTCTAACATACTTACTGTGCCCTCTGGGCTGCTTTTATTGTATGGGGTCGACCCAGTCAAAAAAGTATTGTCTAAAATCGGTCCTGTAGGGATATGGTGGCGCTGCAGGTTAAACTGCTGATCTGCTGACCGGAAGGTTGGCAATTTGAGACCACGCAACGGAGTGAGCTCCCTTTGCTTGTCCCAGCTCCTGCCAACCTAGCAGTTCAAAGCACGTAAAAATGCGAGTAGATAAATAGGCACCACTTCGGTGGGAAGTTAACGGCATTCCATGTGCCTTGGCGTATAGTTATGCCAGCCACATGACCATGGAAACTTGTCTTCAGGACAAACGCCGGCTCTTCGGCTTACAAATGGAGATGGGCACCGCCCCCTATAGTTGGTCACGACTAGACTAGTTGTGGGGAAACCTTTACCTTTAAAATGGGTCCGATGAGTTACTAATTTTTCCCAAGGGTGGAATGTTTCCTATGCAGGGAGACACTGAGACACGCCATCACTCACCTACAGTGAAGGGTCCCAGTCAATAGGAGGGATACACAGGTGCTCTTTCCCTGGCCTTCCCATCAACACCAAGACTTATGTGACATGCTTTCCTTCTGAATTGGAAACATGGAAAGTTGCCACGTTGCTCTGTATTTAAAAGTCAAGTGCAGGGTGCCATAAATCACATATTACCCAAAAAAGAAAAAAAAATGCCAAGAAGTGGAAATGAAAATGGAACGAAAAAGCCTTTTCTGGGGGTGCACAGCAGCCCATGCATCCTTCCCTATGTGCTTGCGCAGATAAAGTGCATAATAACCTGTTAGCTTTGTGTGCCTAATTTTCCTGTTTCCGTCGATTTCTTCACTGTTTCTTTAATGTAACAATGAGAATTTAAATGACCACCGGGGCTGGGTACTCCTTTCTTTCCTGACCTGGTGGGTAATGAGATAGACAACACCCCAAGCCATTATCCCTCCGAGTGCTGAGTGGGAGTGCAGTTAACTTTGATAGCATAGAACTAAGTACATTTTTAATTGCATGGGAAAAAATGAGAATAACCTATTCCGTTTAACATTTTTACGGAGTAATTACACATAAAATTAGCTAACTATCAAAGTTCTTCGCAGTCCTCCCCTCCCTGCATTGTATTAACTCAATATGGACATGTTTCAGCTTTAATATAATTTTAAACAAGCACAACGTCGGCAACTTCGCCATTCTTTTTGTTTCCTGGGTGCCGATTGGAGAACCTGCTTTTGTGCTGTGGGTTCTGTAGCACTCATTTACGAAATCAGCCCCATAAGTGGCTCCGACTGATCTTATCTTATTTAGGAGTCTCTTTCCTTTGCAATTCATTTCTGTAACCACACTGGCAGAATCCTTGTCGTGTGTACTGTATTTCAGCGTGCAAACAACATTCTGGCTTGATTTGAGCCCTAGTCGGTCGCATAATTTTTAATCATAAGCCGGCAATATACAAATAAGGGGCGAAAACACATGCAAAGCAAGATATTTTGGTCTTGTGACTAATGGTAACCTGGTGCTATTGAATTACTGAACTGTGTCTGAGAACTAATGAGAAAAATTTCCCAGGGGAATCTTTAACCAATGCACTCAGAGAGGACCTTTGGGACTCATTCTGTGTCTGTCACCTTTCCCGTCTCATTGACACGCGACTCCTTTGCCACCATTACACTGTGCAACCATTTCACTTTACACCTCAATATTAGAATATTAAAAGGAGAGAATACTACACTCCTTGCTCCCGCTAGCAGAGTTGTTTTTGACACTTACAATAGAAATTGTCACCAAGCTATCACAAGGGCCTGAGCATCTCCACCTTCTGTGGAACCTTCCAAATCGGATGGTTTATTTTTCAGCTAATGAGCTATTTTGTGATTTTTATTCTTCCCCCTACCCATAAATGCAAAACTTCATTAGCATTTGGGAGTGGATTTTATTTTTGAAAGTTGTCGTCAGCCAGCTCATTGTGGTTGAATGCACAGAAAATATACTTTGGTGTAATTTCTATGGAGCAAGTGGAGATTGAATGAATTCCCCTATGGAGAGCTCCAAATTTTGGAGAGTGGGGTAAGAATCCCCTCTTCTATTCCAAAAGCAATGTAGTGGCAGAAGAGGGGGAAGAGGGAAAGCAGTGGCAGCCCTACCATTACCTTGGGGGGGGGGAAGGGCCCAGGCACTGCCTGCCACCTCCTCTGGAAGACCTCTGCACACATTTTGTTTTTCATTGAAAAACCCATTTTCATCAGAAAGCCGAGGTATTGTACCAAAGCCTTCTGAAGGAATGAATTCCAAAGAGTGAGCTCCAAGAAATTGGGGGGCACTAGATGCTCCGGGAAGCACCAATCCCTGGAGGGGTGGTAGCCTGCAGTCCTGGTCCCTAGGTGGCAAACGGGCCTAGGCCGCAACTGAGGGCGCAATCCTAACCTGGATTTAGGCCAGCACAAGTTAGGCCAGCTAAGTTTGGCTGGCATAAGGGATACCGTAAAGTGCATTTGGACCACTCTCGGAGTCAGGGAGGATGGCGCACATCTGTGTATATGGTCCAAACATACTTTACAGTAGCCCTTGTGCTGGCCAGATTTTGCTTTATTTATCTCATATTTACCTCAGAATTTTACCTCAGAAATTTACCTCAGAACGCCAGATACAAGGGAGTGGTGTTTGAACCACTCTTAGAGTCAGGGAGGATGGCGCATGTCTGTGTGCTGGCCTCTCTGACTCCGAGAGTGGTCCAAACATACTTTACAGTAGCCCTTGTGCTGGCCAAACTTTGCTTTATTTATCTCATATTTACCTCAGAATTTTACCTCAGAAATTTACCTCAGAATGCCAGATACAAGGGAGTGGTGTTTGAACCACTCTCGGAGTCAGGGAGGATGGCGCACTTCTGTGTGCTGGCCTCTCTGACTCAGAGAGTGGTCCAAACATATTTTCAGTGTCTCTTGTGCTGGACAAACTTTGTTGGCCTAACGTGTGCTGGCCTAACTCCAGGTTAGGATTGTGCCATCACCCTCTGGTGGTTTTCTGCCAGCTCCACCTGTCACAAGAGCCACAAAACTGCCCCACCCACACTGGTTCCCATGTGGCTCCAAATCGAGCCATTTCTGGGGCCAGGGCCATGCAGGAGGAGGGAGTGGGTGACGTGGGGGTACTACCCCCTGCTACACTACTGAGAGCTGCCTCTATTGACTGCAAGCAGGAGTTCACCAGAGTGCGCAACACATGTACCAATTTCCATGGCTTTCTACAACTGATTTTTTTTAAAGTTACTGTATTTTTCCTGCTGAGAATTTGCCTTGCTGAAGATATCAGAAAGCAGCTGCGATGCTGTCATCAGCATATTTGCCCATTTTAGCAGCTCTGATTTAGCACCGTAATTTACTCCTGTGACTGGGTTACTTTGGTGCAGGCTTTGTTTCCAGATGACTTTCAAATTCTGCACCACTTTGATGGTGTCACTGGGAGCCACAGCCAAAACAAACCCAGCGAATATGTTTACAGTCTGTGCTTTAGACATGTCTGGGGCAGAGGAACTCTGGAAGCCAATCAGTTTTTCACCCCTGGAGAGGGGAGTTCTTCAATGTCACTTTGGAAAGGTCACTGACAGGTCAGAACTGGGAAAGAGCCCGTGGAAAGTGTTGCACGCTGTCTTTTCTGCAACTTTCTTCAAACGGCTGTAAGGTAAAAATACAGAATGGGAAAAAAGGGGGGGCAAATTAAATGCTTACCAAATTAAACTATGAGCCCCTAGCACTGTGGTCCAAAAACAAACCATGGCTATACTGAATTGAGTACATGTTCACCAAATTTAGTAAATGTTCACAAAATGTATAACATGGCATTTACACGACGAGAATACTATTATTTAGCTAGCAGAATTATACACCCCAAATGCGGGGTTCGGGTTCGGGTTACGTTATGAAAATGTACTATTTTGGGGAGACAAAAACATTTTTTAACTGTCAAATACTTTACGAAAATGACGAGAACTCAATATGTGGTTATCACTTTAGGATAATTAGGTGGTCTAAAATTTGGTGAACGTTTCCTATTTTGGGGAAATGAAAGTATTTTTTTATTTTTTTTACAAACGTTTTCATTAAATTTGGTGGTCACTTAAACATGAGCCCCCCCAAAAAAAAAATCGGTAACTGAAATGGGCTTGTCATTTATACACTATACTATTCCACAGGCCGTGGAATAAGGACGTGGTATCCGCTGTTGCTGGGCTTTCCGATCGCAAGGTTGGGAGTTCAAGACCGTGCGACACAGTGAGCTCCCGTGGCTTGTCCCAGCTCCTGCCAACCTAGCAGTTCAAAAGCACCTAAATGCAAGTAGATAAAGAGGAACCACTTCGGTGGGAAGGGAACGGCGTTCCGTGCACTACGGCGTATAGTAAACACGGAAACTCGTCCTCAGACAAAATGACGGCTCTACAGGCTTTGAAATGGAGATGAGCACCGCCCCCTACAGTCGGTCACGACTAGATCAGTCGGTCGTGGGGAAACCTTTACCTTTTCCTTATTCCACAGGCCAACCATGAACTGCTCAACTGGCCAGGAATGCAGCCAGAGCCAGGCGGCTACCATTGCATCCTGCGGCAGCCAGGCAGCCTTGGCAGGCTCCTCCGGGAAAGGGTGCAGGGCGGGTGATTTTGCCTCCTGCGTGGCTTTTGAACTGGAGCAGGCTTTTGAACTGGCTTTTGAACTTTTGAAAGCCTCCTGGGTGGCTTTTGAACTGGAGCAGAAGTGAGGGCCTCTGATTAAGACCGCACGGCCTTACTCTGAGGTCAGAAACCTACAGTGAGAGTCGCCACCGCTACCGCCTCTGCTCCACCCTTCCCCTGCCCCGGAACACCCTCTTCTCCCTCCCAGATTGGCTGCATCACTGGCGAGTGGTGGCCTCGCCGGTTCAGGCCACTGTCTGACACCCCAGCGCCAGCAGTAATAGCATACCGCTGTTGTTGAAGGCGCTGTAAGTTGGCTTGCGCAGCATTTTCCCGGGTGGTACTTGCGTACTGCCCAGTTAGGGTTCTTTATCAATCAATCAATCAATCAATCAATCAATCAATCAATCGCATTTATATACCGCTTTTCAACACAAAGTTCACAAAGCAGTTTACAGCAATAATAATAAATATTCATATGATTGCATATTCTACAGGTCTTTCTTAACTGAGAAGCACCTGTTTCATGCGATCGATTATGCGGGCAACCATATTAGAGCACTGTTCTGGTGTTACACCATTGATTACTGATTCAGGGCGCAGTCCTAAGCAGTGCCGGACTGGCGAAGCCGACAGGCCAGCACCATATCCAGCACTGCTTCAGAGAGGCCGGAGCCCCCCCCCCACGGCAAAGAAGCGTTCGCTCGCTTACCGTAGGGGAGGCTCCAGCCTCCCCTATGTGCTCCTCGAATCTGTGCCCGCTAAAGAGTGGGTGCAGATTCGAGGAGACTGTGCAGCCTGAATCAGGGCCTCGTGGCCTCGCTGATGGGCTTAGGAAGTGGCCGTACAGCTACCTCCCAAGCCCGCCCAGGTCCCGCCCACTCCGCCTCCCTCCCTCCCTCCCTCCCATCAAACCCTGCACTGCTTCCGCGCGGAAACTCCCTCGCACCAACCAGCTTTGGTCGGCGCAAGAAAGGCTCAGCATGGGCGCAGCCGGGCCGGCACTGCCTGCAGCACCATTCCTGCTGCTCTAGCACCAACGCGGGAGTGCTGATCGGCGCTCCTGTGTCAATGCTCGGGTCGTCGCGCCAACGCTATGCCGTAATGTCAGCGCGACAGGCAGTGCAGGATTGCGCTGTCGGTGTTCATGTGAAGCCCTTCTAGTGATCATGGAGCTGGTGTGAAATATCTTTCTTTTAACATTCGCCATAGAAATGCATCACGTGAGGTCTGGACTTCGAGGCGGATAAGGAAAGTCCAACCCTTGAGAACTTTCTCCAATACTCGACCAACATTGTCGTTTGTTCTGGTGCTTCATGATTGTCCAAAGTGTCCAGCGTTATGATTTGGTTATCTTTTTTCACCCCACCGTCTAGAACATTATTGGTAGAGGTGGGAGAAAATGTTTTTTTGTTTTTTTTTAACGAATTCACTGTTTTCCAAAGGTAAAAGCGCAGGAAGGGATGTTGTGTGTTTTTTATTCAAAATTTTACATTATCATTAAACATTATACTCACTTTAAAAGTGTACTAGGTAGGTGATTTAGGTGGTATAGCGTCAGCAGATGCAGCCTTAATCATTACCCACATAAATCCCCCCTTTAAATAAATAAAAATCAAATAAAATGCTTTGGGGGGTTGGGTTGGGCTGAATTCAGCATTTTTTTGTGGTGTTTTTTTTATTTTTATAAAAGTGAGATGTGCAGAAAGTGGTGTTGTGTGTTTTTATTTTGTTATCACAGTTCCCCCACCAATAATTATAGGCACTGTCTCTATGTATGGTGATACCAGTCTCAAACACATAAACTCATATGTTCATAAAGCATACAAATTCATGAATCTGGGTGCATGAGATGTACTCATATAAATGCACAGAATAGAGCATCCTCTGTGCATCATTGCATACCTCAATATAAGATACAGCGCATGGACTGTACATACAGACCGCTGTCTAGTGACTGTACATTGCTTATTTCATGCAAGTCCTGATATGTTGTATAGAAAAATTAAAGTTTCAGCGCACAATAAGTAGTGCACCAGGCATCTAATCAAAACAAGGCTGACATTAATTTCAATGGGAGGAAGCTAAGCTCTTAACAATTTGCAATCCTATACCCACTTTCCTGGGAGTAAGCTCCATTGAACACAATGAGACATACTTCTGAGTAGACATGTCTAGGATTATGCTGTCACTGACATCTGTAAGTGCTTATAGTTGGCTGGATCATGCCCATTGAATTGATCGCAACGAATTGAATTAACATCCGTGAATGCACAGATGAAAAAAAAGCAGTTTCAAGCTGAAAGGACCACTTCTTTTTAGAACGCTGAACATATGTGGCAGCATGGGAAATGTGTGGGGAAGAACCACGGCAAATACACTGTCACCGCTTTTCGTTCTTACAGTGGCTAGAGCACTAAATGTTAAGCGCATGTGTTTTTAAAACAAGTATTCCGGGCTGCTAATAATTTATTGTGGAGATACAATTCCTTGTTGATGTTGCTATACTGACCTCTTCAGGATATGAAATTTTGGAGCACTGTTTACTGTTCCCGTGCATCTATGTCACCCAGCATACAATGGATGACATTGTAAGCCTTGGTACAGTACCAAAGCGATTACGGCCTGAGAGCTTTTGGAGTACTTTGATTTCTTTTTTCTTTCATAATTTCTAATGTTAACTCATATAAAATAGCTGGAGAATAATGATTGTAAAGCCCATTGAAAGTCAAGGAAAGTTCTGAGCAAATTTCTCTCCTTCTATAGAAGTACTTCAAGTAGAGCTGTGCTAAAACACCTGGGGCAGGGAAACATTGTGACATTGCCCCTGAGTCACCATGCCCCCTGCGTAACTGCCCCCCCGAGCCACCCTTCCACACCCACAGCGCCCGTAATCCACTCCATTACGGAGCAAACTGGCCACGGGACGGTGGATGAGTGACCACAGGTGGCCTCTTGTGTGTTCATTTGCAAATGATACCCCGGGGAAGCACCATGTGTCGCCCCACAGAAGCTTCCCCCTAAGAAGACAAGAAGAGAGAGCAACCACTTCCTTTAATTCTTCCTAGATGTTCTTCCCAGATGTTGCCTTTAAGATCTTAAAGGTAAAGGTTTCCCCAGGACCGAATGGTCTAGTCGTGACCAACTGTAGGAGGCGGTGCTCATCTCCGTTTCAAAGCCTGTAGAGCCAGCGTTTTGTCCGAGGACAAGCTTCCGTGGTCATGTGGCTGGCATGACTCTACGCCGTAGTGCACGGAACGCCGTTCCCTTCCTACCGAAGTGGTCCCTATTTATCTACTGGCATTTAGGTGCTTTTGAACTGCTAGGTTGGCAGGAGCTGGGACAAGCAATGGGAGCTCACTGTGTCGCACAGTCTTGAACTCCCAACCTTCTGGTCGGAAAGCCCAGCAGCAGCGGTTTAACCCGCTGCGCCACCACGTCCCTTGATGTGATCACGTCCCTTTAAGATCTTACCTAATTTCTAATTAGTGAATCATGAATATGTTGCACCTTCACACGACGAACGTTCTCCTAGTAAATGAGTGGACTACAGCAAACCTCTTTTAAAATAATCTCTTCTGTATATTTAATCCCCGTTATTATGGTTCTATAGTCTGCTACTAGGAGTAGTTAAATGAGAAGTTCATTTGTTCAGGGTAGATTTTATGAGTCTAACCTTTCTCAACTAGGACAGATGAGCTCCTCCAAGAATAATGATACACCAAATGATATAAACTAAACTTACTCAATCTCTGCGCTTTTATATGAGGAATTAAATTAATTTCATAAATACAGGACAGCACCTCGAAAAGGTTTAGTCTGGGTCATTTTTCTGCTAAGTACATACTGCTCTCTAGAGCTCAGCCCATTTCCTAGAGTTGTCTGTGACCAGCTATAATTTCTCATTTCGAGCCTGACACTCCTTTTATACATATATATCATTTTGTAACTTATAGTCCTCTTTGGCTGACATTCAGAACTATGCCCTGTACCTTGTTTATGTTAGAAACAAAGGCTCTCTGAACTCCAGCTCTGTTTGTAACTATTTATGGCTTAACAAATGACAAAATACAGAAGACCTAAAAATCTTGGCATGGAAAAAAGTGTCTCAGTCTGGTTTATGTTTTCATCTCCTGTCCCCCACATTTATTGATTTGGTTAACCATTTCAGCATTTTCTGGGTTCACACTTTTTTGCACGGTACAGTAGGCAGGTAACATAGTCGTGAAGAAAGAAAAATGTTCATCTCTATTATAGCTATTTCAGAGGCAAGACTCAAACCGCCCAATCCTACCTATCTCATAGTCGATTTTCGGCTGTTGGAGGTCTCGTAAGGGTAAGGGCAGCGGTGTCATCTGGCAACGAGCTGCCAGAACGCTAGGCGGAACTTACCGCCTGATTGGCTGCCCGTCCGTGATGTGTCGCCCCCTGCCCACCCGCCCACCCAGGCACCCCAGGCTTCGGAGGGGGTGCCCGCTTGCCTAGGGGGTGCGCCGGGTGCCTGGGCAAGCAGCGGAGGGGCGCGCCAACTGGAGGGAGCCCGCGCAGTGGGCAGGCAGGTGGCGACACGTCACGGACAGGCTGTCAATCAAGTGGTAAGTCCCGCCTAGCATTCCGGCAGCTTGTTGCCGGATGACACTACTGGGTAAGGGGACATTTGCTCTGGGGTAAGCCCCATCTGGGGTGAGGGACATGGTGGCGCTGCGGGTTAAACCACTGAGCTGGACCGGAAGATTGGCAGTTCGAGGCCATGCAACAGAGTGAGCTCCCGTCGCTTGTCCCATCTCCTGCCAACCTAGCAGTTCGAAAGCACCTAAAAATGCAAGTAGTTAAATAGGGACCACTTCGGTGGGAAGGTAACGGCGTTCCGTGTGCCTCGGTGTATAGTCATGCCATCCACATGACCACGGAAGCTTATCCTTGGACAAAAGGCAGCTCTTTGGCTTAGAACTGGAGAGGAGCACCGCCCCCTACTGGTCATGACTAGACCATTCCGTCATGGGGAAACTTTTACCTTTACCTTTAAGCCCCATCAGCCGCTCTCGGGCAATTTGAATCTGCAGCAGTTCAACCACTGACGCATGTCTGAATTGCTCTGTGAAGGCGGACTGGGCCCAGGAAGGGGCTCAGGATTTGGATCCATCAATCCCACCCCCTCTTGGGCTTGATCCACTCTCCTCCCCTGTCATTGCATTGTTCTATCCACCCCATCCCATTCTGCCCTCCACCCTTTCCTGCCTCCCTCCAACTCCCTGCATGGGCTTACATGATCTGGTGGGTGTCCATGGGTCCACCAGCATGCTGGCAGCCACTGCACTCTTCCCCCTGGTGGGCCTGCAGCTCATATTGGCAGCTTTCTGCCAGTCTTAAAGTAGCCTCCACCAGTGCACTGCTAGTTATGCCAACAGGAGAGAGGATTAGCATTGGGTCAAAATTGTGGTTCTAAATATTTGTTCAAATTGAAGTAGACAAATTAGTCTCTTTTCTCCCCTGTAGCATATGTGAATTGGAGTCTTGGCTTCTTCTAAGTAAGGCGAACGAGGGGCATTTTGCTCTTAATACTTGCAGGGTTATTTTTCTTCTTCTTCTAAACTGCAGCATGAGGCCAGTGGTTCCCAAACATTTTTGACTGGAGGCTTCCCTGGGTGGCTTTCGGCTGTGGCCCCCCATTGGGGCTACAGTCCTATATATTGTTTAAAAAGGTAAAGGTTTCCCCATGTTTGGACTGCTCTTGGAGTCAGGGAAGATGGTGCACGTTTGTGTGCTGGCCTCTCTGACTCCGAGAGTGGTCCAAACATACTTTACTGTGTCCCTTGTGCTGGCCAGACTTTGCTTTATTTATCTCATATTTCCCTCAGAATTTTACCTCAAAAATTTACCTCAGAACGCCAGATACAAGGGAATGGTGTTTGAACCACTCTCAGAGTCAGGAAGGATGGCACAGGTCTGTGTGTGCTGGCCTCTCTGACTCCGATAGTGGTCCAAACATACTTTACAGTGTCCCTTGTGCTGGCCAAACTTTGCTGGCCTAACTGTGCCGGCCTAACTCCAGGTTAGGATTGCGCTCTCAGTCATCCCACGGCCTTTCACTGCAAACAATGCCACAGGAAAGTCTCAGTTTTCTTCCAAAAGTGGCAATGGAAAGTTGTGTGAGCGTCACACATTAATCGGTTAATATCTGATGTGATAAAATTACCATTAAACTGATGTGATAAAATTACCATGAACTGATTTTACTGTGTCAATTTTTTCCACAGTGTTGTTTTTATTCATATCTATTGGGCAAGATTTCATTCTATAGCTTTATTTGGAATTTGCCACCGTGCAGTATAAATGGCTCTGTACCTAATATCAAGCAGAGAAACCCATTGAAAAATTAAATTTCCCCAGGTATAGTAAATACTATGTACGTGCATTGCATTTGTTGAATTTGCATATTAGTTATGCAAATTAACCATCTTGTGAAAAACAAGATATTAAATATTATTAACAGCCCAGTTCCTATGCTGGGTTTATGGTGGTGGATCTCATGATCCTGAGAGCGCAATCCTGACCTAGAGTTAGGCCAGCGCAGTTAGGCCAGCAAAGTTTGGCACACGTCATGCTCCTGCTCTCCAGGCCATTGGTTGTGTTGCACCTTGTTTCCAAAACTTTGTGTGTCGTGACATGCCAGCATGACACACACTTTGGAAAACACATGCAATGTGGCCAATTATGTGGGGAGCAAGCTCACACAACCTGGAAATGATTTCTTAGTCGTCCACCATTTCATTCTACAATGTTCTGGCCTTGGCTGGCTCATGATCACCCCCACCCCCAAACTGGATCACAACCCACCTGTGGTTCACACTCCCAGTTTGGGAAATGCTGGCTTAGGCCATAAGAGAACATTTCTCCCAGTTAAATACTTTTAGTCAAAGTAACATGAGCAGAACAGAGACATCGCTTGTTTTCCCCATTGCCATTGTGTGTGATGTAGCAAATTCCTCAGAGGAGTCTAGGCCATAAACCCAAACTTCTCTAATTGTTTAGTAATGGCAGTCGCTTCTCTGACAGAATCACCTCATCTTTTCTATTAAGAGGCATTATAGTGTGCAGATAATCTCAGTGGAATAATGCAGTGGTGCGGAGGGGCAATAAATCAAATGACAAATTGAGTGTAACGTCGATTATGCTAGCTATGGATAGAACTATATACATTTGATGGTCATTATGACACATGAAATGTTCAAGACCACGAGTGAAAAATACATTTCAAATTCTCTATATGGGAAAACCTGACAATGATCTGCAGTTTGTGTCTAGCATTAAATTCTATAAATCTGTCAGTGTTTTCCGCGCTGGAAGCCTGATTCTAAACGGAAAGGTCATTATCATTATTAAGTTTTATAAGAAAATCAGTACGTGTACTGGTATCTATTTAATAACTGAGACATCATGAATGTCAGACTTAACACACTTTCCTGGGTGCTAATAACTCTTTAAGTGTACCCTTGACTCAAGTCGAAGGCAGTATTGGAAATTTTATATTATCTGAACTGCCTGGTAGCATTTAAACGTACTTCCTTAATAGCGACGTAAAAATATAGTGACTTCACACAACTTGAGCTGCTTTCTGGCCAACACCAAAAGGTGAGACTAAACATGTTACCCCCCATCTCTCACCACCAGTTTCCAAATACTATTTTTGGGCCCATCTGTGCATTATATTTTAATTCTTAGTTCAGTTTTGACCTGGGTGAATTGGGCTTGCTACGAAATGCATGAGTCTTCGATGGCAATAACATGAAGCCCGTTCGTCATCAAAATAAGTTCCTGGCACGGCGATGCTGTTTTCGTCGTCGAACAAATAACTTTTTGACATTACCGTGGTGGACTCGGTGTGGCCTGCGCATGAAAAATGCATTTATTCAGTGCTCCCCGCTTAAAACTTTTTTTTTTTTTGTAATTCTTGTATTATGATTTTCTAATTCCAATCCAGCGATAACCAGTGATAACTTGTTTCTTTTTCTATTATATATTTAAATTAAAAATAAGGAGATGTAGTTTCTATTAATGAGTTTTGTAGGGGTCTTTTAGTATTATGTCCCTAGGCGACTTCCTTACTCAGCATGAAGTCCTCATAAGAGGTGCTTGTGCACCTGATTAATTCATAAATGGTGTTGAGGGCTGCATATTTGCACAATCCTTGTTAAATCATGGAAGCCAGCTATTTCTCTGTAGGATGCATTGCAAATTGTGAGGCCCACATTATGCACCTAATCATACCATTCTGTGTCAGTCCCAAATTTTCCAAGCATTCTCATTTATATGACATCCATCTCAGGAGCTGGAAAGTCAAGGTCCATCAGCAACATTTATATCAATTTTGAAGAGACAATATATCGCCGAAGTGAAAAGCAGGCAGCGTAATATATCAGTGATAAAGCAAGAGGACTCCTGTATTTAATGAGTGACCAAAACTCAGAGGATAATATATATGTCCCTGTTTAAAATGAGTGCTGACTTGACATGTAGAATAAATTGGGCAGGATCCCAAAGACAGATCCATGTTGGCAGCAGCAAATACCTGCCATGGTGTTTTTTGTTTTTTTTCCCCTGAGCTGGGCAACACGTATTTTAGGTAATACTCTCTGTGCAAATTCTGGCTTATTTTGTTGTTGTTCAGTCGCTAAGTCGTGTCTGACTCTTCGCGACCCCCTGGACTACAGCACGCCAGGCCTCCCTGTCCTCCACTAGCTGCCGGAGTTCGCCCAATTTCATGTTCATTGCTTCGGTGACACTCTCTAACCATCTCATCCTCTGCCGCCCCCTTCTCCTTTTGCCTTCCAACTTCCCCAACATGGGGGTCTTTTCTAAAGAGTCCTCTTTTCTCATGAGGTGGCCAAAGTACTGGAACTTCAGCTTCAGTATTTGTCCTTCCAGGGAGCAATCAGGCTTGACTTCCTGTAGGACTGACCGATTGGATCTCCTTGCAGTCCAGGGGACTCTCAAGAGTCTTCTCCAGCACCACAATTCAAAAGCATCTATTCTTCGGCGCTCTGCCTTTCTTATGGTCCAACTCTCACAGCCATACATTGCTACTGGGAAAACCATAGCTTTGACTATGCGAACCTTTGTTGGCAGGGTGATGTCTCAGCTTTTTATTAAGTTGTCTAGGTTCGCCATAGCTTTCCTCCCAAGAAGTAAACATCTTTTAATTTCATGGCTGCAGTCACCATCTGGCTTATTTACCTGACGTTATCCATGCTGCTGCGTTTTCTCTTCTTTCCTCATCCCTCTCTCAAATGTCACACCCTGGAACAAAGGACAGAGCCTCTCCCAATCAAAAATGCTCAACTATATGGCACCTTGCAAACCATGAGAAACAGCAACACTTTATTTGAACGTGCTGTTTCCTTGACTATTTGCATACAAAAAGAAGTTCAAGGAGCCAACTGCTGGTTTGAATGGCTCTGTTTCTAAGCCAGAGATGAGCACTGTCCCCTACAGTCGGTCACGACTAGACCATTCAGTCATGGGGAAATCTTTATCTTTTATGCCTGCCATAGGGACACCCACTGACTTACTCTCAGGGAAGCATGTCCGTGTGCTATGGCGTATAGTTATGCCGGCCACATGACCACGGAAGCTTGTCCTTGGACAAAACGCCGGCTCTACAGGCTTTGAAACGGAGATGAGCACCGCCCCCTACAGTCGGTCACGACTGGACCATTCGGTTGTGGGGAAACCTTTACCTTTAACCCAATCTGTCCTCCTCCCCACCCTGTCACCACCAAGACCCACCCACCCCACCGCTGTTCTGTCCTTTCCGCAATGATCTCCGCCTCACTGGATTGTTGTGAGGATCAATGGAGGGAAGGAACCATGTGCACCACTCTGAGAGTAGCATTTCTCAACCCTCCTGTTGGCACCCCCACATCGGCACTAGTGACGTTGGGCTGACGCAAGCGGCCAGCGTCAGCCCAAGGGCGCAATTAGGATTGTGCCCCCATTTTTTAGTTCAGGGCTTTTACATAATATTTTGTGCAGTTGTCCTAGTCTTACTTTCTGTCAGGGATGTTTCAGGGTTTTGCAATGGCTGCAATTCAAGGATGCCAGTTTGCGTTCCAGGAGCGTCGTTTGATTACATCACTTCCTGGTCCCAACACTTCCTGTTCGATGATGTCAGTTCCAGCCATGACATGACTTCTGATACCGTTCTACAAAATGGGTCCTGGTGCAAAAAAATTGAGAACCACTGGTCTATTTACTACTTACCTATCATTGTATTTTTTTTTAGAATAAGTATCCACAGGACTGGAGTGACATAAACGTCCTTCTTCAACTAGTTGAAGGAAAATGGATTATCTGTAAATGTTTCGTATTCAAGTGATCCTCTTGTGCTTAGTCATTGAGGAGCATCCAGTTATGCACAGATCAGAGACCACGCCACTGGCTCAGCGCATTAAGGGGAGGAAAGGCAGGCTGCCCCTCTTTTGTCGTTTCGTGTCGCAACCTTCGCATTACCTTGTATGAAGATCAGCTGCCAGGCCATTCCCGTTGCTCTTTGCAACAGCTAGAAGGTTGCAGCAGTCCCACTGTCCAATGCTCTTCCAGTATTAACAAACTATTTGGAAAGAAAGAAAGGCATGCATGAACCATTGCAGATGAAATCCAAACATATTGGGCAGTTAATGTAATATTATATCTCAAGGGCATGGCAGCGTCTCCGGTTGACCAGGTATCCTTTTGCGGCACACAGATCCCGTCTTTATGAATGTTTCCTTTATCATCATCCTTGTGCAACTAAAAATGAGAAGGAACACAAAAGACAGAATCCTTTTAAAAGGTAGAATCATAGAGTGTTGGAGAGTTGGGGGGACTTCAGAGGTCATCTAGTCCAGCACCCGGCTCAGGTATTTGAGCTATGAGACCAGTTTCTTTAGTTGCCCCCCCCCTATTGCGATACCTGGGGTCTGGCCGATCCCGCAGATCCCCAGATACCCTGAGTGGTGAAGACGGCTCCCTCCTGACCTCTGGCCATCCCCCAGTGGTCCAGGAGACTTGACCGAATGAATGTTCTTTTTAAAAAGGGATTGCTGGCATTTTGCATTGCAAAATTCATAATGTGGTGTCTCATTGTGGGACCCATTTCCTGCTTTAACTGGCATTAGCTCACAATGCCAAGTCAGTATTTCAAAATATCAAGATGGCTCGATAAGGAGGCCAAGACAGAGAGAGGTGGACAAGATGAAAAGAAAACAGGATGCTGCCTGCACCAATGGAAATAAGACTGATTTTTCAGTCGTTTCCCAAAGTAGGGCTAGGCACGATAGGAAAGAATTGCCCCTTAACATTACCAAATAAAACTGCTAAATAAATAAAAGGCCTATAAAATAACCTAAAATGGAGCATCCCTATTGGATAGCATAAAAGATCAGTTGTCATGGGTTATTAATGTCGACATTTGAATAGATTCCATATGATGATTCCTTCGGTTTAGTGCAACAGGGGCGAAGATTAGAGGCTTTCCTAAAATCATCATGAAGTTCCTGCTGCTTTTTCAGAGCCAAAATACAGCCCTGAATTGTGAGTCAGTTTAGCTCTGTGTGCTCGAGAACAAAGGCTAATTTTTTGCTCAACACTTCTCGGTGGATATGTAGATGAGCTGTGAAATGTTGCCTGGCTGAAATATTCAGAAGTGGATTCCCAAACAGAATAAAAACTGCAATGTAGAACATATCCTGGTTATTCCCCCACCTCACCCTGCCTTAACTAATTTCTAGCTATGGGCTTTATTCTTTCAAACACCGGCCCCATCACTACTGATTTCTGGCCCTGGGTGGCTTCTCCACTGCAGAAGATCACCTCCTAGCCATAATAAAAGAGATTGCCTGCAGCTCAGCCTGATCCAAGTGGCACATGTGGAAATGGATGAACTGCAAGCTCTATCAGGGAACTGCAGCTCAATTTGTGGGTTGGCTAATTATCTTTTCTCTTAACTTTCCACGGTGATCTGGATATTCAGTGCGCAATCCTAATCTGGAGTTAGGCCAGCAAGGTTTGGCTGGCACAGCCACTGTGAAGCGTGTTTGGACCACTCTTGGAGTCAGGGGGGATGGCGCACGTCTGTGTGCTGGCCTCTCTGACTGCAAGAGTGGTCCAAACATACTAGAAGGTGTCCCTTGTGCTGGCCAAACTTTGCTGGCTTAACTGTGCCGGCCTAACTCCAGGTTAGGATTGCGCCCTTGTGCCACCCCCAAAGGTCACCCGCTTGTGTCACCCTTTGCTGATGAGCAAGGGTGATGCGAACCAGGTTGTCACCCAGACAATTGATCTGAGCAGGACGAGGTATCTGGGTTGTAGGAAGTGGGTCCTTTAACCCGGGGAGCCAGCAGGGGTCAGCCTGCCAAAGATGGTCTTAGCAGCAGCTCTTTTCAAGGTTACTGCTGCCACTGCTAGGACATCATCCAACCATCTCAGGTACTTGCACTCAAAGCAAAGTACACTAATTATTGCAGGCGCCTCAACGACTGAGTTTGCAGCCTTTCCCCCCTCACCATTGAGAACGATAGTTGGGGTGGGTGCAGTGATGTCATGCAGGGGGAACGCGGGGGAACACAGTTCCACTAGTTAAAATTAGGGCTGGCTCCGCCCGCTTCACTCTCCCTCCTCCCCCCTCCCAATTCCTCTGCAAAGAGCTTTTCTTCTTGGTTGGCCAGCACTCAGAGGGTTAAAGGGAGCGACTCCGGATTCCTAGGGGGGCGAAGGCAGTGATGTCATTCAGGGGGAATGGACCAGAACGGGCGTTCCAGATCCTAACGGGCTCCGTGGCTGGTTCCGGGTTCCTGACAAGTGCCAATCAAAAGTGAGTTCCTGTTCCTAAATCATTTGAATGACACCACTGGGTGGGTGGGGGCTCTCTATACTGTAGTAGAGGGAACCCAGCAGATTGTCAACTAGCAGCAGAGTAACAGGCTCATGCAAAGCAACTGGGAAGACTGCAGCACTCTCGGCTCTCACAGGAATGCAGGCACGGCCCCCTCTGTAAGGAATGCGTAGGGAGGAAAAGAAGCCCAAGGACACAAGAAGTCTTTTCTCACCAACATATATTTACAGATGTACGGTGACCAACTGATGATACAGGTAACAAGCAGATAGGGTCTCACGCAGGAAACCACACAGGCATAAGTTCAGCACAAATCTCTTCAGTCAAAGTGCCTTCTACGCCGGCAGAGTGCTCCGCTGCACACAGAGGCGTTTCTACAGGGAGGGCAAAGCTCTAAGTGTTGCAAGGAGCCTTACCCTGTCATACAAATCCCTCCTCTCCCTTGCTGCAGTAGCCAGTAAGCAATGCCAAGATGTTGCTGTTCCCTGTAGGGATTGGCTAAAATGGTGCAGGAAAGGAGTGATTTCCACTGCAAGGTAAGGCTTCTTGCAAAACTTAGAGCTTTGCCCTCCCTGTAGAGACACCACTGGCTGCACACTGCCCTTCACCCACACCAGTAGAGAGGTAGCAGTGCTACCTATATACCAGGTGAGCCCAATCATAGACTGTTGCTGGGCAGGCCAACCACCAATCAAGCATGCCCTTTGCACACAGCCCTTGAGTCACTTCAGAGGTGATTAATTGGTCCTCACCTGCTGAGTGACTCAGCACTTTGTTCAGGAAGTCAGGCCTCTTTACTGAAGCCAAGACTTTGGTTCAGGCCCTGAGGCCTGGTTGTGGCATGCTCCGGAAGCTCTCTGTCACTGGCTTTTGTCTCAAGTCGTGACAACCATTGCAGCCATTCCAGGTGGCAGAACTGTAACAAATGAAAAATGTGCCTGGGGCAAGAAAGTATTTCCCCCCCCCCCGCTTTTTCCCAAACCTACCACCAGCACGTGGCTGCATTCTCTCCAGGCTGCTCTTCACAAACCAGGAGTCGCGATGTCGTCACGTCACTGCCCACTTCCTTATTTGGAGGCTGTACAACAAAGAGTTTAATGAACAAGGCGTTTCAATCCACCCTCACTTCCGGTTCCTCCAGGTGTAGTAAGGAGGCATTTGAGCGGAAAACGAGGGTGGAAGCAACAGGAAAACCAGATCAAAAGAAGTCATACAGAGGGCACAAGGGGCGCAATTTTCAAAATACCGTAAGTTATTTGCTTTCTGATGTTGCAAAAATTGCACCCTCCCCTTTGAACTGCACCTGAAGCGGCTGCTTCTCAGGCTCCACCCACATTACAGCACTGCTGGGCAGTGACATCAACGTCGACGCAACTGCATTGCTGTCGCTGCCCGGAATGGCTCTGCTGGTGAGGGAGAGGGGCTGTGTACACAGTGTGTTGAGGCACTTGTAATACTTAGCGTGCCACCACCTCTCTGGCTACTCTACTGCTTGAACTGTCTGCACTTTGGAGGCAGGTGCCAATCCGCCCACCTTGACTGTCCAAACAGGGAATAAGAAGTCGTTGTCCCCCCCGGAAATCCTGCTCTCCTTTCTGAAAGCTTGCAAGCTGTGAAAAAAAGCAGCCTGTGTTGTGCTGCCGATTGTTCATTTAGCTTCAAAAGCCGGATGTTCTAAACAGCATTTTTCACATTGTTTTTTCTTCTGTTAATTCATTTTAATACCATGCTGCATTTTTTTTTCCTGGGTTTCGGCTGGGAGGTGTACATGCACTGCATTTTGCCGGGTTCTGAAAGGCGGCTTTAATGAATTCTTAATTACATTATTCAAAAGATCCATTATTCAGTATTCATCTCACTTCTAAATGAAAGTCTTTACCTGACATATGAATGAAATGAGTCTAAATGCTTTGCATGCCACCTAGGGATTCATAATAGACTCCTTGCTGAATGGCAGCAGCAGGTTTTTCTTCCTGCTTGAAATTTACAGGGATTGTTTGTGGAGATGGACAGATGTGAAATACTCTACCAGTCCCTAAATGCTCTGCAGGTAGACTTGAGGTTCAGCCCAGTTATTGGGGGAAGCTCAGAAGGAGAGAAAAAGGACCGTCTTACAGCACAAGCCTATGCATGTCTACTCATAAGTAAATCCTATTGACTTCAATGGGACGTACTCCCAGGTAAGTGAGTATAGGATTGCAGCCTTAATGGTCTTTCCAGATGATAATCAGAGAGAGAGAGAGAGAGAGAGAGAGAGAGAGAGAGAGTTTTGTGCAGTGGTGTCATCTAAGTGATTTAACAACAGGTACTCACTTTTGATTGGCACATGTCGGGACCCGCCCACCGGAAGTGACGTCATAAGCCGGAAGTGATGTTGTGGCAAGAAGTGACATGAAAAAAGCCCTTTTTGAGGCCTCAGACAATTTTAAACTGACCCAACAGTTGCAACAGTATTCCACAGCACCCCCAGAACACATTAAGGAGGCCTGGCATCATGTTAAAGTGACCCAACTGTTCCAAAACCCCAGAGCAGCTCATTTTTCAGTGGCAAGGCAAGGCAATGCTCCACTCTCTGCCTGCCTGCCTGCCTGGCTCTGAGAACGTGCAGGCAACTCAAATGTGCAGGAAATTCAAATGTTGCAGGGGGCGGAGTCGACGAGTGGGTGGGTGAATGGGCGGGGCCAACTGTAATCCTAGAAACCGGTACTCGCGTACCCCCGCGTACCCCCTGCATGACATCACTGGTTTCGTGGCATCTAGAAAATGCATCTAGAATAGATTGATGGCGGCATGAACTTGTATGTACTGCAAGTAGGACAAGAGCCTGTGTGATTAATAGAGCAATTCCAACCTGCACCCATACAGTGCATGGCCTGCACTGTATCCAAAGCAGGTTAAAAGCAGGTTGGAGATCACATTGGGATAGGGGGATATTTTTCTACTTACCCTGAAAGTACAATCCTAACCTGGATTTAGGCCGGCACAGTTAGGCCAGCAAAGTTTGACTGGCACAAGGGACACCATAACGTATGCTTGGGCAACTCTCAGAGTCAGAGAGGCCAGCACACATACGTGAGCCATCCTCCCTGACCAAGAGTGGTCCAAACACGCTTTATGGTGACCCTTTGCTGGCCTAACTGTGCCGGCCTAAATCCAGGTAAGGATTGCGCCCTGAGTCATGCCCAAGCCTATGGAGCTACTCGAATCTTGATATTTAGCTGGCGTACATTTGAGGAGCCCATTTAGGGCTGCCCTGCATGGCAGTAGGGTTAGGATACAGGAAGAACTACTGCCACTGATCTCTCCTCCTGGACCCGATCCTCCCCATTACACCCTTCCCTCCCAGAATCCCTACCTCCCCATCTCCATGCCTCCCTCCCAACACACTTTCCTCCCCATGATGCCTAATGCACACTTACTATACACTATATACTCGTGTATAAGTTGATCTCATGAATAAGTTGAAGGAACGTTTTAAGCCAAAAATAATACAATTTGAATTGAATAGAAAAGAAAAAATAATGGAATAATAGAATCATTGATAGAATCTATATTAATAGATTCCACTGATAAGTCTATCAGTGGATAGATCAAGGGTAAAACTTGGGGTGGGGGGCGGGGGCTATGAAATTCTTTGACAATGACTTACCAGTAACTGTTCTGAGGCTGCAACAGAAAGCCAACAAAAAAACAGAGCCATTTAGGGTGCATTCCTAAACTGAGATAGGCTGGCATAAACTAAACCAACAAAGTTTGGCCAGCACAAGGGACACCGCAAAGTATGTTTGGACCACTCTCAGAGTCAGAGAGGACAGCACAGATGCGCGCCATCCTCCCTGACTCTGAGAGTAGTCCAAATGCACTTTATGGTGACCCTTGTGCTGGCCAAACCTTGCTGGCTTAGTTTAGGCCGGCCTAATTCCAGTTTAGGATTGCACTCTTAATCTTCTTCTGAAGCAGCACAGAAATGGAGCTATTCTCCAAACAAGACTTAAACAACTCCTTGGACATGATGAGGACCTGTTCTTAAGTTTTATTAGTCAAAGGGAAAGTTAGAATTTGGTAAGTGATTCTTTCAAGCATGTAGTTTTTGTCTTTTTAGTTGTGTTTTAAAGCCTTATTAAATCCAGAGGTCTCTAAGGTTTAAATTCCTTCCAATTGTACTGTATTGCCAGGATCCTAATGTTGGGGAAAAACCCTCTTTTTTCTCTTATTTAATTTTATGGAAGTTTAATAAATAAATATATTTTGTCTTGAGTTCTTTTTGGGGATTGACAAAATTGACAATTGCTTGTTTGGAGAAGGTACAGCCCAGGGAACCTCTCTAATATTTTTTGCTTCCTGGGCTGGTGGCAGCGGAACTACCAGTAGAAAATTCCTCCCACCACTTGGCCATAAAAGTCTTATAAGAACATAAGAAGAGCGCCGCTGGATCAGGCCAAAGGCCCATCTAGTCCAGCTTCCTGTATCTCACAGTGGCCCACCAGATGCCCCAGGGAGCATACAAGACAGCCATCTCATTGCCACTCCCCTGCATCTGGCATTCTGAAGCAACTTACTAATAAAGTATGGAGCTTGCACTACCCATCATGGCCTGTAGCCTGTGATGGACTTTTCCTCCTGAAATCTGTTCAGAAATCTGGTGGACCCTTGTAAAGGCACCTAGGCCATCACAACCTCCTGTGGCAAGAAGTTCCACAGATTAATTACCTGCTGGTTAAAAAGAAAGGTGTGTGTGACACAGAGATGTGTGCCAGCCTATTGGTGCCGGCACTTGTTTATTTTACTTGTTTACCAGTAGGCTGGCACACGTCTTTGTGCTGGCACTGCCAGCTCTCAAATTGGTGCAAATGTGCCTGACAGCATTTTTGCAACACTCAGAGCTGGTGCAGGGAGGTCTGCGTTGGCTCAAGCTGGAGTTAGGCTGTTGGGCTGTAAATCTTCTCCTGCAGTCAATGATGTGAGTTCAAATCCTCCCAAGTTTGTGCCACAATAAATCCATGATGCTTTGAAGGTGTCTCCAAACCTTCTTTTGCGTTTTCAGTAGCACAGACTAACACAGCAATCTGTTTGGCATTTGCTTCCAGATGATGGGTTTGTGGTGCAATAAATTCAGTTGTTGTTCAGTTGCTGCAGGGATCCACATGTTTATTGCATCTGGGGCAAGGAAATGACATTTTCCCACCACTCTGCCTGACAGAGTATGAAATCAACACAAATTTTAATTACAGTATGAGAAACAGATGGGATAATGCAATACACCCAATAGTGGTTCAAGTGGTAGCACTAACATCCAATAATGTTGACTTTCCATTCAAGCCAAGAAGAAAGTTTTAGTATGAAGTAGTGTGGAAAATTTGTCTTGATGAATTAATTAACAGCGCAATCCTAAACTGGAGTTGCGCCAGCACAGTGTCCTTGCGCCAGACCAGCGCTGTCACAGTGTAGGATCGGGATGTCCAAGGCGTGTCTGCCCTGTGCAGGCGGTCGCAAAGGTCCCGCCCAGTGGTGTCATCCTACCGGTACGCTGGGCAGGACGACCAGGTGATCGGCAGCCCGCCCATCGCGTACCGCAGTGTTATGCCGTTTGCGTAACCAGTTACGCCGCTTGCGTACGTTACACAAACGGTGTAACGCTGTGGTACGCGATGGGTAGGATAACACCTACCAGTAGGATAACACCACTGGTCCCGCCCCTTTCCCCCCTTGTGATAGACGGGCCAGTCCCAATGCGATAGAACAGTGTTATTCAAACTGTGGGTTGGGGCCCACTTGGTGGGTCACAACCTGACGTCAGGTGGGTCGCGGAAAGCTGGGAGCAGCCATCTTGGAAACTGCAGACCTTACTCTTGTTATATTCCTTCTGTGAGTGCTAACAGTTTGACTTTTCAAGTGAGGGTTTCTTTTCTTTTTCTTTTTTTTTAGCTCAGTGCTTTTACATCATATTTTGTCCTCATCTTGCTTTTCGTCAGGGACGTTTCATGGTTGTGCAATTGCTGCAGTCCAAGAATGCTCATTTGCATTTCAGGAGTGTCATTTGATTAGGTTATAATGGCAGCACTTCCTGCTTGATGATGTCACTTTTTGCCATGGCATCACTTCCAGGTTAATGGCATCACTTCCGGTGGGTCCTGACACGAGTGCCGTTCTAATAAGTGGGTCCTGGTCTAAAAGGTTTGAATACTGCTGCGATGGAAGGAGAAGCCTGGCCAGGGGACTGATCCCTGGAGCGAGAGGAGCAAAGCCATTATCGGCAGCACCAGAGACACAGAGGGAGGGAAGCTCACAGGATCAGGGACCTAGTGAGCTATCAATCAGTTGGGTGGAGCATGAGGGGGCTGGAAGGCTCAGTATAGCCCCAGGCTAACTGGTGCTGAGGGTAGTCTGGAGGAGGCTGGACAGCCAGTGAGTTCAAACAAGGCTGCTGGCAGGAAGGAGGACCAATGGGTGAAGGAACCCCCTCCCCCTGCCTGTCTCTGAGGCAGCTTGGATTCCTCAACAGGACGGGAAGCTGGAGGGAGCCTCGCCAAAACCTTCTCTAGTTCCAGCCACTAACTCTCGCAATGCCCCATATGGTGGCTGCCCCTTTCTTGCCACCACAGACAACACACATTGGATGCACCAGAGAAGTGTCTCATCATGGTTTGACTAGGGTTTTAGTCATGGAGACCAAAGGATGATTCACATAGCTGAAGTTGCCACGCAGGGAATCAAAGGCTCCCCGAAGCTGGCTGTTCAAGAAAGTGGGTGTCCAGTTGCTGAGAAATGCAGCCAGTTGAGTTTAGCCCAGGCTTTTGGAAGGTTCCTTGCTCTGGGCTCGGATGACAGGACCAGTTCACTATGGTGGAGGTGATGAGGCGGGGAAGGTAGAAACTTCAGAGCACTGGGTGCAAGGGAGTGGCCACAGGATGCAAGCATCTTGTTGTCTCATGCCTCCCTGGGGCACTTGGTGGGCCACTGTGAGATACAGGAAGCTGGATTAGATGGGCCTTTGGCCTGATCCAACGGGGCTCTTCTTATGTTCTTAAATGCTTGACCACTGTGCAGGTTCGGCGTCACGGTTGGCATGGACGATTGGCATGGCAATTTCAAACTTGGAATTAATGAAAGAGATTAAATAAGGCCCTCAGTACCATCTCGCCTTCTTAGCTGGTTAAAAGGGTTTAATCTGCTCAGATATTGTGCCGCCTTTGAAGGGAAATAGTGAAAGCCAGCTCTGCCTCCCCTCTCCTTTCTGCTTGAGCAATCAATTGTGGAGATGCTTGGGCTACATTGCTCCCCCTACCCCACTCGCCCCAAAAGTAGGCTTACCAGGTGTCCCGGTTTGACTGGGATTGTCCCAGTTTGGTGATGGTGTCCCAGTGTCCCGCCCAGTTTTAAATTCTATCCCAGTTTTGTGGCGCTGCACAGGGCTACACACCGCTGGCTGCAAGGATCTGGTCCATCATTATTGCCACGTGTGACTGGCTGGCTGCACCCGCGGTCTCCTGACTCTTGGCTACAGCCAGCGACATTCTGAGCTCTGAGGGATGTTCTGGGGTGGGGGAGCTGCTGTGGCTCACCCCAGGAAAAGGGGAAAATATGCTATTACCAGTGATGTCATGCACCCACTACGCACCACTACGCGAGTACCGGTTCCTAGAAGTTGAGCTGGCCCCGCCCACTCAAAGCTGGCCCCTGCTATTTAACCAGGATACAGTTGAAGCAAAATCTGTATATACACATCTCTAGAAAGCAAAGCAATAGAAGTTAAATCAACACAAACCACAAGCTGAAGTTATTACAAACATGATCACATCCATGGCAACAATCATGACATCACTTCCGGTTTATGACGTCACTTCCGGTGGGCGGACCCCGACAAGTGCCAATCAAAAGTGAGTACCTGTTCCTAAATCATTTGGATGACACCACTGGCCATTACCCCAAGAAGGCCTGCCTGTTCTGGATGCCTGCCTGTTCTGGCGCAGTGTAGGATCGGGATGTCCATTTCTTAACTCTTATTAATGTTCCACACACACCCCATGCCCGGTGTAACTCCAACTGGTCCCGGTTTCAATCCTAAAAATTATGGTAAGCCTACCCAAAAGCAAGCAGTGGCTGACTTGCTCCAACCTTGCTTGAGCCAGGATTCCTAGAGCTTATCCATCTTGACCGCATCTTGCACTCACCTTAAATTATCCTTTGCAGAAAACACACCCACATCCAGAACTTTCTCTTGTGGCTTCGAGAAGTTGAAGCACTACTTGCCTGCACTTTTGCTTTTGTTGGAAGCCTCGTTCCAGACAAGTCACGGGTATGTACGGCTTTGCATGCAGAATTGAACAATGCTAGACAGAAGCTAATTTTTTTAAAAAATCCAGTAGAAAAAAGCAGCTAGTCAAAATACTATTGTAGTACAGCGTTGGTGTTGGAGAACAACAGTGTTGGTGTTGGTGTTGGTGTTGGTGTTGGTGTTGGTGTTGGAGAAGACTCTTGAGAGTCCCCTGGACTGCAAGGAGATCCAATCGATCAATCCTCCAGGAAGTCAAGCCTGATTGCTCCTAGGAAGGACAAATCCTGAAGCTGAAGCTCAAATCCTTTGGCCACCTCATGAGAAGAGAGGACTCTTCAGAAAAGACCCTCCTGCTGGGAAAGATGGAAGGCCAAAGGAGAAGGGGGCAGCAGAGAAGGAGATGGTTAGAGTGTGTCACCAAAGCAATGAGAATGACTTTGGGCGAACTCCGGAAGCTAGTGGAGGACAGGGAGGCCTGGCGTGCTGTGGTCCATGGGGTCGCAAAGAGTTGGACACGACTTAGAGACTGAACAACAACAACAGCGTTGGGGCCAGCATCAAGGGTCAAGATCATTGGACAATTGCTGAGGACTTAGAGGTCACGTCCCTGGGGTGGGCCCAATCCTGGGGTGGCAGGCTCAAGGGGTCCAAAGGGGTTCGTACCCCACCAGGTGCGTCGGTACCCATCAACCGTTGACGAAGCGGGGAGCCCCAGGAAGGTTGATTCCGTTCAAGCAGGTAAAGTCAGCCTCAGCCCAGTCGCAGGGAAAGGGGGCTGCTTCACCCTTGGTCCTTTACCCTGGAAGGAGGAGGCTGTTGCTCCACAACCTCCTGCTCTGCCTTCCCCATACAGGACTGCCCTCATCACCAGCTGCTTGCTGCTTTTTATGGCCAGGTCCCGCCCCTGAGACTCCACCCCTTCCTCTCCTCCTGAGACAGGCCCAGTGGCCCAGAAGGGCAGGGGGGGTTGTAGGATCCCCCCCGGCCCTAATCTCCATCCCCAGGGTCGTCCCCTTGGCCTGGCTCGGCAAGGGGAAAGAGCCACTTAAACAGCGCATTGAGGTGCCTGCAATAGTTAGTGCAGCACCACCCCTCTGACTATGCTATTGGTTGAAACCTCTGCTTAGCTACTGGATAGCCTCAGGTGACTATTATCTCCTTGTCTTTGGACGGATAAAAACAAGGTATGGCTATATTGGCACCATCTGAGTATCGCAGTGCAAGGGCTGGTTCACATTTGCGAGTTCATCACTTAATAATAACTGCAGCGCTGAGTGTAGACCTGCCATCATCACTACGGAGAAAGCTTCTGTATCACTTCACCTCACTGCACCTTTAGACACAATGCCTCTCAATGAAGTCAGTTCACACATTAGTCTGTGCGTCACAAAGTGTGGAGTAATCTAGTGATGTGCATGCATTTGGAGAAGAGCACAACAGTGGCTACAAGGCAAAGTCCATCTGATTACAATGCAACCTGGGAAAATCCCTCTCACAATATGTTTCTGGTTAGTAGCCACTCTGATTTATTCTGCTTTGCTGATGCTCTCTTTCCAAAAAAAGAAGATTCCTTTTGATGCTTCGTCTGTCCTATTCGCACATCACACATAATCCAATACGCCAATAAGATTCTGCACATATGGAAACCTTCACGGCGACTCGTACAAATTCCAAGTCAAAACTATTTTATAAGCCGTAATGCTTTTCATATGAAAATATGGGAAAGATGGCAGTTTTAAACAGAAACGTTTTTTTGACAGCCTTCAATCTTGTTTAAGAAATTGACATCACAATGTTTTTAAACGGATTATTAATAAAAAATGGCATGCTTGAAATGTTAAAAAAAAAAAAACCTGTTCTCAACCTCTTTCAGAGGGTTGCTAAGCTATGTGAAGACCGGTAGCCTGATCCTTGGCATGTCTACTCAGAAGTAAGAACTGAGAGCGCAATCCTAAACTGGAGTTAGGCCAGCATAAGCTAAACCAGCAAAGTTTGGCCAGCACAAGGGCCACCATAAAACATGTTTGGATTACTCTCTACCCTAAGCCAGTCAGGGCGGCAGCATAGCCCCAATTCAGGTTGCGCGGTCTCCTCGGATCTGCGCCCGCTAAAGTGCGGGCGCAGATCTGAGGAGCACGTAGAGGAGGCTGGAGCCTCCCCTACGGTAACAGAGTGCACGCTCCCTTGCCGCAGGGAGTCTCCACCCTCCACCTAACCAGCGCTGGGTAGGATTGTGCCCTAACTTTGTTTTAATATATACAATAACAGTACAAGCCAACCAACAAATAAGCAATAGAAGTACAGGCCAACCAGTAAGCAATAAAAAAAACCAGCAGTCACACCATTGCATACCTAGTTTTAGCTCTGATACATGGAGATGCAAACAGACTCATACTTGCACCTTATTGGTCCCCTGCAGTCAGAGCCCGCAGCATGCCTGGGGCCAGGTAAAACCACCTTGCCCCCAGCACAGTTACTCTGTCCCCGTGTGTCGCCCGGCCATAGTGCCCCACGCCCAGAATTGTCCCATTTAGAAACACTCTGAACCAGTGAAGTCATGCAGGGGGTACGTGGGGGAACGCGAGTACCGGTTTCTAGGATTACAGCTGGCCCCGCCCATTCGCCCGCCCACTCGTCGACTCCGCCCTCTGCAACATTTGAATTTCCTGCATGTTTGAGTTGCCTGCATGTTCTCAGAGCCAGGCAGGCAGGCAGGCAGCGAGCGGAGCCTTGCCTTGCCTTGCCACTGAAAAATGAGTTGCTCTGGGGCTTTAACATGATGCCAGGCCTCCTTCACATGTTCTGGGGGTGCTGTGGAATACTGTTGCAACTGTTGGGTCAGTTTAAAATCATCTGAAGCCTCAAAAAGGGCTTTTTTCATGTCACTTCCTGCCACGACCTCACTTCCGGCTTATGACGTCACTTCCGGTGGGCGGGTCCTGACACGTGCCAATCAAAAGTGAGTACCTGTTCTTAAATCATTTGGATGACACCACTGCTCTGAACGCAAGAGAGGGCCAAAAAGCACACGGTTTTTTCCGCACGGCTGTGCCCTGCCGCAGCCAGCACCCATTGTGCTTCCCTGCCCCATGACACCCTCCCTATGCCTCTGCCCGCAGTGTCTTACTAACGCCTCATTGGCTCTGGGAACAATCAGTCTCATTGGTCAGTTTTGAGTTAAGGAAATCCACTTTTTGTTACATACGGCAGTTGTGTTTTCCTTTTCTCGTTATTTGGCTATAACTTTCGATAGAACACTGATATTTCAACATGGTTTGTTTCATCACACTCTGCATTAAATTCCACACCCAATGATATATAATGATGGTATTGGTGTAATGATTGGGCCCTAAGTTAGGCAGACCGATCCAACCACCAGCTCCTCCTCAAAGATTGTCCTAGGAACTGCAGGCCACTGTACCACCACACACAAAAAAGCAGGAGCACTGCAGAAACTCACCCCAATGCAGCCAAGGCGATCCCCATGTGTGGGGCTCAGGAAGCTACAGTATGGGGCAAACTATGAATATATTTTTGTATCCTTAAGCGTGTTTTAAAAATATCATCCACGCATAGCACTGATTCCATCCTCAAATTCATTTAAACCTTCTCGCCTTAGAAATTATTACCAAGCCAGTCCTTTCTTTCAATAAGGGTCCTTCAAAAAAAAGAAAGAAAGAAAGAAAAGGGACCTTCAGCAGAATAGCAGGGAAGTTAAATTTGAAATCAACTGAATGCCCTCAATTGTGGGGGCACCGGGCTCTTTTCAGCTCAGCTTTAACTTTGTCCCTAATGAGAGTCCTATGGAAAAGCTCATTCAAAGATCAGAATAGGCCAGACTGCCATGCATTTCAGCGCCTTCCAGGGTGTTCATTTGAACAATTTCCCCTTGTCAAGTGGGAGCAACAAAATTCAGGTGATCTAAAACTGATCATTTTAATTCTGCCATTTAAGTGTAATTGTAATTTTATTTTATTTGTTTTTATCTTTTCTAAAGCACTCCAAGAGGTCCAAAGGAAGGTGTTTTACAATTGTAAGTGCTGGAAGTGATTGACAAATTATTTTACAACTGGCACTTATTATTCCTTTTATTAGGAATAAAGTGGCTTTTAGAGCAAAAACAATAGGGTGAAAGGGGGATCTTTTATGCACTCATTACAAATAGAAAATTGGAAAGGAAAAGTTGTAGTAAAAGCAAAGGGCATAATCCGCCAAGAAGTTCTCTGGCACAAGCTCCATTGGAATAAATGGGAACTAGACAAGAAGGTTGATTTCAGTGGGGCAGAAGAATGTTTCAGTGGGTTGCACTTTATGGCTGCAAGCCTTACATGCTTCCCTGAGAGTAAGTCAGTGAGTGTCCCTATGGCAGGCATAAAAGATAAAGGTTTGCCCACGACCAAATGGTCCAGTTGTGACCAACTGTAGGGGGCAGTGCTCATCTCCGTTTAGAAGCCGAAGCGCCGGCGTTTGTCCCAGGACAAGCTTCCGTGGTCATGTGGCTGGCATGACTCTATGCCATAGCGCACAGAATGCTGTTACCTTCCCACTGAAGTGGTCCCTATTTATCTACTTTCATTTAGGTGCTTTCGAACTGCTAGGTTGGCAGGAGCTGGGACAAGCAACGGGAGCTCATTCAGTTGCGTGGTCTTGAACTCCCAACCTTCCGATCAACAAGCTCACAGCTCAACGGTTTAACCCGCTGCGCCACCACATCCCCATATGGCGGGCATAGGATTGTACAAATAAATGGTTTTAGTAGCACAAGCATCCCTCCTCCCATATCCACGAATTTGGTATCCACAGTTTCAATTATTTGCAGATCTGGGGGGACCCTCACTCTCCCCAGGCCAGTACCTTGGTACCCAGGACAGCACTGTCATAATAATAATAATAATAATAATAATAAGAAGAAGAAGAATAAGAAGAAGAAGAAGAAGAAGAAGAAGAAGAAGAAGAAGAAGAAGAA
>JAJKFI010000135.1:1934853-1956594 GCA_029204185.1 Lerista edwardsae | reverse complement strand
GTGCAACCTGCTACACAGTAGCTGAACTCCCTTTAGATAGTGTAACAGAAGCAGGCAATGTTTCTCACGGGAAGCGCTGGCTAGCAAACATCCACTTTCTCATGAGATCATGATGTTCAAAGGGGCACCCCATTGGTTAATATGGGGCACAAGGGTCTCTAAGTACCCACCTACCAGATATAGTCTGACTGCACCCTTTGTTCTTCTGTCTGTACCATGTGTGCGCACTGAGACTGAGACTGTAACTGAGAATGTAACAACATGCGTTGAAAAGCCGCTTGTATGCGGCAAGCCTTCGCCGGCTTTCGCTGACCGGCAAATAGAACTTCATCTTTTCTAACTATCGCTACTGTAACCAATAAAAGACTTTGTTATTGAAATGTAGCGATCGCTTCGTTCCTCCGCTCCGATCGCGCTAGGCAAGCGCTGAATGGGTCCACAAGCCCCCAACTCTGCTATAAACACTCCAAATAAACAAGATAAAGCACATTTGGACCACTCTTGGAGTTGGAGTGGATGGCTCTAAGAGTGGTCCAAACATACTTTATGGTGTCGCTTGTGCCAGCCAAACTGTGCTGGCCTAACTGTGCTGGCCTAACTCCAGGTTAGGATTGCGCCCTGAGATCTTACCTAACCTGCCCCCTAAAGCAAGGGGGCTATCATTCCCTCCTTTGGTAGCATCGTAAACATACCTTTCTCCTTCCCAAGATCCAAAGACAATTCAGGCTCTTCCCCAGGTCCTAAAGTATCCCGTTTTACTAGCTCCAAAAGTTAATAGAGAGTAAGTTCATGTTTGCCCAAACAATGATGTTGTTCGGTCAAAACTATACATACCTCGGAATGTGGGGTGTTTGCCAAGCAGCTGCAAAGCAGTGGGGTGAGAGAATGATTGGCTGTGGAAATGGGGCAGGAAAGAAGGAAGCTGATGAACCCTTCCATCCTGGCCTGTTTGCTCCTTGTATCTTATCCTCCCAGCTGCAAATGGATAAGAACCCCACTGAAGCCTACCTACCGTTGCACATTTCCATCTCACCCTGTGTGTTGCAACTGCTCAGTGGAGACCCAAGTTCTGTAGTGTAGCTACAGGCAGGAGCAATGCAGTAAGTATTACAGGTGATGCAGCGTGCCGTATAAGTGGCCCCTCCCACTTCCCGTTGGAGCCATTCTGAGCAGCAAATTGTTCCCATCAGTGCTGTAGCTATAGGGTGGTGTTGGTAAGTATAGAAGGTGATGTGACACACTGTAGAAGTGGCCCCTCCCACCTGCTGTCGAAATGGCTCAGAAGGCGATTGGGAGGGGCCTCTTAAACAGCACATTGCAGCAACTATAATACTTACCACACCTTCCCCTCTGTAGCTAAATCACTGCCATCTTGGCTCAATTGACTCATTTTGGCTTTAAACCTAAGCATTTGGGACATAATTTGGTTAATTTCAGAGATGTTTACTTCCAAGTAAGTACATTTGGGATTTCTCCTCCACTATCTTCTCCTGTCATCCATCCTTCCATTTTGTGATGTTTCTGCTTCCCACTTATCCAGGACAGCAGATGTTCTTGAACTGCCTGTGATACCCTGGCTGGTCTCTAACCATACCTGCAAAAACTCACAAGCTTCTGTGGCTTGGGATCGGGATCTCCCAAATTGCCGTCACGAGCACACTTCCTAGATTCTGAGCAGCTGTTGTTTTTGGCAATGTCTTTTTCAAGTAAACTAATTATGAGGTGTTGTGAGCTCATGAATAACTTGCAATAGTCTCTTGCTGCACTAAAAAAAAATTCAATCACTGAGGATGTTTTGTAAACATTTTTTTTCAAGAAAACAGGTCCTTGCACAAGCAGACCACAGGGCCTAGCCATGTGTCAAGGAGCAACCTACTACATGTGCGAAAACTCAACCCCAGAGGGTTCGTCAAGCTTTGATCAGGGACTGAACCTTACTATGCATGGGAGTATAGAGAGTAATGAGGGATGTGGTGGCACTGCAGGTTAAACTGCTGCTGCTGGGCTTTCTGACCGGAAGGTTGGGAGTTGGAGACCACATGACAGAGTGAGCTCCCGTGGCTTGTCCCACCTCCTGCCAACCTAGCAGTTCAAAAGCACCTAAAAATGCGAGTAGATAAATAGGGACAACTTTGGTGGGAAGGTAACGGCGTTACATGCGCTACGGCGTAGAGTCATGCCGGCCACATGACCACAGAAGCTTGTCCTCGGACAAACGCCGGCTCTACAGGCTTAGAAACGGTGATGAGCACCGCCCCCTACAGTCGGTCACGATTAGACCATTCAGTCGTGGGGAAACCTTTACCTTTATAGAGTGTGATACACTCTATACACTTTATACACTTGTAAGGGAAGTGTGAAATTGTTAGGGTTAGTCCTGTCTGCGCATTCCAAGAATGTCCCCATCTTCCGCAGAGCCTCCTGAAATTGCCTGGCTGATAAGATGGAAGTAGTCACCTGAAACCCCAGAGACTTGCAGACAAGTAGTGTGAACCAGTAGCCTAGCCAGAGGGAGTGGCATCATAAGTACTGCAGGCACCACAATGTGCCATGTAAGCAGCTCCTTCCACTGGCTGACAGAGCCATTCTGAACAGAGAGGGCAATGCGCAGGTGGTCAGCAAACCAAGCTGCTATCCAGCCTTAAGCCAATGTGACCAATGTTGTCATTAATTACTTAATGACAATGTAATTTAATTTAATTGGTTATTTAATTTATGGAACTCCTTGCCACAGGAGGTGGTGATGGCATCTGGCGTAGATGTCCTCTTTAAAAGAGGACTGGACAGATTTCTGGAGGAAAAGTCCATCATGGGCTTTTGGCCATGATGGGCTGGGCAACCGCCTTACATTAACAATAGGCTACTTCAGAATGCCAGGCGCAAGGGAGTGGCAACAGGATGCAAGCATCTCGTTGTCTCGTGTGCTCCCTGAGGCATCTGATGGGCCACTGTGAGATACAAGAAGCTGGACTAGAGGGGCCTTTGGCCTGATTCAGTAGGGCTCTTCTTATGTTCTTAAGGCCCAGATTGGGTTGCAAGTTATTATATCTCCCTACCCACGGATAGGATAGCAAAACTGGTTTTATTTACCTCAGAATTTTACCTCAGAAATTTACCTCAGAATGCCAGTTGCGACAGGATGCAGGCATCTTGTTGTCTCGTGTGCTCCCTGAGGCACCTGGTGGGCCACTGTGAGATACAGGAAGCTGGACTAGATGGGCCTTTGGCCTGATCCAGCAGGGCTCTTCTTATGTTCTTATGTCATATTGGGCCCCACACTGTGGGTGGCCCTACACCAGCACAGTGAGCATATTGCGCTTGCATGGCATACTACAGCTCCTGCAAAAAGTACCTGCAGTACGTACCACGCCACCCAGCCTTCTGGCTGCACTAGTGCCATGGACCACATTGAGCTAGCTGCTAGATGGTCCAATGGCATGACTACCATGGCTCCCATTGACCATTCCATGGTTCTTGATGGAATGTGCTGCTGAGGTTTGAACTGTCAAGTCTTACTTTTCTTCGAAGAATCATTGAAGGGACTCGTAGCACCAATGCATTTTCTGTAGCCACCAATGCGTTATCATTGCTTTCCAATTTAGTGGTGTGAATTTGGTCCTCTGGAATTATTGAAACAAAATCAAGTCCTGGATATAGAGCAAAAGCCATGTTAAAGAAATCAGTGCGCGCGTGCGTGTGTGTATGCCACACACACCAATTTTTCTTCAAGATAATGGTGAAGTAGCATATACAAGTATTTTGTGAATGCAGAGATTAATTTCCAATATGCAGCTTCCCTTGGGATATTTATATTCTTCCAATCAGCACAGAACTGTCCATCAAAAGTAACAATGTAAATATGTACATTTTAACTTGCGGCTGGAAACTTGGGGTTGTGGAGATGTGTTTTTTTTTCCCCTTGTTTTTTTTAAAGCTACACGGTAAGATTAATCATATTTTTCAGCGCAAACAACCTGCATTGCTAGCTTGGCAGTTCATTACAATTTGAAGGAAAAGGCTTGTTGGTCCCAGAGGCTCAGCAATGACAGTAGTAATAACGAGAAATTCTCAGGCCTGCTGAAATTGGGCTTCCTTCTGCCTGATGGAGGCTCAACGCAAGGATGTCAACAGAGCCAGTAGACATTTAAGGGCACAGTCCTAACCTGGTGTTGTGCCAGCACAGTACTGTTCAAAAAGTGCAAGGTGCATCTGCACTGGGGTCTTGGTCGCTGGGCCAGTGCAAGCCGTAGTGCCAGCACACGGGCACCGTTGCACCCATCAGCGGTACCAGCCATGTGCCAGCTTAATTCTGCTGGGTGGCAGAGACGGGACATGGCAGTTGGGCAGTATCCTAACCCCCATCCTCAGGCAAGCCGGCCTGTTATGTTGGCAAGCCGGCCTGTTTGTGGACAGGTGAGAGGCAATCTGTCCATTCTGGCACTCAGTGCTGGTCTTAGCCCAGTTCTTGACACTTACCTACCTACATATAGGGGTATTTATTGGGCAGAAGATTTAGTCGAGAGGGTTAATGCCTCCGTTTGCCTGAAGATAAGAGCTGAAGATCTGAAGGTCACCAGTTCAGGACTACTGGAAGTCTCTGTGAGTGGCAGACCTTGTAAATTGCGACTGATTAACAGCTGAGCTGTCTCCAGCTGCCTTGTGTGAGGGGGAGTGTGCCGGGGTCAGCTGCTTCTCTGGTGGGAGCAGGGAAGACGCTTATCAGCCAGCAGAAGACAAACGGGTGGCCAGAAAAAAGGACTAAATCCAGAACGATCCATCTGTATGTGTGTAGTTCTTGGAAGATAGAACGTTTCTGTAAAAATGGTAAAAACCTTTGGGTTTATGAATAAAGTCTGCCTATGTAAACCACCTTGAGTTATAGTCATTAGAGAAATCTGGTGACCTAAGAAAGGCGGTATATAAATATAATAATAATAATAATAATAATAATAATAATAATAATAATAATAGCAGGGCGTAGCCAAAGAAATGCAGGGAGTGCAATTGCACCTGGCAACAAGCTGAGCTTGACACTAGTGGCCACATTGTGAAAATCTTAGTATGTATGAATAATTCCATCATGTTATATATCATTTGATGTGGAGTATAATACAGAACACAACAAAACAAATTGGAATGTAATATCTTCATTCTATCAAAGGTTATTGTAAAAAAAAAAACCACAGGAAAATAAAAATGCAACTGTGATAAGAACATAAGAAGAACCCAGTGATGTCATCCGAGCGCGCCAGGTACCGGAACGCTCGGATGATTGACAGCCCTCCGCCCCTATGGCGGAGGGCTGCCACGCCCCCCCAAGCCTCACCGCGCCGGAATCGCTCCATTTTAGAGCGATTCCAAGCGCAAGGGAGGGCGGGCGGGCCCAGCAGCAGCTCGCCCGTCCTCCGAGGCAGCGGAGCGGCCCGGGACCTCCGCGGAGGAAACGGAACGGAGTTCCGGGCCGTTCCGGCTGAATGACACCACTGGAAGAACCCCACTGGATCAGGCCAAAGGCCCATCTAGTCCAGCTTCCTGCATCTCACAGCGGCCCACCAGGTGCCCCAGGGAGGCATGAGACAGCAAGATGCTTGCATCCTGTTGCCACTCCCTTGCACCTGGCATTCTGAAGTAGCCTACTATTAACGTATGGAGGTTGCCCAACCCATCATGGCCTATAGCCCATGATGGATTTTTCCTCCAGAAATCTGCCCAGTCAGGCAGCACTCACTCAGCGCCAGGCCCCAACGCGAGCAAGCAGCCGGCCGGCCAGCACTCCAGCAGTGCCGACTGCCAGGAGGCCAATTTGGGGCGAGGGAGGCAGGGAGCGGGAGGAACCAGGAGAGGGGAGGAGCCGGCCATGAGGGGGTGGGACCTGGCGGTGGCGTGACATGGAGTTGCTCAAGTTGTTGTTGTTCAGTCGCTAAGTCGTGTCCGACTCTTCGCGACCCCATGGACCACAGCACGCCAGGCCTCCCTGTCCTCCACCAGCTTCCGGAGTTCGCCCAATTTCATGTTCATCGCTTCGGTGACACTGTCTAACCATCTCAAGTTGCCACTGGCAAAATAGCTGGCAGTGTGCTGAGGAGGCCCACTGCAGGTGACGGGGCGGTCCCTGGGGGAAGGGAACAAATGTTCCCTTTTCCTGAGGAGCCTCCGGCGGCTGCCCAGCTCCCACAGAATGCAGCGGTCGCCATTTTGGCTCCTACAGGAGCCGAGCAGTTCAGGATTGGAATCTGGATGGCTGAACGTTCTGGAACCTTCCGCTAGAATGCTGCATCTTCTTCTCCTTCTACAAACAGCTAAGTAAAAATTAAAGAAGTCTCATAAGGGCCAGAAATTATTAAAGCCAGAGAGGGGAAGAGTCTCCATTGAGGTGAATTGTTTTTTGTCTTTTCTCCATTGTCATTTCACGCCAAGCTAACTGAGCAATGGAATAAATACTCCAAAAGGAAGCATGTATTTTTTTATTTTTTTTAGGAGGCTGGGTGGGTTTGGAAACCCAAACACAGACGCCTTCCATCATGCCTGAGACCTGCTCAGCATTTTTAATAGACCCGTGCCCTCAGCCCTTCGTTTGCAAGCTAACAATTTAATCTGAATACCAATATAGACACAAAAAATAAACGATTGTTTCCTGCCAGAGGTATCTGCCGAGGAAATCTTGGAGTAAAAACATTGTCTTTGCAGCTCATTGTGTCTCTAATTAGAGTGGAAGGAGGCAGAAGAAGCTTGCCGGTGTCAGTCTGTGTTTAGCATGCCCTGGAGCTCGGAACTCCTCTGGGTATCAAAGTGCCCTAATTAAATGAGGGGTCCACAATACAGCACTTCACATCAGAGTGAGAGAAAGAGTCCAGTGTCCTTAGTGCCTTTGAGAATCCATGGCCCACGCTAATTACCCATTGTTGAATTGACTTCCCCATTCTGCGAGAAATGAATGGTTCGCCGTGGCCTCCCTCCCTCCCTCCCTCCCTCCCTCCCCCTCTCACGATATCCTCCTCCACACACGCCCCCCCTCGCCCCCTTATATTTTACCATCTTTGCTTTGGCCGCCTAATTAATCTTATGGAAATCTCCCGAAGCCAGATTTCAGCAAGGTTGCCCCGATGTTTATAATTTGATTTGTGATGATAAAAGTGAAGGCGCCCGTTGATGGAACAGTGTCATTTTCAACACTCTTGAGAATTGAAGAGGCTATCAATCTTTCCCACGTGCATGGCAAACTGATATCCTAGAAAATTAACTTCAATTAATAACAGAAATCCCCAGACGCTCAAGGAAGTAGAGATGCTTTGAAAGAGAACCTTCAAAGATGTCTCTGGATTGTCTTTTATATGCAGCCTCGGCTTTTTAGATACAAGAGATTCTCAATGAGGGAATATGCAGAGAACGTTTTGCCCCTTTCTAATTTCAGCAGAAACAAGTTAACATTTTATATTTCATGCTGGAAGAAGTTAACCAAATGTCTCCAGGTTATATCAGTCCTTATTTTGTCTTCTTGGGTTCCCCAAGAAAAGACGCAATGAAACACAATGATTAAAACAAATGTTTTATTCCCACTCCAAAATAGGGCTCGCTCTATACATAGTCTGCCAGCATTTATCCTTATTAGTGCTGACAATATCGATGAGAGAAACCTTTCCTTCCAAAAGGTTCATTAGGGTTCTAAAAACAAAAAAATGGGCTCTAATAATTGGAATGATGCCTGAATTCCTACGGAGAAAAACAAAACAAAACAAAAAACAGCAAGCCTGATTTCAACAGCAAGAAAAATGTGACTCCACAAAAATGTATTAGGTCTTTACTTTTGGTGTGCCATTTGCACATTTGAGTTTGAAAGAATGGTTTGCCTAGTGGTTAGACAATACCTGCACTGAAATTCCTAGGAAAATACAAGCAGAGGGAACATTACACTAGAGTACAACAAACATTCTCATATATCGGAATAAATGCAGTGTATGCCACTGTCCAGCAAATCAGATGCTACGGCATGAAAAATGCAGCTATAGACTACAGGCGATAATTAATTAATTAATTTGGTGCACATTGCAAAGATAAAACCCTATCCAGCACTGTAGCTAATTTTATGTTCATCAGGGTATGTTGGCAGACATGCATATATAAAGATACAGTCTTAAGGCCAAGAACGGGTTAAGTTTATAGCTTTTAACATTCTCGCTAGAATCATCACGGGAACGAATTCGTGTTTTGCCATTTCTCATTCTCATTACAACCTTTGTTACGAGAATGAGGTATTAGGATTTTAATGCCTCATATAGCCTGTGAATTATGTTAGTGTGCTGTACTACTTTGACCTTTTAAGTATTCTATAATTTGATTGGTTGGCAATTCCAGCCTTACTCTTAGCTGACAGCCTCTGTAACCTTTCAAGCAAAGGCAGATTGGCAGCCCAATCAAAATGCAGAATATTTGAGAAGTCAACATCCGTTGTGTAATGTTGTCACAGAGAGTTCTAGCCATTGATGGGGGCTAACCTTTTTTTTTTGGTGTGTGTGGGAAATAAAAAAAAATTAAGAAACAGACCACTGGATAACAAAAAGTCAAGTCAACCTTGACTTAAGTGGTTTGATCTTGTCACAGTCCTTTGATGGAGGCATTTGAGGGGGGGAAAAATAGTCCTGTTAATAATGGTTGCCGACATTATTCCACCCAGGCCTATGTTCATTCTCTGATACTGGTCTTACATTGAGCTCTCAGTGCTCCTTCGTCCAGGAGACAGGATCTGGCACTTATCTGGATCTGGAACTGCTAGGCTGGCAGGAGCTGGGACAAGCAACGGGAGCTCACTCGGTCATGCAGTCTCAAACTCCCAACCTTCCAGTTGGAAGCTCAGCAGCAGTGGTTTAACCCGCTGCGCCACCACGTCCCTTTACTTCAAGGCAGCCTCCAGCCAGCCAGCCAGCCTGTTCAGGCGCAATGTCGGATTGGGCCTCCCTCTCTCAAAACACCAGGACCAGGGGGGCATCCGCTAAAACTGAGGGTTGGGAGAGTTAAAACAGATAAAAGGAAGTACTTTTTTACCCAGCGGGTGGTTAATCTGTGGAACGTTTTGCCACAGGAGGTGGTGATGGCATCTGGTCTTGATGCCCTTAAGAGGGGATTGGATGGATTTCTGGAGGAAAGGTCCATCGTGGGCTATAGGCAATGATAGTTTGTGCAACCTCCTTACAAAGGTGGTGGGCTACTGGTACCGGGTGCAAGGGAGTGGCAACAGGATGCAAGCATCTTGTTGTCTCATGCCTCCCTGGGCACCTGGTGGGCCGCTGTGAGATACAGGAAGCTGGACTAGATGGGCCTTTGGCCTGATCCAGCAGGGCTCTTCTTATGTTCTTAATTTTTCTAAAGGCATTATTTTTATGAATTATTACTTCATACTTACCTCAGAATTTTACCTCAGAATGCCAGATACAAGAGAGTGGCCACACAATGCAGGCAGCCTGTTGTCTTGTGTGCTCCCTGAGGCATCTGGTGGGCCACTTGAGATACAGGAAGGTGGGCTAGATGGGCCTTTGGCCTGATCCAGCAGGGCTCTTCTTACGTTCTTATGTTCTTAAGTAAGATGTTAGTAAGCCAAATGACCCACTCTGCAACAATCCCCTTCATTCGAGGAAGATCATTTTCATCCTCTGACCCTGAATGAAAATGATGCACATGCCTGCTTGCCAATCTCTTCAGTGGAATTTTATAAGCACATGTTCTGACACATGGGAAGGGCACTCCCATGTGCCAGAACAAAGCCACGTGATACATGACACATTTTAAGAATCCAAATGCAATCTTCATTTTTATTTAGTCTGATCATAATGCAAATTAAAAGAGAATTGTTCACAACAAATCAGAAGGAATATGCAAACATTCTCTTTAAGGATACATTGTTAAGGATAAATCAGGATTTATTTATTTTTATGTATCATCTAACATCAGTAATTGTCATTGACAAGAATAGAGGCCTCCCTCTCTATCCAGGTAAAAACTGCAATTACCATTTTCAAATAGGGCTGGCTTCTCTTACCTTGCCAGCCGGTCACCATGAAGACCTGTGGACATGATTAGCAACCCTTTTTCGGAACCGTTCAAAACATTTGCTGTTCAATAAAGAGGGAACACTGCCATGTAATAAATATTATCTGTTCAATACGATAATCATCCTCTTTCATGTCGTTCTCATTAGAGTCCCTTTCTATCCTTCAGAAATGACCTGCAAGTAAATGAGCAATAACATTACCTGTCTATAGACTTTGTGCTTTGCGATGTTAATCAAACATTCCATTTGCCCGTCTTCCTGCTCACATGCATGTGAATGCAAATTGCTTCCGTCAAAAGAACGGAAAGTGCGTAAGGTAGTCAAAGGTGGATCTTCTTAAAGACTCTTTCAGGAGGGAAAGTTTTTCGGAGAAGTCAGATGCAGCTTTTCAGAAGGGGTTGTGATGATCCCCATGGTCCTCTACTACAGCTGAGGGGCAGCCCAATCAGTGGTGTCATCTAAATGATTTAAGAACAGGTACTCACTTTTGATTGGCACGTGTCAGGACCCGCCCACCGGAAGTGACGTCATAAGCCAGAAGTGAGGTCGTGGCAGGAAGTGACATGAAAAAAGCCCTTTTTGAGGCCTCAGATGATTTTAAACTGACCCAACAGTTGCAACAGTATTCCACAGCACCCCCAGAACATGTGAAGGAGGCCTGGCATCATGTGAAAAACCCAGAGCAACTCATTTTTCAGTGGCAAGGAAAGGAAAGGCTCCGCTCGCTGCCTGCCTGCCTGCCTGACTCTGAGAACATGCAGGCAACTCAAACATGCAGGAAATTCAAAAGTTGCAGAGGGCGGAGTCGACGAGTGGGTGGGCGAATGGGCGAGGCCAGCTGTAATCCTAGAAACCGGTACTCGCGTACCCCCGCGTACCCCCGCGTACCCCCTGCATGACATCACTGAGCCCAATCCAAAGTAAGGCCGACATAACAGGGCTGTAGCCTACAGCCCATTAGGAGGCAGCAGCAACAAAGTGCAGGGCAAGGGGAGGTTTTCCCCTTACACCCAGGTAAGCCCCGGTTGCCCCTATGGGCCTGCTCAGATCTGTGCCTGCTGTTTTGCAGGCACAGGTGCACGTGTGCAGGAGTGGCTTGGATCAGGGCCGCCGAGTCTGGGGACGGGGTTTAGGATTTGGCACTACGACCGTCCTGAGTCATAACCCCCATCTCCACCCACTGTGCCGCCCAGCTAAGCCCCCGGCATGCCTCTGGAACACCCTCAGCAAGGCCAAGTGCCGACTGCGCACAGCCGACCCTCGACCGGCACAAGTCCGGTGCTGTTGGCAGTCGCGGTGGTGCCCGAGCATTGCTGCTGCTGCTTGCGCCAGTCCAGTTGATGCACTTGACGGCACGCTGATGCACTTGACGCTGATGCACTTGACGACATGTTTGTGACAGCATTTGGCCGGTGCAAGAGCGTAGCGCCAGCACAAGAGGGGTATAGGATTGCACTCTGAGAGAGGAAGCTAGAAAAATCAGGATTTGGGTGCGGTCCAACAGTCAGGTTGGACCCAGTAGTGTCATCTTACCGGTACGCTGGGCGGGTCTTCCGGGTGATCGGCAGCGCGCTCCCTGCGTTCCGTTGTGTAATGGCCAAAGCCCGCCCGCTGCAGCAGGCAGGCTTTCGCCATTACGCAACGGAACGCAGCAAGTGCGCTGCCAATCATCCGGAAGACCCGCCCAGTGTACCGGTAAGATGACACTACTGGTTGGACCCCAGAAGCACCATGCCCCAATGTCTCTTTTGGCCTTGTACGTCAAGGCCAGATCTGACAACCTGGCAAGGCTGAAAGCACTGAAACAGAGGGCAATGTTGCAAGGTGCCAAAGAAATTTGAAGGAAGTCTCAGCACCAGCTTTCTGCTGGTTTGTGGCAATTGGCTTTCCCTCCCTCCCTGCCCCGCTCAAGATGTTGTTCCACCTTCTCTTTTGCAGAAGCAGTGATGTGGAGCTCTTTTCGGAGGGCAGCTCCCACCGTCCGTCATGCATTTCCCCAGCACGTTCCATGGATAGAGGTGAGAGAAAAGGGGTTTATTTTTTTCACGGATTTGGGTGTTTTCCAAAAGTAGAAGTGCAGAAAGCAATGATATGCATTTCTGTTCAAAATTCACATTATAATTAAAATCCCTGCTAACTGGGCAAAGAGGCCCTTTTCCGACTGGTGTTCCTCTTATATTTCGTGGGGAGAGAGTAACTCTCCCTCTTCACCCCGGCACAAGTGTCTATTCTAGTGGCTGTTTCTGGTGGTGCATTTTTTCAGACTGGAGCCCTTTGGGGACAAGGAGCCATTTAATTATTATTTTACCTTGCCTGTAAGCAGAGTGACCAGATGTCTTAACTGCAAAGGAGGACACAGCACCTCAAAATGTAGGACATTCCAGAGAAATGTAGGATGTCACAAAATTTAGATCACCCTTTTCTCCTTCCTCTACCCATGAGTGTTGCCTTATCAGGACGTACTGTTTTTACCAAGAGGGTTTGGGAGGGGAGATAACCAGTAATGGCATCTAAACGATTTAGCAACAGGTACTCACTTTTGATTGGCACTTGTGTCGGGGCCTGCCCACTGGAAGTGAGGTCATTGCCAGAACCCAGGAACCGCCCCCAGGACCTCCGTGCCTCCTCGGTAGGCTGCGCGGCAGCCCGGGAGAAGGCCCGGGATTCCTGGGCCTTCCCCAGGACCTCCGCACGGGCTACCAATTCCCCCCCAAGAACTGCTGCGCCTCCTTGGGAGGGAGCCCCAGGCAGCCTACCTGCTCACGCTGCTGCTGCTGTTGGTCTCCTTCGCTCCGCTGCCTGCCTGCCTGCCTGCTTGGCTCTGAGAACATGCAGGCAACTCAAACGTGCAGGCAATTAAAATGTTGCAGGGGGCGGGGCGGGGCGGAGCGCCGACGGAGTTGACGAGTGGGCAGGCGAATGGGCGGGGCCAGCCCTAATCCTAGGAATGGGTACTCGCGTACCCCCTGCGTACCCGCTACATGACATGTCTGGAGATAACCAGCTCTGATGAGAAATGTATTGCAGCCCCCCCACCCTCACCACCATCGCTTAACTTGGCCCCTCATTTTTGCTGCCTGACAGTGGTTGGAAAAAAAACAGGGAGGGCATTTCAGATCTCTCTCTCTCTCTCTCTCTCTCTCTCTCTCTCTCTCTCTCTCTCTCTCTCATGAACTTAAAAAATAAGTGGGAATTATGGGCTCCAAGGCTCAAGTTAATAGGCTCCAAGACAGACATGGTGCTGAGAGCATCATGAACTTATAGTCCAAAATATATAAAATGTCCTGAGGTCAAGCATCTGGGAGATGTCAAATAGGCAGATGTAAACCTTTTCACGGCATTTCCTTGCATTCATAAACGTGTGAGTTTTCTTCCTGCGTCTGCAAGAGCAGATGCTGACCATCGGTGCGAGCAGGATTGCGGGGGACCAAAAATGTAAATGAAAGTGGAGAAGCCCGAGCGTAAGAGAGGCTGCCCATGTTTAAAGGCGAATGACACCAGGAATAAAATCAATAATCCGACCACACCTGTGATTTCAAACGTGCCTCTTTGAAGTCTCAAGCGGAGTCCTTTCTCGGCTTGACTAATTCAGAACTGACGGACGTTACCTTACCGGTGACAAGCCACTTCCTCCTTTTCATCTCAGAGCAGAACTAGCATGAACAAGAGTTGAGCAGAAAACTGAACTATTGGCTCATACTCAGTGGTGTCATCCTACCGGTACGCTGGGCCGGAAGTCCGGGTGATCGGCAGCCCGCCCGTCGCGTTCCACTGCATTACGCCATTTGCGTAACCAGTTACGCTGCTTGCGTACGTTACGCAAATGGCGTAACGCTGCGATACGCAACGGGCAGGCTGCCGATCACCCGGACGTCCCGCCCAGCATACCGGTAGGATGACACCACTGCTCATACTAGAGGGGTTTGGAGCACCAAACAGGTTAGTGGAGAGAAACTCAAGAGTGGTTGACAAACATGTTTCTATTTGGTTGCTTTGGGGTGGCTTTCTTCCTTTCTTTTGCCCTGTCTCTGGGGGCAATGCTGGGGAGAGCTCAGGCTCTCACAGCTGTGTGAGAGCATCTTAATCCCAGAACTTCAGCATTCTTGGGTTTTGTTTATTTGCTGTATTTTTCTTCTGCTCTTCTCCCCATACAGGGACCTGAAGTGACTTACAAATGATCATGAAAAAAACAGAAAATACAGAACAAAGCCTTCAATTAAAACCATGACAAAAAGTCCCTAAACCAGTAGTTCCCAAACTGGGAGTTGGGACCCGCCAGTGGGTCGTGAGCCAATTTCAGGTGGGTCGCGAAGCACCTAGAGCAGCCGTATTGAAAATAAGGGAAGATGGGATGCTGCGTAGGGGGGAGGGCTGTGTGGTTGTTTTCCTTCTGTCAAGGCTGTGTCTCCCCCAGCAGGTAGAATGACGTGCTCCTCACAACCTAAGCACTGGCGAGTCAGAGAGGCCAGGGATCACACGTTTCCTGGCTGGGGGGGAGGGCCAGAAGGTGTGCTAGCCTGGGGAGGGGTGGAAGCAGCTGTTGGGATGCAGCTGTTAGGCCGCATCCAAGCTCCTGTCCCCGGGCCACCCAGCCTCAATTCGGGCGGTGCGGCATCCTTGGCTCCGCGCCGAGGGGCCCATTGGGGCAGCTGGCACCCACCCTGGGGTAAGGAGCCCATTGGGGCAGGTGGCACCTACCCCGGGGTAAGGGCACAAATGTGCCCTTGCCCCAGGGAAGTTCCAGGTGGCTCCAATTTGCACTGGATTTGGCACAGGCCTTTCCATTCCAGCGCAAGTTAGGATTGCGCCCTGAATTACGCCCAGAAGTCACACACACACACACACACACACACACACACACACACACACACACACACACACCTCTTTCTATATGCCTTCCTCTTTTTTTAATCACAGATACCACCTGCAGCCTATCTGCAGTGGCATTTCTACAGGGTGGGCAAAGCTCTAAGTCTTGCAAGAAGCCTTACCTTGCAGTGGAAATCACTCCTCTCCTGCACCGTATTAGCCATTCCCCACAGGGAACAGCAACATCTTGGCGTTGCTTACTGGCTACAGCAGCAAGGGAGAGGAGGGATTTACATGACAGGGTAAGGCTTCTTGCAACATTTAGAGCTTTGCCATCCCTGTAGAGACGCCACTGCCTATATGTCCTATAAGTACTGGTAGCCTGTTGAATGATAACCATGACAGGTGGCATTCAAGAGTGGTGCCATCCCACATGCCTAGTACCGGATGCTCATGGTAGCATGCACCGATGCTGCAGCTGTGTTGTCCGTAGACGTAGGATATTCACAGTCTTCAGCGTTGACATAACAGCTCGGATTGATTAAAGAGGAAGGCATTTGAAAGAAAAGAACTGATTTTGGTAAGTGCCGATAGCAGAGAGGAGGTTTTGCCGTTTGAGACTTGTTGAATAAGCCCTTCCGCGTGATTCGTTCTATAAGCTGAAAAATCAGGTCAGCAAGAGACTGGTTTCAAAACCAGGGCTCAATGAAAGGGCTGCTCTAAAGGAGGTCACTGGCCTGCCTGTGCTATCAGAGTCGGAAACGGTTTAGGAGGCAGCCCGGCAAGTGCATGATAAACTGGTACTTCGCATTGATGTCGGTGGGCAATAAGACTCGCAACCGTTCTGAGTGATCTTCATTGGTCTCCTCTGCATCCATTAAAGCAAACACAGCTGAGTTTTTTAAAAAAATGTTACTGGCTATGATTTTGGCATTGTTTCTCTTTTTATTTTTGCCAGAAGTGTAGCGAGAGTGAAATTTGACTCTCTCCATTTTTTTTCCCAGTTGAAGAAAATAAACACAATCAATCAATCAATCAACAGGTACTTATATACCGCTTTTCAACACGAAGTTCAGAACATTATACAAGCATGTGTGTAATACAAGGAAGTATCCACAATTCCAGGGACGTGGTGGCGCAGCAAGTTAATCCGCTGTTGCTGGGCTTTCGACCGCAAGGTTGGGAGTTCAAGACTGCGCGATGGAGTGAGCTCCCGTCGCTTGTCCCAGCTCCTGCCAGCCTAGCAGTTCGAAAGCACCTAAAAATGCAAGTAGATAAATAGGGACCACTTCGGTGGGAAGGTAACAGCGTTCCGTGCACTACGGCATAGAGTCATGCCGGCCACATGACCACAGAAGCTTGTCCTCAGACAAAACACCGGCTCTACAGGCTTAGAAACGGAGATGAGCACCGCCCCCTACAGTCGGTCACGACTAGACCACTCGGCCGTGGGGAAACCTTTACCTTTACCTTTATCCACAATTCCATCCCATTCTCTTGCAACCTTCTGTTTCGCGCTAGTATGACCCAGAAACACAGCCCGTGGACCGAACAGAGACAGGAATTTTGCTCAGTCCTCTCTCCCGATCAAACTTAATAGGCCTTCTACCAGTTTGAGATACTATCCAGATCTGTCAGTTCCAAAGATGTAGGTAAGAGGCATCTTCTTTAGCTAATTCCTTGTTGTACTCAAGCATGTCAATAACTCACAATTTTGCTCGGTGGTTGATGTCTTTACCTTACCTTTCTGTGCAATGAGTATAGGGGTGGGAGAAGTTATGATAAAGTCTGGAGCCTGCACCATTTCCCGAAAAAAAAAATCTAAAATGGTTGAGTTTTGACACAACAAGCCAAGATCATTAATAGCGACTGGTGAACAACTTGACAATTTTTTTTCCATTTTTTTCTCCGCTGTAGCCACAGTGGCCCACAAATGTTTTCTGACTTTAACAGCCTGTTGTGAACAGCAGGGAAACCAGCCCAGCTGGTCTCCATTTCAAGATCCGTGCCTCTCCCCCCCCCCCGGACCCTGGCAGTGAGAAAGTTTTCCCCTGGAGGCTGTTGTGTCTGGCTCAACGGCCAGGAGCAAGATAGAGGGGCCTCTAGCAGGAAAACCTCCCAAGGACATCTTCACAGTACCAGGAGCTGTTTTGCTTCTGGCAGACAAGGGGGGCTGGGACAGTGAGCCGGGGGGGGGGAAGTAAGAACAAAAGACTCAGACATCTGAGGCTTGAGAGGAGAGACCATCTTGCCCTCATCACACCTGGTTCTGTACTCTGCTGGGTGAGTGATAGGTAGAATGTAGTCAGACTAGGAGATAGATGCTTTCTTGTTTTGCATTAAGCATCATGTAGTTATGCCATGCTTTGGCCTGCTTGGAAAGGCCTTCTTAAGCCTCTATGCTGTGAACCTGTAGTTGTTAATAAATCATTATGTTTTACTCCATGGTGTGCCTCGTGTGTAGGGAGTGGTGGTTAGCTGAATCCAGTCTAGACGCTGGGCTACACTACTGGTTGGGCTAAGGGAATGCCTCCGGTTCCACTGGAGGTTGCTGGTGGCCAGGAGGGGACATCATCCCACGACCCCTGGGGGCAGTTTGGAAGGGCCAGGCTCCCGGGTATCGTGATACAGCCCAATCCTATGTTGTGCTGGAGCAGGCAGGCTGGTGGGCCCGCACTATATCCAACGCACCAGGGGAGGTGCCGCCCTCCCCGATATGCTCCTTGGATCTGCGCCTGCTAAATTGTAGGAGCAACTCTGAGGCAGCTGCGCAGCCAAAATAGGGACCGTGCGGCCTAATGGCCACATTCCAAGCCCACCTCCTCCCCCCTTCCCTTGCCCAGACTCCAAGTGCCATTACACATGGCAGATTCTGAGTGCCATGACACATGGGGAAGCTTCCAGAAGCAGCACTTAGCCCAAGTTTGACAGTGCATTCTGTCCCTTCTCTTCTCCCCATGAAAAAGCAACGACATGGTTAGGAATGGATGAGGGTGAGAAAATCAATCCATCAGTATTTATGTACCTCTTTTTCAGCACTAAGTTCACAACGCAGTTTACAAGCAAGATGAAATATAATAATAATTAAAGTAAATTAATAATAATTCCATTAAAATGTAAATTGAGCAGTGACCATTAATTGACACTGCTTTTATTCATATTCATCGCTGTGTATAAAACGTACAGCTGCTTTGTGAGTCAAGGAATCCAGCGCGCCCATTTAATTACTTTGTGTTTATGCAACAGTGTTGTAAGTACTGGTAATTCTTCCTTAGGCCAAATGCAACTATGGCTAAACTGAAGAGCCCTAGATGGACCCTAACTGAACAAAACAACTAGATAGGAAGTTCTTCTTGTTCACAGGAACATAAGAACATAAGAAAAGCATCGCTGAATCAGGCAAAGGGCCCACCTAGTCTAGCTTCCGGTATATCACAGTGGCCCTCAGGGAGCACGCAAGACACCAAGATGCCTGCATCCTGTTGCCACTCCCTTGCATCTGACATTCTAAGGTAGCCTATTACCCTTGCACCACGACCAAGGAAGACACCAGAATAAGGTTGGGGTGTAATTTTATTAAAAACAAATGTAAATCATGAAACCTACTGAACACCCCATCCCTCCCCAGTCTGGGGTAGGCAAAAAAAAAGAAAAGAAAAAGAAAGAAAACTGCCAATTTGGATGGCAGAAAAAAAATTCCTACCTGGCCCTCATGATGAGTGACCAGCTAAACTCAGACTGGACATACCCATCATAGCTTGTAACCTGTGATGGCGTTTTCCTCCATAAATCCGTCAGTTCAGTTCGTCTCCTGTTTGTAGCATGCAGCCAGCCACGGGGTGGGGCGGGGGGAACCCAGCAGGGGGTTATCTTATCCCTGGCTGTGGCTTGGGCAGTTCGACATGGGGCTGCTCAATTCATCACCGTCAAAATAGCTGGCAGTGAACCAAGGAGCCCCATTGCAGGTGACGGGGCTTTCCCTGGGGACAGGGGTTGACTGTCTCCTTTGCCCAGGGAGACTCCAGCAGCTGCCTCTCTGCCTCTAGATACAGTGGTAGCCAAAAGGCTACCACTGTGCCTGCAGGAGTTAGCCAGTTCAGGATTGGGCTGCCCGTGTTTTCAGTGGCGTCTCTACAGGGAGGGCAGAGCTCTAAGTCTTGCAAGCAGCCTCACCTTGCAGTGGCAATCACTCCTCTCCTGCACCGTTTTAGCCAATCCTCGCAGGGAAAAGCAACATCTTGGCGTTGCTTACTGGCTACGGCAGCAAGGGAGAGGAGGGATTTACCTGACAGGGTAAGGCTCCTTGCAAAACTTAGAGCTCTGCACCTCCCTGTAGAAACGCCACTGTGTGTTTTGTGTCGCTACAGGAATGCCGCTGGTCCAGACAGACACACCTCCTGACCACAGGAAGTGTCTGCCTTGGAAATAGAGTTGCAAGCAGACAAAAAGGAACATTACAGGGCGAAGCATTCTTGGAGAGGCTGCAGAATAGGTCATGTTGTTTACAACTGACAAGGTATGTTAAAACACCTGTTTATGAGCGGCACAATGTTTTTCAGGTCGCTCTGCATGCGTCTATTTACTGTTGGTGAGAAGGAATATTGATGCATGGTGTGAGAATAGACTTCTCAAAGCTTACGTCCCAGCAGGTTGATCTAGGAGGATAATTTTGCCCTTTTGTTATGTATTGCATGTAATACTGTATATTTATGTTGGTCGTTGATACAACTCTGACAGCTGGAGAATGTTATGAAAGGTTTCAATGATGGATTAGGAGGAAACACACACACATACACAAAACCAAAGTTGACTTTGATACCGTGAAATGACGGCAAAAGAATCAGCCGGTAATGACTTGCTTCTATTTTGACTGTTTGAAACAACACTCCATGCTAATGAATGTCTTTATCTCAACTTGATCCAAATAAGTTGGCATTTGGGGAAACCAAATATTTGAAAGAACAGGGGAAACTATCCCACGAAGGCACAGCTCCATGAAGCATCAATTTGACAGGCACTGTAATTTCTGTATTATAGGCATTGGATGTCACATACAAATCCTCTGCAGAAAGTGTAACAAAATAGGGGGGAGTGTCGAGGAGTGTGTTGTTTCCATCAGTAGTGTAGTTACAAGGGAATGGCAAGTATTGCAGGTGTAGTATGTATTGCAGGTTTTGCCAAGCACCATGGTAGTGAACCCTCCCATTTGCTGTCAGCTGTCACTGCCCAGAGTGGCTCTGACAGTGAGTGGGAGGGGCCACTTCCATGCCGCTTTGCAAAACTTGCAGTAAGTACCACACCACCAGAGGCGGAGGAAGGGTGTAGCCCGGGGTGGCGCAAGCCATGGGCGCTGGGCAGTGGCCGGGCGGCGGGGCAGCATTGCGCAGAGTCCGCGGACGAACCCACACACTGTTTGCCCCACCCTCCCTCCCTCGCCTCTGTTTCGCTCCAAAGTGGAGCTATTCCGGGCGCAGGGAGGCGTGGCTGGAGGACGACGCATGGGGCTGGGGTGACGTGCTGGGGGCGCGGTTTTGTCGCCCTGCCATTGGCGCGCTCGGGCCTCCGTTCGTCCCTGCACACCACCCAGCTGTAGCTCCTCTACCTGTTCACATGGTGTTCACTGGATGGACCAAGAGCGCAATCCTAACCTGGAGTTAGCCCGGTGCAGTTAGGCCAGCAAAGTTGGGCTGGCACAAGGGCCAGCGTAAAGTATGCTTGGACCACTCTCACGGCCAGAGGTGAAAGGTGTAGCCACTCTCACGGCTACAGGGATGGCAAAGCTCTAAGTGTTGCAAGAAGCCTTACCCTGTCATGTAAATCCCTCCTCTCCCTTGCTGCTGTAGCCAGTAAGCAACGCCAAGATGTTGCTTTTCCCTGTAAGGATTGGCTAAAACGGTGCAGGAGAGGAGTGATTTCCACTGCAAAGTAAGGCTTCTTGCAAAACTTAGAGCTTTGCCCTCCCTTAGATCTGCCTCTGCTCATGGCCCAATCCTAATCTACTCTGGAGCAGGGAGGACAGTGGGCCTGTGCTGTATCCAGTGCAGCTTCCGAGGCAACTGGAGCCTCCCTGGCACAAGGGCACATTTGTGCGCAAGCCTCCCTGATGTGTTCCTCGGACCTGCGCCCACAAAATCGCAAGCATAGAACCAAGGAAGCTGCACGGCGTGAATCAGGGCTGCCTGGCCCGGGGACGAGGCCTTGGATGCAGCCAAATGGCTGCATCCTGCACCCACCCCTCTCCCTGGGCAGAGTTGCCCAGAGTTGCTATCGCTGCCCAGAATGGCTCCGATGGCGAGTGGGAGGGGTCACATCCAGTAGTGTCAGCTTACCGGTATGCTGGGCGGGTCTTCTGGGAGATCGGCAGCGCGCTCGCTGCGTTCCGTTGCGTAATGGCGAAAGCCCGCCCGCTGCAGCGGGCGGGCTTTCGCCGTTACGCAACGGAACGCAGCGAGCGCGCTGCCAATCTCCCAGAAGACCCGCCCAACGTACCGGTAAGCTGACACTACTGGCCACATCTATGGCACATTGCAATGCGTACTGTATTGCAGGTATTGTATTGGTAAGGCGAAAAGGATTCCCTTATGCGGAGGAGACCTCCAGCTTGCTACGAATCTGTGCTGGACACAAGGAAGGCCACAGGACACAGCTGCACCAGCACAGGTTAGGATCGGGCTGCCCTTTGCACAACCACCAAGTTTTAAAAAATAAACGGCACTGGCAGAACGGAAGGTGGGAAGCCTGCTCATCTCTGGGACACGTAGCGTTTGTCAAAGTAACGCCAGTTCGGTTTTTCATAGGGGAGAGAGGATCAAACAGAGATGAAGGTGTGCTTAAAGGAAGACACTGATGTGAAAGGCAAAGTGCCACTAGCAAGATCTGACACACATAAG
>JAJKFI010000135.1:1914024-1932343 GCA_029204185.1 Lerista edwardsae | reverse complement strand
TCAATCAATCAATCAATCAATCAATCAATCAATCAATCAATCAATCAATCACCCTCCTTCCCGGGCCAGTTTGCCCATGGGTCCTGTCCAGCGATGGGATCTACAAACAACCTGGGGGAATGCTGGGAGGGACGTAGGCGGGACATCCGGGTGATTGGCAGCCCGTCCGCGGCGATCCGCAGCTGCCCTGGCCTCGGGGGGGGGGCTCCTGCTCGCTGTGGAGGACAGATGAGGGTCGTGTCGGGTGCCTGGGCGAGCAGCGGTGGGGCGCGCTAACCAGGGGCAGCCCCCCCAGGCCAGGACAGCTGCAGAACGCTGCGGACGGGCTGCCAATCACCCGGATGTCCCGCGTAAGTCCCGCCCAGCATTCCCCCAGCTCGTTTGTAGATCCCGTCGCTGGTCCTGGCACCGAAATTGCTGGCACCAGTCTGACTATCCCAGTGTTGGGCTTTCAGGCTCATGGGAGGAATGGATTTGGTGTATGCCTGCGCAGAGTGCAGTTTGTGCCAGCCATAAAGTAACTACACTTGTCCCAGCAGCGGTAGAGCCCAGGACGTTTGGGCTGTCACTCAAAGTGGCTTTGGGCTTGATCCTACACAATTTTCTAACACTGATGCAACCACAGTACAGCCTTGAAGTGAGGGAACAGACGTTCTCTTACCTTAAGGAGGCTTCTGGGGCTGCCCCTGCCCCGGGGCATAGCAAAGGCATCTGCTGCCTGGGGTCAGTGAAGATTTTGTAAAAAAAAAAAAAAAACCCATGAAGAAATCAAATTTAATTAAGTAAATAAAACATTTTCTGGTTAATTGGCCATAATGGTTGAAAGAGTGCAGGTATTCCAAAGCAGTTCATTGCATTGCATTCTGCATTAATTTACCTTTTCAGTTATATATAAGGCTTTCACAATTTTGGCAACTTGGGTCAAGCTCACCTTGTTGCCCCCCCAAAGCATGTTGACTGCTGCAATTGCCCCCCCTCACACCCCTTATCTATGCCGCTATGCCCATCCACCAGAGGATGCAATGCAAGGCCCAATGGCATGGCTCCATAGGCACTGGAAAGTCAGATAGGATTGGGCCCTGAGTGACCTACTGTTGTTGTTGTTCAGTCGCTAAGTCGTGTCTGACTCTTTGCAACCCCATGGACCACAGCACACCAGGCCTCCCTGTCCTAGTCTCTAGTAAATGTCCAAAAATCTCTCCAGTCAGATCCCGGACCAATTCTGTCTCACATGTTTTGTAGATGCTGTCACCATGTTTCTAAATGCTGCTGCCTTTGCACATGTGTATTATCATTTCTAACAATGTATGGATGTGAGAGCTGGACCATAAGAAAGGCAGAGCGCTGAAGAATAGATGCTTTTGAATTATGGTGTTGGAGAAGACTCTTGAGAGTCCCCTGGACTGCAAGGAGATCCAATCGGTCTATCCTATAGGAAATCAAGCCTGATTGCTCCCTGGAAGGACAAATCCTGAAGCTGAAACTCCAGTACTTTGGCCACCTCATGAGAAGAGAGGACTCTTTAGAAAAAACCCTCATGCTGGGAAAGATGGAAGGCAAAAGGAGAAGGGGGCGGCAGAGGATGAGATGGTTAGATAGTGTCACCAAAGTGATGGACATGAAATTGGGCGAACTTTGGAAGCTAGTGGAGGACAGGGAGGCCTGGTGTGCTGTGGTCCATGGGGTCGAGAAGAGTCGGACATGACTTAGCGACTGAACAACAATCATCATTTCTATACACATGCAGTCATGCTGAAATGCTATTGGCAACCAAGAGTGGCAGTGAAAAGTATTGGCACTGATGGAAATGACGGACATATTATTGACCCCGAAACCATGTATTAACCATAGTTTAACCAAGTAGCAGCGAAAGTTAAGAAGCAACAGTGAAATGCCATTCGTCCCTCGATGAATGTTACCTTCTCTACCGTAAAGGAAAAGGAGTTCACAATTGTTTGTTCCTTTGCTACAAAGTCACCCAAGTAAAGTGCACTTGTATTTTATCTTGAAAACAAATACCTTGAAAATTAAAGAATATTGCTTCTTTCTCTGTGTGTGTGGTTCTCCGCCCCCTCCCCCAAAATTTCCATAAAACTTTCATATGTTATCAAATAACAGGTTTCTTTAAAAAAAAATTGTATACATCTCCTAGTTTCCATTTCAGGTTGGCATTATCCTGCTCATTCCACAATTGTTCCGGTGGTAATAAACGATATTTTCATAGGCGTGGGCTGCAATCAATAGACGTCGGCCACTCTCATTGATCTGGAGGAGACCCTTGGTCTGACAAATCACCAATTATGGCTGCTTAAAGCAGATTCAGCGGTTCCAGATATAGCGCTGCAGGACTTGGGTGCCTGGTCACCTTCCCATTCATACTAGCTCTGTTTTGCCTAATGGTGTTAAAAAGCGAAGGCCAGAAAGCCAAATGAGATGCTCTTGTGCAAAGTGTGCATCCATTTCATCCTTCAATAGCGGCACAATCCTAACTGGGTCTTGAGCTGGTGAAGCTGTCCCTCTGCCAACTCCTTGTGCTGCGGATGTGCCTTTTGGCATGTTTGCACCTACTCAGTTAGATGGGCCAGTACAGAGTCCCTGGCCAGCTCAGTCGCTTTGGATCACCATCCTGTGCCCGATGGCACAAGGGGTGGGAGAGGGTGGCAGAAGAACACTTCTGAGGTGGGAAAGGGGCATTTTGGGCAGGCAGGGGAGAGTGGAGCGGGGGGGGGATTGGCCCCAGGAATACTTGGGGTATCCTAACCCCTGCTCCCAGACAAGACAGCCCTACACAATTAAGGCCTCACCCGGTGTATCCTGAGTCCTGCTCCTGGGCTGAGCATCCTACATGGGCTTCCCAGGTTTGTACCAGCTAGAAAGCTGGCACGGCTCTGAGAAGTCCATAGGGGTAGCTGGGGCTTTACTCAGGGTAAGGGGAAAAGTAGGATGCTGCTCTGGCCGTGGGGTCTGGTTGCTCCAGTGCAGTTTAGGATTGGGCTGGCCTTGCCACATCTGAACAATGGACCCTTTTCCCTCACACTTGCAGACCTTCCTGCTGTTGTCTACCAGGCATACCCAGAGGAAAACTGAAACCGTATTGTATTACCGCAGTGTTTCTCAAATGATGAGTTGGGACCCACGCGGTGGGTTGCCGCCTGATCAGGTGGGTCGTGGAAAGCTGGGAGCAGCCATCTGGGAAGCGGCAGGCCTTATGCTTGCTGTGGTCCTTCTTGAATGTTAACAGTTGGGCAGCCCAATCCAGAATGTCCTGGTTGCGGCAAGCGCAGCAGTAGCCAAAAGGCTACTGCTGCATGCAGCGGTAGCCAGGCAGTGGCTGGAGTCTCCCCAGGAGAAGGGGACACTCATCCCCTTCCCCAGGGAAAGCCCCACTGCCTGCAAGGGGGCTTTTCGGCACACCGCAGGCTATTTTGCCAGTGATCCAAGCAGTCCCGTGTCAGACTGCTCAGGCCTCCGCCAGGGATAAGATCCAGCAGTGGAAGCCTTCGCCAGGTCTCACCCCCTCATAAGGCTGCCCTGCCCTTACCTCTGCGGCGTCATTCACCCGGTACACCGGGCGGGACTTACCTTTGAGCGGCAGTCCGCCCGTTGCGTCACGCCGCGTTCCGCTGCTTTCCCACCTGCCAGAGCGGGTGCCGCCGCTGCCCAGGAACTCACTCTTGCCGCACCCAGAATCCCCACAATCCCCTAACCGTTTGCCGACGTCACATTGCCACCTCTATACAGCGGGGGGCTGGTGGTGCTGCAGAGCGGGCAGTACGAGCTTACCGCCTGCGTGGCACATGCCTTGTGGCACTTTTATGACACCAGAGTGAGTGGTGCACCCGTATCGCTTGCTCTGGGGGGCTCTGAATTGAGCCCTGAATTTTCAAAGGAGATTTTTTAAAAGGGGTTTTAGTTCAGTGTTTTTACATATTTTGTCCTCATCTTGCTTCCTGTCGGGGATGTTTCATGGTTGTACAATTGCTGCAGTCCAAGAATGCCAGTTTGCAGTCCAGGAGTGTCATTTGATTGCATTTGATTGCACAATGACGGCACTTCCTGCTTGATTATGTCACTTCCAGCCATGACATCACTTCCAAGTTAATGACATCACTTCTGGATCGGTCACAACACTCGTGCCACTCTAAAAAGTGTGTCCTGGTGCTAGAAGGTTTGAGAACCAGCCTTACAGCCATAGTTTTGATTTAATAAAAAAAAAAAGCATCTAGTTTATATGTTGCTGTGAGATACCTTAATACTTCCTGCATTGGTCAATGGGATTCTCACAGTCACACACATGTTTTTAATAGTTTGGTACATTCATGGATAATACGTTTGAATCCATTGTTGATATTCCTGCCACACAAGTATGTCAATTTCAGCAGGACATAAAAGAAAAATCTGTAATATTTTTCATTCATCTTATAGAACAATATTATTTTTGGTTGATCAGGTTGAATTTTGTCATTGACACCCCGACAAAAATTCGCTTAAGCTGCTTTAAACTCTGATGACTAACAGGTCCAATGCTATCCTTAAGATTGCTTTCGATTTTATCATACTGAGTACAGCAATATCTAATTTTGTTAACTCTGGTTTATACAAATATCTGTCAGTATTGAAAGGAAGATCTATTCTTTGCTTATCGCTAGAGAATTTGGAACGAATGAAAATTTGGACCCAGTTGGGTCCGTTCAGTTTCATTTTCATTTGTTATGAAACTAGAACTTCAATGAACTAAACAGCATATGAGTCATTCAGCTAATTCATTATGTGAGAACAACGGGCTCTTTTTTTCTTGCTTTTAATAACTGCTTTTAAAGTGGAAAAAGAGCATTGGAGCTCCTCCTGATACTACCATGTTTTTCCCATCATGCCCGGCTCCAATCCAGAGCACTGTGGGGAAAACATGGGGGATGCCGAAAGGAGATCTGATGCTCCTTTTTAAATTTAAACACAGTTTTAAAAAAGAAATTGCTATTCTGCAGTAGCGACGCCAGAGAGGGGCACAGTGCTAGGTTTTGCAAGGCACCTCAATTCTCTATATAAGATGCCCCTCCCCCTTGCCTTCAGAGGCACTCCAGGCAGTGAGAGCTTTGCTTGCACCCCCCAGAATGGCACCAATGACAAGAGAGAGGAGCAGGCTACTCAATGCATTGAGGGGCCTTGTAAAACCTTGCTCTGGGCCCCCCTCTGGGGGTGCTATTCCCATGCTGCAAAGTGAATCTCCCCGCATCCCGTTACAAAAGAGAATGGGGTAATAGAAATGGTTGGAGTTTCATCTGATGCTTTATCATTTGGCTCAAACCATTAACCAAATGAATGAAGATGGGAGTTTGGAGAAGCGGCCGAAATGCAGACTATGCATTTTTTGTCACCTTACCCCAGACTATAGGCCGACTATGTCTTTTTTGTCACCTTACCCCAGACTCATTGGAACACATAATCCTTAGATGCCCAGCTCACCAACTTTTACATCAACTGCTCCTAGATCCTTGGCTATCCTCTCTTTCTAGTTCTTTCTCTAATCCCCTCCCTATCCTCCTTAGTGATCGCTGTCCCCCGATCACAAATTCTATTGCTAATTTTCTAGCTATGATTATGAAATTAACCCTCTCCTTATGATCTCTTGTATCCCTGGTTGCTGTGTTATTTTTTGTATTGTTTCCTTTTCCTTTGTACGCCAATAAAGGTTATGACTATGACTATGACTATGACTGAAGATTGTTCTAATAAAAACAAATGAAATCCTGAAATGAAGAAAGAGAAGGACGTTGTCTACTTGGCCTACATTTTTTTGCTGGCAAACAATAACGTTAAAAGTATCCCTGTAAATGTGTTCATTTCCTTTCTGCACACCTTATAGATTCACGTCAATTACCAATGTTGGCTGCTTTTGGAGAAAGAGTGCTTTAGACACAACAAGGGGTGACAGTGCGTCCGGATAAAATCAGTTCATTCCCTTGTTCCGGAGTGTTTATCAGACTCACTGCCAAATGGATCAATGCAAAGGAATGCTAGATATTTTTCTATAATAAAAATGTTTTTAATAAACTGAAAGCTAATACTGGGGGGGGGAGAGAAACAGAAATGGTTATAAACAGTGGCGTCATTCACCCGGTATGCTGGGCAGGACTTACCTTTGAGCGGCAGTCCGCCCATTGCGTCACGCCACGTTCCGCTGCTTTCCCGCCTGCCGGAGCGGGCGGGAACGCGGCAGAACGCGGCGTGATGCAACGGGTGGACTGCCGCTCAAAGGTAAGTCCCGCCCAGCTTACCAGGTGAATGATGCCACTGGTTATAAGGGATACGGGTCACACCTTCACAGAGGTGGGGAGAGCAGTGAGATACCTAGAGGGGGAATCACAGTTTTGCAAGCAGCCGCTCCCCCCTCCTCCTCCGTTTTGCTCTAGCCACTTGGAATGGCTCCAAAAGGGAGGGACGGCTGCTTGCAAAACTTAGTGCTGTGGTTTCCCCCTCTAGGTAGGCCTCTGGGGGAGAGAGTAGTTTAGTGCAGGAAGTAAAGAAGTAAAAGAGGAATTCAGGATTGCAACTTTGAGGTATGTCCATATGTAAAGGAAGTTGATTATAACAGACAAGAAGAATTAGTCTCATAGACATCTGGCTGTTCAACTACTAGATCTGGCTTCGGGACCGGGAAATGAATTGGTGAGACCTTATGTCAGCGCCTTGTGGGAGTCAGCTCATCATGTGCAACGCACAAACCTCAAAATAGGAGTACATATGGATTTCATTGAGCTTGCGCCCTGTGAAATGAGATAACTTCACCCTAAGAAAACACATGGCTCTTCTAGCGAGGCTCCGATTATAGACACTCATCAGCAGCCCATACAATTTACCTTGGCAAAATATTTATTCTGAAGGAGTTAAACACACTCACGGATGAATTCTAAACTTGTGAGCCATTTCCTCTGTGCATAGCCACGCTACACCATCAAACTGATATCCATTTCCTTTGCCCAGGGAATTTTGGGAAGTGTAGTTCATGGCACAGGGAGCTAGGAATGCTGAACAAAGACTGCATTCTTTTCTCAGCTTCCAGTGCTAGAAATGCTAGAGAGCTGTTCTAGTCCTCTTTCTGGCATGCTAGGGTCATATTCGCCTTTCAGATTCTAGCACGCTTGCCACGCTAGCATTCTTCCCTTTGAGCTCAATGCTAGAAAACATGGCCACCTCCATTGTAATGATTCTGTATGGGGGACAGAATGCTGCTGCTCTAGCTATTGCATCTCTATGGTAACCCCCCCCCACCCGCATACCCTTTTTAATTTGGCACCGTTTCTTGTGTTGTTTCCCATTGGTTTTTGAATCAAGCTAGAAGCATGCCAAAAGGAATGTGGTGGTGCTGCGGCTTAAACCGCTGAGCTGAACCTGCTGACTGGAAAGTTGGCTGTTCAAGACCACGCGATGGAGTGAGCTCCCATAACTTGTCCCAGCTCCTGCCAACCTAGCAGTTCGAAAGCATCTAAAAATGCGAGTAGATAAATAGGTACCACATCGGTGGGAAGGTAACGGTGTTCCGTGCGCCTTGGCATATAGTTATGCCAGCCACATGACCATGGAAATTTGTCTTCAGGACAAACGCTGGCTCTTTGGCTTAGAAATGGAGATGAGCACTGCCCCCTATAGTCGGTCACGACAAGACCACTCAGTTGTGGGGAATTTGCTGAATTTGCTGACTGGAAGGTTGGCAGTTCAAGGCTGCGCGAAGGAGTGAGCTCCCATTGCTTATCCCAGCTCCTGCCAACCTAGCCGTTCGAAATCATCTAAAAATGCAAGTAGGTACCACTTTGGTGGGAAGGTAACGGCATTCTGTGCGCCTTTATAGTATATACTTGGTGTATAGTTATGCCGGCCACATGACCACGGAAGCCTGTCCTTGGACAAGCGCCAGCTCTTCAGCTTAGAAACGGAAATACGCACCACCCCCTACAGTCTAAACCATAACTAGATCATTCGATCGTGGGGAAACCTTACCTTTAAAGTTACCTAGTGGTTGTGGTTGCCTTGTGGGGACCGTCACTCTAGATGAGTTCCATTAATATTCTTAGCCATTCCATATTGCTTGTAGGAATGGGAGTAGTGCAAAGGTAGGCAATTAAGAAATTTGCTCATCTAAGTAACATCTTGGCGTTGGACTGTACAATCAAGAGATACAAATCTGGACCTCTGAAGTTTCACTGCATTGCCGTCTGCTTAGGTAGACGATCTAATCTCTGTGTTTGGCTGACCTTGCGATCTTTCACCCCAGCAGAATGTCTGTGTTCCATTTTATAAATGTAAACATTATTAGTGCACATATGAGGACCACCTCAGCTGTACAATAGAAGATAAATAAAGTCAGGAGATCTTATCAAGCTCTGGGCTGAACGAGTTGCACATGGCAGGATCAACCGAATTGTGACAAAAGTAATGCTTGTGGTGGTAAGAGGAGGGAGAAGGGAATGGATTGTGCTAAAGTAGGGTGATATATGAGTCCTTCTGTAAAATTGGAACTACGTACAAATTTCAGAGTCTGAAATCCCTCCAACTATTCTTCGAATAAAGCAAGCCACCAGTTTGTTAAACTGTTCTTTTTTTATATAGTGAACATACTGCCAATAAATCTGTCTTCATGCACTTCAGGGGCTACCCCCACAGCTGCCTGCTGTGGCCGGGGTGGAGGGGAAGGAGCGACAAGACAGTCCAGATGCAGCATGTAAACATCCCATAGGCTGCCTGGCCTCCAATGTGTCTCCTCAGTCCTGTGCCAGCTATTTAGCTGGCATAAATCTGGGGAGTGTCAGGGGGTGGTTCAGACTAGGAGGATAGGAACTTGGGGTCTGCCTCTGAGATCCTTCCCCGAATCTACCCCAAACACCCCCAAATTGGCTTGCTCACTGCTCCAAACCACCCACAATCACCTGATTCTGCCTCCCCACTGACTTATCAGCTTCAACACAGGACAGAGGATTTTCAGCAGGCACCAGTCACCTGCCCTAGCAACACTGGCCTGCAGAACAGTGTGGCAGGTGGTGTGGACTGATGGTTGAGCTGCCGGTACTGCCTAAAGCTAAGCAGGAGAATCCGTCATCTATTTTGGGATGGGAGACGGAATGCCAGGCTGGGACAAGCTGCAGTACCTGTTGTGGCAGAATGGAGTCACTGTGGAGCTGATTATCCAGTGTGGGATGTGTGAGAAGGCCAACCGGCAAAAGAACAGAGTATGACCTTGAGGACCTGTCTAGGTTTGACTTACGATTGCCTGCTGAAGCTCAATGGCATGCAGCCAGAGGAGAGAACCACACTGTAAAGGCCATATCTGGCACTGAGGATTTGGTGAATCACAGAATACTGTATATATTCTGACTAGGGAGTGAGTTCCTGTTGCTTGTCCCAGCTCCTGCCAATCTAGCAGTTCAAAAGCACATAAAAATGCGAGTAGATAAATAGGGACCACTTTGGTGGGAAGGTAACGGCGTTCCATGTGCTACGGTGTAGAGTCACGCTGGCCACATGACCACGGAAGCTTGTCCTCGGACAAACACCGGCTCTTCGGCTTAGTAACGGGGATGTAGGGGCTGCCCCTACAGTTGGTCCCGACTAGACCATTTGGTCGTGGGGAAACTGTTACCTTTCCCCAAGCTCAGGGCTGTGTACATGGGGGCATAGTTTCGTCGCCCTGCCATGGGCGCACTAGGGGCTCCGTTCGTCCCTGAGGTAGCGACATGCAGGAGGGCTGCTACAGTACTCCACAGCATGGGCGATTCCATGAGAGGACAGTGGCAGTTCAGGGCTCATCTGAAGCACGGAACCTGTTTAATCGAATTGACCAAATTGCCCAAAGGCCGGCCCTGTCACTTCGGGCATCCAGATCTGGCTTGGGCCAGACCTGACCATTTCTTCCTTCCTGAATGTTTGGAGCATTGGGCCTTATCAGTAGTGTCATCCGGCAACGAGCTGCCGGAACGCTAGGCGGGACTTACCGCTTGATTGACAGGCTGTCCGTGATGTGTCGCCGCCTGCCCGCCCGCCGTGTGGGCTCCCTCCAGTTGGTGCGCCCCTCCGCTGCTTGCCTCCGGCACCCGGCGAACCCCCCAGGCAAGCGGGCACCCCTCCGAAGCCAGGGGTGCCCACGCGGTGGGCAGGCAGGTGGCGACACGTCACGGACGGGCAGCCAATCAGGCGGTAAGTCCCGCCTAGCGTTCCGGCAGCTCATTGCCAGATGACACCGCTGGGCCTTATTCAACGTTTAATGTTCACTTTTGATACGGTGAAGTTGTGTCTATGTCACTTGCATGCGATATAGAAGTTTTCTGGAAGTCCATCCACACAACAACACCCGAGGTTGTCTGAGCCCTGGAAAAGCTCGAAACGCTGGTTAGTTCTCCCCAGTTATGCTTCTCACTTTTTTGTTGTTTGAACAATAGTTCAAACCAACGGCAAGAGGACATTTAATATTCTTCTCCAGCTTTGTGAAAAAGACAATTATGCTGTACCTTCAAAAGCATGCCAGCCAGTGCAGTGAATTCCAAAATGTTCATGCAGTCATCTCTCTTATTCTTAGAGTTCTCTTCCAGCCAAAGGTTGAACATGAATGAGTTTCTTGCCCTTTAATACAACTTCAATTTTTTAATCAGTCACTCAAAAAGTCGCAGTGAAACCTATGGGATTCCTGTGCCCTGTTACATGGTCACGTTCTAGTTTGTATAGTCAGGAAGGTGTGCTCAGAAACTTGGCCAAATTGACCTGTGTTGCTAATTGAAAAAGATTTTAAGAAGGAAACCATGCTCTTGTTCTGAAAAAAAAAGAATGTTTTCAAAAGTTCTGAAAAAAAAAGAATGTTTTCAGAAGTCACGCTGAAAATAAACTACTTACAAGAAAATGACAGTACCAGTCCCTGAGTTTTTGGTGACGAGAGGATGTGTTTAAGACACACTGACACAAAAAATAAATCAGCAGTTATTACGTGCTAAAAGTAGCAGTCGCTGATCGAAAAAGAAAGGTGGGTTTCTGGCTTTTTAATGATAAATATGTATGAAAAGAGAAGTTGTCACCATGGAAACCAAAGTCTTGCCAGAGTTTTTCAGGCAGGCAAGTGTTATAATGGAAACTTGCAATCACTGTAAAAACAAATAGCTGGAAACAAAAATGGGAGGCGGCTTGGCGCTCTCCGGCCCACTTTGTGTAGTTTTCTGTACTGCTTCTAGATCTTTCTCTGATTTTTTTCGTGACAGTGTAGGAGAGTTTGGTTTTATAAGAACTATTTTTGGGTCAAGGTTCTTAATGACGAGGAAAAGGCATGCAATGATACGTTGTAAAGGAACCGAGTTTTAGCAAAGAGAGGAAATTAGGATCTAGATGCCGAAATGGCAGTGCGCATCTTTCATGTTACTTTTTGTGTGGTCGCCCTCATGCCTCAGGAAAATGGGTGTGTGGCTTGGGTCAATGCAAAATGTTGGCAGACTGTTGACCTCAGGCAGTGGTTCCCAACCTGTGAGCCAAACTGGAAACCAGCGAGCTGGAGCTGCAGACTGGGGCTGCAGAACCCTTGTGGAAAAACTGGCCGCCCTACAAAATATATAGCAGTGGTTCTCAAACTTTTTAGCACCCACTTGCTGGAATGACCATCTGTCCAGGACCCAGCAGAAGTGCCGTCATTGTGATACCAGGGCCGGCTGCTTTCCCGAGAATGCAGCAATACGTTGGGCTATTTCTCAGCCATTTTCCAATAGCAAAGTGAATCAGAAAGAAGAAGAAAAGCTCCTTTACTGCCTTGATTCTCGCAAAACAACCACACAGCCCTCCCCCTTTCCAGCATCCCATCTTCCCATACTTTCAGTATGGCTGCTCTAGGTGCTTCGTGACCCACCTGAAATTGGCTCGCGACCCACTCGTGGGTCCCAACCCACAGTTTGGGAACCACTGGTGTATAGTATTGTACTATTGTACCCCAATGGTAAGCTACAGTCAATAGACCAGTAGGTCAAGAGAGCCACCTGTCAAAAAGGTTTGGGAACCTCTGACCTAATGCTTAAGTTTAAGATCAATATTTGTCCAAGCGAGTTCTCTGTGTAGGGGCATCAGGCCAATGAACTGGAGGGCTCGTCTCCCACATGGGTACCCCAATCCTAAGTAAGGCCGACATAGTAAGACCAACATAGCAGGGCTGTATCCTAAAGCCCATTAGGAGGCAGCAGCAGTGAAGTGCAGGCCAAGGGGAGATTTTCACCTTATACCTGCGTAAGCCCCAGTCATCTGAATGGGGCTGCTCAGATCTGTGCCTGCTGTTTTGCAGGTGCAGGTGCACGTGCACAGGAGCGGCCTTAATCGGGGCCACTGAAGCTGGTGACGGGGTTAGGATTTGACACTACGGCCGTCCTGCATCACAAACCCTGTCTCTGCTCACGGCGTCGCCCAGTGGTGGCATTCAAATAAATTAACAACCGGTTCTATAATGTCATTGCCTGAGCCAAAAAAACCCCAAAGCCAGCCAAAGTAAGTGAGTGGGCGGGGCCTGGCCATTTAATAACCGGTTCTATAGAACCTGGGAGAACCCCCTGAATGCCACCACTGGCGTCGCCCACTTATGCCCAGCGATGGGATCTACAAACGAACAAGGGGAATGCTGGGCGGGACGTAGGCGGGACTGCCGCTTGAGTGGCAGCCCGTCCGTAGTGTTCTGTGGCTGCCCTGGCCTCAGGGGGGCTCCTGCTTGCTGCGGAGGATGGGTGAGGGTCGCGCTGGGTGCCTGGGCAAGCAGCAGGGAGGCGCTAACCGGGGGCAGCCCCCCCGAGGCCAGGACAACTGCTGAACGCTACGGACGGGCAGCCAATCACGCGGAAGCCCCGTGTAAGTCCCGCCCAGTGTTCCCCTTGTTTATTTGTAGATCCCATCGCTGGTTACGCCCCCGGCACGCCTCTGGAATGCACTCTGCGAGGCCCAGCACCGACCGCATGCCTCTGACGCTCCACTGGCACAAGGCCGGTGCAGCTGGCGGTCATAGCAGTGCCCGAGCGTTGGCGCTGCTGCGTGCGCCGGTCTAGCACCATACCACCAATGCTGATGCACTTGATGGCACATTTGCGAGAGCATTTGGCCGGCGCAAGAGAGTAGCGCCGGCGTAACGGGGGTTTAAGATTGCGCTCTAAGTACATTCCAAAGTATGGCAGCCGTAGTGATGTAACATTACAGTTTTGATGTGGAAAGGGGGGCCTCTTGTAGAGCCAGTAGTTAGCAAGGTGTCACTTTTCCAACTCCCACATGCCACACCCATTTCGCCAGCACTGTTGCTACTCCCCAGAGCCGGCTCTAGGAGCAGGGGGGGGTAATGCTGGGCATTCCCATGGGGCCCCTCACCCTCCCTGCAGGGCCACCACACATCAAGAAACACACTTGTGATGCTGCACGTGGCAGCTGGAAGTAGTTGGTGGTGACTTGATGACATCACGGCCAACTGCTTCCAGGAGGCCCATTTTGAGCCATTTGGAGGCAGGGGCAGGTGGGAGGGCCCAGGGTCAGTGATGTCATCTAACGGGCGAAAAACCGGAACGCTCTGTGAGCAGCCCCGCCCACCCGTCGCCATTCGCCGCCACTCCATGATGGACGTGGCGCTGCGAGGCGCTCCTGGCCTCGGAGGGGGCGCCTGCTCGCTGGCAGGGATGGGTGGGGGGTGCGCCGGGTGCCAGGTAAGACTTAGGCACCCAGCGCGCCCCCACCCGTCCCCGCCGGTGAGCAGGCGCCCCCTCCAAGGCCGGGAGCGCCTTGCAGCACCGTGTCCATCACGGAGTGGCGGCGAATGGCGACGGGTGGGCGGGGCTGCCCACAGAGCGTTCCGGTTGTTCGCCCGTTAGATGACATCACTGCCCAGGGTAAAGCAGTTCTGCTCACCCCACTGGCCTACAGCCCATAAAGATCCCATCTGCAGCAGCAGGGAATCTGCTCACCGCACTGGTGTGGGCCCCCCAAAGTGCGGGGCTCAATGCGATGACATTGGTCACATTGGCTTAAAGCCGGCCCTGCTACTCCCAATCTCAAAATCCCACTTCCCACCCAAGGCTGAAGCAACAACCTGCGCACAACTCTTCATCATCAGTTGTGACACCAGAGACAAGTGTTGGAGGGCAGGAAACAGGCAAAGTGCATTTTTGCTTTTATATACAGGTCCAACCTTTTTATACACTGATATCTTATCCGCTGCCCGAGTCAGAGAGGCCAGCACACAGGCGTGCGCCAACCTCCATGATTGTGGTCCAAATGCACGTTATGATGGCCCTTGTGCCGGCCAATCTTTGCTGGCCTAACTGTGCCAGCCTAACTCCAGGTTAGGATTGCACCATCAAATGCAAAAGAAAAAAAAGAGAGAAAGTTGTATATGTCACTTCTGACTGATGAATAAGTGAAAGATGTCTTGCAGTTAAACCGTTTTTACTTTTTGAGTTCTGAAAACCTCCAGAAACGCAGATGTTACTTGTAAATAATTTTTGGCTTGGCATAGCATCCTGCTTGCCAACAGTTTACATATTGTTTTGATTTAGACAGCCAAACATGGTACCTAATATGCGGACACATTTCAGTTCCTGATGACAGCTTGCGGATGACTTACAGTGTTGGCTGCAAAAGGCAATGCTTCTCATGCACTATCCCTATGTATTTGTGCCAAAAATTTTCTAAAAACAAAGCAATTAAGCATATACTAGTCTATCGCTACTGGGAAAGCTCTGCAGGAAAATAGAGATGCATTGTGGAAACATTGTAAATAGGCTGATATGATAAATACTACTACTACTACTACTACTACTACTACTACTAATAATAATAATAATAATAATAATAATAATAATAATAATAATAATAATAACTGGTATTTATCTACCGCCTTTCTTGGTCATCAGATTGCTCCTTTGACTTTAATTCAAGGCGGTTTACATAGGCAGGCATTTTCTAAACCGCAAGTGTTTTTACAAATCACAAACAAAGTTCTAATCTTTCAAGAACTACATACAGATGACACTTTTATCATCCAGTCCTTCTTTCTCACCGCATGATTGCCTTCCACCGGCTGATAATCTGCTTCTTTGCTCTCACCAAAGAGCAGCTGGCCATCTAGCACAACTCCCCTATCACAGGCAGCTGTGAGATCACTGATCATAAGATAAAATCAAACTTAAACCAACCGGTGGTGTTACCAAGCAAACTTTTGAATTTCTTCTATCTACATGAGCCTCTAGTCCAATAAATTATATTTATTGAAATGTTCTAAGGTTGAAATCAGAACAATTCTGTAGTGGGGGAAAAATAGATTTAAGGGTGACTTTACATTTTGCCTGAATTTTAAAATCTTGTTCTTGGATTAAATTGTTTCCAGGTGTCCAGCAATTTTACATATTTGTTCACTGAAAAATGTTTGTTGACATGCCGTTTGTTTTATTGCCCGGTGCTTCATTATTATCAGTTTCCAGCAGTGGAGTAGCTAGGCCATTTTACACCCAGGACTCCTTAATTTTTTTATACACACCCCAATGGCAAAATCATTCATTCATTCATTCATTCATTCATTCATTCACATTTTATACCTCCAAGGAGCTTCTTCCAAGGAGCTAATGGTGGTGTGCACCTCTTTGGTCCTCACAACAACCCTACACAGGAGGTGAGGCTAAGGTAGTAACAGTCATGACATGAAATGAATACTAATAATGGCCAGAAAATAAATGCAGTGAATATTTCCCCACAAGCAATGGATGAATGTCTGAATCCTCCCCTGCTATTGCTCCTCTGCATATAGTACTTGGTGATATACTACCCCTGCATCTGGAGGTTCAATGTAGACATGGTTAATAACCACTGATAGACTATAGTCCACCATGAATATTTAGAATCCACCTTGAAAGTCATCTAAGTGAGTGACCCACACCACCAAATTTCCCACCAGTGACATCAGCTATGGTTGATGTCACCCAGGGCGCAATCCTAACCTGGAGTTAGGCTGGCCCAGTTAGGCCAGCAAAGTTTGCTGCCACAAGGGCCACAGTAAAGTGCTTTTGGACCACTCTCGGAGTCAGGCAGGATGCCGCACATCTGTGTGCTGACCTCTGACTCAGAGAGTGATCCAAACATCCTAACTGTGCCAGCTTAGCTCCAGGTTAGGATTGCACCCCCAGTGAGATAACATATGGTGTCACCCCCCCCCCATTAACTTTATTTACTTAACTATTTGATCAGTGCAGATCACCCAGCAAATCAGTAACCAAGAAAAAACGAGTGGCCAACTGAATAAGAGTTCTAATATTAGCTCTGATACATGGAAAAGGAAGCTGATATAGTAATTTATTGGTTCCATGCAGTATCATAACAACATCATATTAACTCTCAGAACACAGTCTCATTGGTCAGTTCTGAGTTAAGGAAATCCACTTTTTCTTACATAGGTCAGTTGTGTTTTTTCTGATTATTTGGCTATGACTTTTGATAGAACAATTATAATAATTGCTATTGTTATTGATAACAATATTGTAATTGTTATTGATATTGTTATTGTTAATTGTTAATTGTTATATTGTTATAATGTTGCAAGCCACCTTGGGTGCCCATGGGGCAGAAAGGTGGGATAGAAATTAAATAAATAAATAAATGAATGAATGAATAACATGTTATTGATGTAAGACATCAATAAGAATGTAATGAAAGAACCTGCCTTAAATTACACATATATAACATGATGCTATCATTCCTAAAAACCACAATTGCCACAATTTTGGTCACTAGTGCTCTCTCTAGAGAATATAATCCTTTATATTCTTTAGAGAATACAATCCTAAAGTGGAGTGAGTCCGGCATAAACTAAGCCAGCAATGTTTGGCCGGCACAAGGGACACTGTAAAGTATGTTTGGACCACTCTCGGAGACAAGGAGGATGTCTGATGTCTGTGTGCTGGACCTTTCTGACTCCGAGAGAGGTCCAGACATACTTGACGGTGGCCCTTGTGCAGGCCAAACTTTGCTGGCTTAGCTTATGCCAGCCTAACTCAGTTTAGGATTGCACCCACTAACACCTCCTTTTGAGTTATAAGCAAATCTAATCACAGCCTCTTGACTGCTGGAAGTGGAGAGGTAGGTTGGTTTGCTGTGCACTTGCTACTTTCTCTTTCCCCCAACTCAAGATGGAGAGGGAGGAGCCGAGCACAGCAGCTCTGACAACTGACTCATGCCAGCAAGATGCTCCATTGCCTGGCTAGTCTCTTACTGCTTTCCCCCAGGATCACATGCCCCAACAGGATTGCTTTTGAGGATCCATTTGCACTTCCAAAGTTTTCCACTATGAATTGCATGCAGCTACAGTGTAGCTGCAGTGGTGCAGGGAGGTGCAATTGCATCGGGCAAAAACCTTTAAGGGGGGGGCAACAAGCCGAGCTTGACACTAGTGGCCAAAATTGTGAAAACCTTCACAATTATGAACAATACCATCATGCTGTAGATCATTAGAAAGGTAGTTTAATGAAGAATGTAATGAAACAAAGTAAAGGTAAAGGTTTCCCCACGACCAAATGGTCTAGTCGTGACTGACTCTAGGGGGCGGTGCTCAATTCCGTTTCTAAGCCTGTAGAGCCAGTGTTTGTCCAAGGACAAGCTTCTGTGGTCATGTGGCTGGCATGACTCTACGCTGTAGCACATGGAACGCTGTTACCTTCCCACGGAAGTGGTCCCTATTTATCTACTTGCATTTAGGTGCTTTCGAACTGCTAGGTTGGCAGGAGCTGGGACAAGCCACAGGAGCTCACTCCGTTGTGCAGTCTTGAACTGCCAACCTTCCGGTCAAAAAGCTTAGCAACAGCGGTTTAACCCTATAAAAGGTATGGCCTTTTAAAAACAACAGAAAATGAAAATTTAACTGTTATGTAAAAATTGTGGTTTGTTAAAAATTGCAGTTTGTAGGAATAATACTCTCCTGTTTTACATCATTCAATGCAGGAGGGTTCTAGGCAGTGGTGTTATTCTGCCGGAACGCTGGGTGGGACATCCGGGTGATTGACAGCCCACCCGTCGCGTTCCGCAGTGTTACACCGTTTGCATAATGTACACAAGCGGCGTAATTGGTTACGCAAATGGCGTAACGCTGCGGAATGCAAAGGGGGGGCTGTCGATCACCCGGATGTCCTGCCCAGTGTTCCGGCAGAATAACACCACTGGTTCTAGGCTGGCTGCGGATAGTGGTAGACAATGCAACATGGACTGCTACTATTATGGGCCCAGCTGATCATTTTAGTCTTGCCCTTATACATAGGGTTACCAGATACAAACTAGGACAGAGCGCCTATGCCTTTAA
>JAJKFI010000135.1:1901578-1911749 GCA_029204185.1 Lerista edwardsae | reverse complement strand
AGATAGATAGATAGATAGATAGATAGATAGATAGATAGATAGATAGACGAAAGTGGTGACAGTGGGCTGCGAGGTAAGTCCAGATTCAGCGGAGGATCTTTCCCCACTGGAGCCTCAACTGCCCATGTGCCTCCATCACCACCAGTGCCTTCCCCTGCCCTAGATGTGTTTGTTACTGGGTGTCCTGGGGCAGGAAGAAGGCACTTGCAGGATCTGGGTGAACACAGCCCTGATCTCTTGAGCGCCTCTGCACGCGATCAGGGTTACGTTCATCCCCATCCTGCCTGCAAGACACTGATGTCACCTACTCCCCAGTAGACGGTTCGCTGGGCGGGAGTAGGAGTGATTGACAGCACGTCGTTTCACTTCCGGTATCTTCGCGCGCCCCGCGCGGCTTTCCCTCGCCTCGGAGGGGGCGCCTGCTCGCCCAGGCACCCGGCGCCCCCCCACCCATCCCCCATGGCGAGCAGGCGCCCCCTCCGAGGCGAGGGAAAGCCGCGCAGGGCGCGCGAAGATACCGGAAGTGAAACGACGTGCTGTCAATCACTCCTACTCCCGCCCAGCGAACCATCTACTGGGGAGTAGGTGACATCAGTGCTGCAAGATACTGCTTCATTTCTCGTGGCTCCTCTAAGAAGGAATCAGGTTGGGAGTCGCAGAAAATATCAGAGACAGGGTTGCCAGCCCGGGAAGACAGGGCCAGTCCAGAGCCTGAGAGTCTTCTCAGGACAGACGCAGGTTGCAGTTCTGGCAGCTCAGCACACAGAGCGGCTGCTTGAGAAACCTGAAGGCTCTCAGCTCCAGCCAGGATAACTAGCATGGAGAGGCGTCATGTCCTCAAGAAAGCATAAAGGTTAAAGGTAAAGGTTTCCGCACGACCGGATGGTCTAGTCGTGACCGACTGCAGGGGGCGGTGCTCATCTCCGTTTCTAAGCCTGCAGAGCCGGCGTTTTGTCCGAGGACAAGCTTCCGTGGTCATGTGGCTGGCATGACTCTACGCTGTGGTGCACGGAACGCCGTTCCCTTCCCACCAAAGTAGTCCCTATTTATCTACTCACATTTAGGTGCTTTCCAACTGCTAGGTTGGCAGGAGCTGGGACAAGCGACGGGAGCCCACTCCATCGCGCAGTCTTGAACTACCAACCTTCCGGTCGGAAAGCCCAGCAGCAGCAGTTTAACCAGCAGTGCCACCACGTCCCCACCCAAGTATAGCATCCTTCTATATACTATAGAAAGTATAGCAATTTTCAATGTTTTTCTTTTTATGGGTCACTGGCCTCTATGATGTTCTCTATGGTCCTCTCCTCTTGTGATGTCACTTCCAACAGCCAGGAGACCCTTTTGTGTTCTGCAGTTCTGTTTCTAGGGCAACTGCCTGTAGTAGCAAATTGTCTCCCTTCCTCTGCTGGCTCCTTTTTCAGCATTGTTTTGGATTCCAGGGTAGCTCTGTTGCCTGGGGCTAACAAAGCCTGCTTGCTTCTTCACTTCAGGAATGTCTGTTGGCTGTTAAGGCTGAAAAAATATCACTTCCTGTTTTTGGCAAAAACTAGAAATGACATTTTTATGCCCTTACAGGGCATTCTGAAGCCCAGACCCTTGGGGGGATGGCCTAAATCCATGAGTCTGAATACGCACAGATTTCAGCATTTTGGGGGGTTCCTGGAACAGTGGATATTGAGGGTCTTAGCGTATTTATTTAAATGTTTATCAGTCATCATTCTAGTTCATGTAAGGAATCATCAAGACAGTTGACTAATGTCAACTTTGGTGAGGCCCATTTTTTCATAGTAGGACAAGATAGCTTAATAACAGGAATGCATTCTGTGCTGCTGGTTTCCAATGGGAGGCCAGGAAAGAGAAGGCCTGGAGACTCCTTTTAAGAATGTATAAATGCGTACTTTCACTCTAAAGTCACATTTCCATTTCCTGTTCCAGAAAAGGGAAGGAGACGGGGCTGGAAACGGTAATAATACACGAAACTGTTCCTTCCAAAAGAAGTCAGAAAGGTTCATGTCTGCAATTAGGGGATCTAAGTATATACTGGATCCTAGGTGTCTTTTGAGAAGTGTTTCGCTGCCCGACACTCAACAGTTCGGCACTTTGACTGTATTGTTTTTATCCGGTCAAAATGTTCCATCTTTGGAAAGCCAAGGTGAAAAGCTCAAACTTCTGTGCCAAAGTCGACCCATTGTGTATTAAAATATCCAAGATGATTCATTCAGTCAACCCAACATCTACTCATCAGCAGGAGCGCAAGCTAAGAAAGGCATTATATCTTTCTCTAGCATAACAGTTAAGGTGAGGAATTCCAATCTAAACGCTCAAATTGTTCCTTTGAGTCAAATAATTAAAGGAGAGTGTTCAAAAGAAAGCTGTTACGAGAGAGACCTCTAGTGGCCAAAGCTGTGCGTGGCGAAAAGGACTTTTTATTGTGGAATATACAGCAGTAACTTTGGGTGCCAATGAATGATTGCTTTGTTCCCTTTCTCTTTTGGCTGTGGACAGGTAAGAATCCAGTTCTCCACATTAAATCATCTTTAAACTTCATATTTCACTACATGGACGTTACGCGTTCAGCCCCAGAAATACAAATGTATTTCAAAGAATTATCTTCCACTACCTTTTGATCAGTGCTCTGATCTAACGTGAGGAGAAATGTTGAAAGGAGGCTTAGCTGTGTCTAAAATAAATGAAGAAATGCTAAACGGAAAAAAAAATCCGAACTAAATGGCTGTCTGGTGTAGGAATCTAATGCACTCTCATAATTGTAGCAAATTTCTAAGATTATTAAATGTGTCAAAAGATCACCTGTTCATTCACATCTGGCCTTGTGCTCGTCCTAGCCACTCCCTGATCCATATTCCCCAAGTGGATTTTTTTTTTCATTTTGCGGGCATGTCAATTATGTTAACTTACCCACAACTGAGGGACAAAATGCTGACTTCGGCAGAATCAGGGCTGCACAAATGTTGTCCTTTCTGGGGTCCCTCTCTGTTCTCAAAGCAGTAGCCCAGGTAATGGAACAGTCCAGGCCAGTGGTATTCAAAATTTTTTGGATGTCATTCACCTGGAAGTGATGTTGTGGCAGGAAGTGACATCATCCAGCAGGAAGTGCTGTCATTGTAACAATAAAATGACACTCCTGAAATGCAAACTGGTGTTCTTGGACTGCAGCAATTGCACAACCACGAAACATCCCTGACAGAAAGCAAGATGGGGACAAGATATGATGTAAAAGCACTGAACTAAAACAAAATTTCAAAAAAATCCTGACTTGAAAATTCAAAATTCAAACGCTCAAAAAAGGAATATAACAAGAGGAAGATCTGCCGTTTCCAAGATGGCTGCTCCCAGCTTTCCACGACCCACCTGACATCAAGTCCCGACCCACCAAATGCGTCCTGACCCACAGTTTGAATACCATTGGTCCAGGCTGTATAATTAAGTTAGCACCACCTCAGTGGCGTTCCTCAGGGGAACACTAAGTCTTTCAGGAGCCTGAGCTCCTGTGCAAAGCAGTCCCTCCCCCTTGCTTTCAGGGCTATTTGTGGTTTGGAGAGCAATGCCTCCAAGTCTGCTCTCTGAGCCACGAATGGCTCTGAAGGGGAAGGGAAAGGGCTGTGTTACCCAGGAGTTCAGGCTCCTGCAAAATTTACTGCCTTGCCATCCTGTAGGGATGCCACTGCAGCACCTTGTAATATGGGGATTCACGGTTGGGGAGCGCATATACTTCCCATGCATGTAATTAATCTGTGGAACTCCTTGCCACAGGATGTGGTGATGGCATCTTACCTAGATGCCTTTAAAAGGGGGATTGGATAGATTTCTGGAGGAAAAGTCCATCACAGGTTACATGAGTATAATCTCGTCTAATCTGAGTATAATCTCTTAAAGCCAGGTGCAAGGGAGTGGCAACAGGACACAGGCATCTTGTTGTCTTGTGTGCTTCCTGAGGCATCTGGTGGGCCACTGTGAAATGCAGGAAGCTGGACTAGATGGGCTTCGGCCTGATCCAGCGGGCCTCTCATGTACATATAGTAGAGCATACATTTTTTTTTATAGAATCCTTGGACAATGCACTGGAAGTAAAGCAACACTTCAAGCTCCACTTATGAATGAAAATGACAGTGACTTACAATACACTCTATGCATGTTTACTCAGAAGTGAGCCCCCGTTGTGTTCAATGGGGTGTTGCTCGCAGGTAGGTGTGCATAAGATTGCAGCTAATGGCCCAGTCTGATCCACGATTAGGGAGTTAACATCAGAAGAACAGATTTCTGAGGTTGGAAAATGTGTGTAAAGAGTGTGCTGCCTACGGCCATTTTTAGGGCGCTGCTGCAACCTCGGGAAGCATGGGAGGTCTGCTGCAGGTAAGTTGGGGCAAACTGGGGAGGAGGAGGAATGGTGGTCATCCCAGTGGCGGGGGCAGGGAGCAGGGGGTAGGGAGGGAGGAGGACTGGGGCTCCTAATATAACCCCATCCATCTCCCTTACTGCTGCCATTATGTCCCTCGGACGTCCGGCTGCTAGAGAGCAGGCTTAGATGCAAGAAGACCCACCGCAATGGTGAAGGTATTCCCAGGGTTCACTTACCCCCGAGGAGACCTTCCTGACTGCCCCTCCTCTCACAGACACAGAGCAGGATTTGAGTGGGATTGGACTGTAAGTTCATGAAATTCAGCAAGTCTCAGCATCCCCCAGCCAGGCCACGTCTTTTAATCAAACTCAGTTCTTGAGTTACAAACTTTCACTTGAAAATGTTCTGGCTCCAGGGGCGGAGGAAGGGTGCAGCCAGGGGCGGCGAGGCGCCATTGCGCGGAAAAACCCGTGCGGCTTTTGGCCCTCCCACCCTCCCGCCTTCCCTTGCGTCTGTATCGCTCCGTTATGGAGCTATTCCGGGCACAGGGAGGCGTGGCAGGGTGACGCACAGGGGCGGGGTGACGTGCAGGGGGCGCGGTTTCGTCACCCTGCCGTGGGCCACTCGGGGCTCCATTCGTCTCTGTCTGGCTCCAGGGCAAGTCCAAAGAGCACAGGGAGAAGTTTGTCCAAGAGTTAAAATTACGTATTTACCCAAGAACATGCAAGAGCAGTACATTTTACAAGATCCTTGTTTCTCTCTCCCTCTCCTTCTCTCTCTCTCTCTCTCTCTCTCTCTCTCTCTCTCTCTCTCACACACACACACACACACACACACACACACACACACACACACACACAAATAAACAATATAAATAAAACTAAATCAATCAATCAATCAATCACTAGTATTTATATACCGCTTTTCAACACAAGTTCACAAAGCGGTTTACAGGCAAATAATAACATTAAAGTTAAACGGCTCCCTGTTCCAAAAGGGCTCACAATCTAAAAAGAATGGAGAACACCACCAGCGACAGCCACGAGAAAGACACTGTGCTGGGGTGAAGAGGGACAATTGCTCTCCCCCTGCTAAATATAAGAGGACACCACTTGAAAAACTAGGCCTCTTGCCTAGTTAGCATATATAAAGATTACAATCAACCCCACTTAAAAAGCAGGAAATAAAGTGTTCCTAAAGCCAGTATCTCCAGATGCTCTGAGCAAAAAGAAAGTTCAGGTCTTCAAAAAACCACAATATCAACCTATGCATTATATTCTTACTGGGTTAATGGGAATTTTGGTCCTCAGCTCCATCACATGTGCATTTTCCTGAGCAAGGCTGTTCTGCTTGTCCCAAACCAAGCCTCTAGGGCAGTGTTTCTCAAACTGTGGGTCAGGACCCACTAGGTGGGATTTTAGCCAATTTCAGGTGGGTCATGAAATTGAAACCTAGGGCAGCCATATTGAAAATGTAGGAAGATGCGACACTGGAAAGGGGGAGAGCTTTGTGGTTATTTTGCTTGTGTCAAAGTTGTAAATAGGTTTTTCTCTTTCTGATTCACTTTGCTATTGGAAAATGACTGAGGGTACAATCCCAACTTGAAGTTAGGCTGGCACAAGGGCCAGCATAAAGCGCGTTTGGACCACTCTTGGAGTCAGGGAGGATGGCGCACATCTGTTTGCTGGCCTTTCTGACTCCAAGCGTGGTCCAATCGTACTTTACAGGGCCTAACAGTGCCAGCCTAACTCCAGGTTAGGATTGTACTCACAGAAGCAATCCAACTGATTGCTGCATTCTCAGGAAAGCAGCAAGCTCTGGCATCACAATGATGGAACTTCCAGCCATGACATCACTTCCAGGTTAATGACATCACTTCCAGTGAAGTGGGCTGGCAACTCAACCTACTGCCCTCTGCAGGCCTCAAAATGGCCCTCAGAAGCCTTCCGGTTTTCAGAAAGCCACTTCCAGTTTCCAGTAGAAACCAGTAGGAGGCCAGTAGAGTGGGACACAGGCCCAGTATGGTCCAGAGGGGGCCTCCCCACCCTCCAGGTAAGTCATTCCTGCATTGCAACTCACCATGGAGGACAAAGTGAGTTGCAGCACCGAGAAGATTGGGAACCTCTAGAATGAAGTGTACACAACACCTCACTTTCCCCAAAGAAAGGGGGCAGGCATATACTTGCTAGTTTTTTCCCCACCAGTGGAAATGGGGCAGTGATGTCATCCGGGCGCGCCAGGAACCGGAACACCCGGATGATTGGCAGCCCTCCGCCCCTATGGCGGAGGCCAGGCCCGCCTCCCTGCACCTCCCTGCACCTGGAATCGCTCCGTTTCAGAGTGATTCGGACGCACGGGAGGGTGGGCGGGCCCAGGAACCGCCCGTCCTCGGGAGAGGCGGCGCGGCCCGGGCCCGTCCGCGGAACAAGCGGAACGCCGTACCGGCCCGTTCCGCCCAGATGCCACCGCTGAAATGGGGCATATGGGAAGCATCCGTTCCACATTTCCATTTCTCAGAAAAGAGACCCACAACTCAATCCTGTTGAAAAACCCATCTGCCAATGCAGCCACACAACTAGAGCATGCACTGCATACAGCGGGGGTGGGGGAGAGTCCTCCTCCTTCCAGGAGCATTTGATCCCTTGCCTGGGAGTAAGCCTTCACTGCCCTACTAGGTCTACTCAGACATGCAAAGTCCGCAAGAAGGTGGATGAAGGCCAGGGATCAGATATCAGCGCCACTAGTGCACATGCTCCTCCCTTGGTAGGTTGCAGAAACGGGTATCATAGTGACATCAGCACACAATTAATTGGGCTGTGGAAGGAGAATTTGACAGCCGTTTTCAGTGGCAGCCTGTTGGGGAAATGCCACAGCACCCTGAAGCCCGGGGAATCATTTTAAATGACTTTTCTTTTCCCTGCAAAGGTTTCAGTGATCGCTCCAGAGGTCAAGGGAAAGCCTTTCTTTCTTTTCTTTTCTTTTTTTCAGCTTTATCTCCTTGTAGTAGTTTTCTTCCTGTGCATTAATTAAATGCTTCCTTGGTTCAATGGCTTTGTGTAATTTATGTAGTCCTTTCAGCCGGTTAGATTTTTCACAGTCATTATCACGGCAAATAACGGTGAAGAAGAACTTCCTGATTCGTGTACGACCTCGTGATTTCAGGAAGGAGCCACCAGATAATTGGTTAAATAAACACTACTGTTTATTGGCCGCTTCAAACATGCACCCAAGACTTTTTTGAGGGGTGGGGAAGAAACAGTATGATAGGCAAAAATTGTTGTTATAAATGAAAGTAGAGCTGCAACCCTATCCACAATTACCTGGGAGTAAGCGCAGCGGGTGAATTCGCTGTTGCTGGGCTTTCCGACCGGAAGGTTGGGAGTTCAAGACTGCGCGACGGAGTGAGCTCCCATTGCTTGTCCCAGCTCCTGCCAACCTAGCAGTTCGAAAGCACGTAAAAATGCAAGTAGATAAATAGGGACCACTTCGGTGGGAAGGTAATGGCGTTCCGTGCATTACGGTGTAGAGTCATGCCGGCCACATGACCATGGAAGCTTGTCCTCGGACAAAACGCCGGCTCTACAGGCTTTGAAACGGAGATGAGCACCGCGACTAGACCATTTGGTCGTGGGGAAACCTTTACCTTTACCTTTAAGCCCCATTGACTTTTTTTTAATTTGCTAGATTTGTTTTCATTTCATTTTTCATTTGCTATATTTGTTTGAAATATGATTTCAATTCCTTCTGTTTTAAAAACATAAGAACATAAGAAAAGCCTTGCTGGGTCAGGCCAAAGGCCCATCTAGACCAGCTTCCTGTATCTCACGGTGGCCCACCAGATGCCTCAGGGAGCACACAAGACAACTTGACAACTGCATCTTGTCGCCACCCCCTTTCTAGTGGCTGTTGCTGGTGGTATGCCTTTTTTTTAGATTGTGAGCCCTTTGGGACAGGGAGCCATTTAATTTTATTATTATTTCTATTTGCCTGTAAACCGCTTTGTGAACTTCGTGTTGAAAAGCGGTATATAAGTACCTGTTTGATTGATTGATTGATTGATTGATTGATTGATTGATTGATTGATTGATTGTATCTGGCATCCTGAGGTAAATTACTGAGGAAAAATTCTAAGGTAAATATGAGGCAAATAAAACAGAATTTGTCTAACCCAATCTGGGCCTTAAATTCATGAGAAGAGCCCTGCTGGATCAGGTCAAGGGCCCATCTAGTCCAGCTTCCTGTATCTCACAGGGGCCCACCAAGTCCTTCAGGGAGCACACAAGACAACAAGATGCCTGTGTCTTGCCACTTTCTTGCACCCGACACTCTGAAGTAGCCAACGTCTAAAACCAGAAGGTTGCACAAACTCATCATGATTTGTAACCTGTAATGGGCTTTTCTTCTAGAAATCTGTCCAATCCCCTTTTAAAGACATCCAGGCCAGATGCCATCACCACATCTTGTTGCAAGGAGTTCCACAGACTAAATGCACACTGGACCAAGACATATTTTCTTCCTCCTTTAATGGAGGCTGCCAGACCATAAATTAACAAGCCAGATCTCCCAAATCCTACACGGGGCACCCTGGCCTCACTCTGGCTACAGCCGTGTTTCCTGTTTCTCCTAATAGTGAGGCTAACTAGTTACCATCCTGCACTTCTCAACCACTGTTTCCAGACTGTGAGTTTGAAAACAATGCAAGAAAAGAAATACTGTTGATAGGTTCATCTGGGATATACACACTGCCTTCTGAGTAGAGATAACATGAAACACATCCCTGTATCTCCATCCCTTTCTCCAGCACAGCAACCTTGATACCCAAACCCGAGCCCTCCAGTGTGGGCAGCATGAGTCTACTGCCTGCGCTAAATGTGCCCTAAGGAACATCCAGCATGGGCGCTACGGGCTTACCACCTGCGCTGAAGTGGAGCCAGGGTGGAGCACCCGGAGGTGGCAACGTGGGTCTGGCACGCAGTACGTTTGCCAGCCCCCAGCGTTATGCCAGTTCCAGGTGGGGCAGGAGGGCATTCCTCGTCAGGGTGAGGGGCGGACCTTTGCCACTGAATCCTATCCTCCAGGTTGGCCCATGCAGCCCAACGCAGAGCCCCTCACGTCACCACCGGCTAAATAGCTGCCCCCCATACAGAGGCGGAGGAAGGGTGTAGCCCAGGGTGGCCTGAGCCATGGGCACCGGCAGCGGCGGGGCGACGGGGCGCCATTGCACGGAGTCTGCGGAGTAACTCGTGTGCTGTAGGGCCCGCCCGCCTGCCCTCCCTGGCGTGCATTCCACTCCAAAATGGAGCTATTCCGGGTGCAGGGAGGCATGGCTGGGTGACGCATGGGGGCGGGGCGACATGCTGGGGGCGCGGTTTCATCGCCCTGCCGTGGGCACACTCGGGGCTCCGTTCATCCCTGCCCCCATATCAAAGAAGTGCCAGCCTTGGCTCCTCCCACTCTCCAATGCCCTGGCTCTCCCTCTATACTCCCTCTATATTTCCTCTCTGTCCTGCCTTCCTTCTCCAATCCAGGGAGGGGACCAGCAAAGAGGGGGAGCGGAGCCACATAGGGCGTAGGGTGGGTGCCACCTGGAGGATCTTGGCATTCCAGGTGTTTGGGGGGGGCGACATGATGACATCATCACAGCTCCCCAGCCTCCCGCACAATTGCATTGTTTTCACACAAAACACCTGCCACTCAACAGCCTCCTTTGGGCCGTCTCCGGCCTGCCTGGGGCCCAGTCGCTTCAAGTTCTTGCTGGCGAAAACGCAAGCGCCGGCAGGAGTGTGAGGTGGGTAGGCCCAGTGGTGGGATTCA
>JAJKFI010000135.1:1879241-1894020 GCA_029204185.1 Lerista edwardsae | reverse complement strand
GGAACGCAGCGAGCGCGCTGCCGATCACCCAGAAGACCCGCCCAGCGTACCGGTAAGATGACACTACTGGCTACTACCAAATTCTATTCCCCCCTCCCTGGCCCAGACTGCCAACACGGGCCTGAACATGCCTACACCAGTGATTTTGCTGGCACAGACTCGAGTAGCCCATAGTCGCTGCTCGGACTTGCCCCAGAGCAAAGGGTCAAAAGTTTCAGGCAGAACTCCAGCAGTCTCCTTGCCGTTCGGATAGAATCGGGCTGGAGGAAAGGGCAGAGCAAGCACCAGGCAGGCGTTGGTAAAAGATCAAGCAGTGAGACATTGCGGTCCGCATCTAAATGCCCAAAGTAAGTTTCATTTTTTAAAAAAGTTTATAGAGATTTGAATTTGTATATAGGAAGTTGCTTTCTCCAGAGTCAGACCACTGGTCCAGATGGCTCAGGATTATCTATGCTGACTTGCATCAAGGGTAACGGAGAGGCATTTTTCCCAGCCCTACCTGGAAATGCCAGAGAGTGAAGCTGGGACTTGCTGCACACATGCAGTGGCATTCCTAGAGGGGGGCAAAGCACTATATTTTTTCGGGCACTGATGTAAAGCAATCCCTCCTCTCTCACTTTCCGAGCCATTCGCGGCTGCGTTTTGCTTTGCTCTCACAGCTATGATTGGTGCTGAAGGCGACGGGGCGGGTCCGCTTTACACCGATGTTCAGGCGCCTGAAAAACCTCGAGCTTTACCCTACCTCTGGGTACACAGCTGAAACATGGCATGTTCTTCCCCACTGAGCTCAAGCCCCGACTCTAACTGGAGACCACATTGAACCAAGTTGCCCAGTCAGACATGACCTCAGGTTGCAATTACTGCCCTCTTGACCCGAGTCCTCCCGATTCTCATATATGACAAGAGTGCCACATTATTTTTCCCATCATGCCCAATCCCCTAATCCCAGCTCTTCAAATTGGGTCCACAAGCTGGTTTGGCTAGACCTGGCATGCCAGAGAGAGAAGCCTGGTGCCTTTGATACATAGTGCTGCATTCCTTGTCAGGGTGTCCAAAGCAAGCTGCGCAAGTCCTTCAGCAGGATTTATATTAGGGATGATTCTTCTGTTAGAAGGGACGTGGTGGCGCAGCGGGTTAATTCGCTGTTGCTGGGCTTTCCAACTGGAACGTTGGGAGTTCAAGAGCGCGTGATGGAGTGAGCTCCCGTCGCTTGTCCCAGCTCCTGCCAACCTAGCAGTTCAAAAGCACCTAAATGTAAGTAGATAAATAGGGACCACTTCGGTGGGAAGGGAATGGCGTTCCGTGCATTACGGTGTAGAGTCATGCCGGCCACATGACCACGGAAGCTTGTCCTCGGACAAAAACGCCGGCTCTACAGGCTTTGAAACGGAGATGAGCACCACCCCCTATAGTCGGTCACGACTAGACTATTCGGTCATGGGGAAACCTTTACCTTTACCTTCCGTTACAAGAGCAGGTATCAATCACTGAGGCTCCGTGAATGTGGACTAGCTAATCTTAGAGCAATATGGTGGAAGGAGCCAAGTCCCTGAAAAAACATTATTCCCCGAGAAGAGCCTGTGATTATATTAAGTTTCCCACTGGTGGCTTCATTCAGAGTGGCTTGTCACACCAAGCTTGTACTTAAAGCTTGTACTAGCTTGTACATAAAGCTAGTCTCACACAGCTTTGTATTGTCAAGGAAATCCTTAATTTAATCGAACACTCCTTAGCTCTGGGAGGAAAAAGGCCGACGCGTCAACAGATATTTCTTCCAAAGTCTCATGCAGGGCTCTGCAGATGCCCCAATGAAAGGCGCCCTGTTTGTGCATGCAGTTAGAGCATCATCAGAATTGTAATGCAGCATTCCATTGAGGCTCAACTGCGCGGTATTAGAAAACCACAGACGGCAGCCGAGGCAGTAAACAATACACTGGAGCAAGTTAATGCTAATACAGCTTTGGGCTTTTAACTCACAGCCTATACCATCAACAGGTTTCTCCAATCCCTTTGTAGGAGAAGGATGCTGATCATTCACCTTGATCATAAAGGCTTGCATTGTGGTGACAATGCACAGAATGGCACGCGTGAGGAAAGCTCCGGTGGCACCCTGTGTGAGGCAATATGGGCAAAGCCAAGGCATTTTACTGTTCTTGCCTGGGACTTGCAATCCCATTAAAACGGCTGACCGTCACGGATCACTCGGGCTCAGGTGAAATGGCTGGCTGTACATGAGCACAGTGGCACTCAAAAGTTTTCAGATGGGGAACCCGCATTTTAGAATGGCACTTGTGTTTCGAAGTGATGTCATTAACCTGGAAGTGATGTCACAGCCGAACAAAATGACCCACCTGAAATTGTTACACAATATTTTGTCCTAAGCTTGCTTGCTGTCACAGGTGTTCCATGGTTGTGCAATTGCGGCAGTCCAAGAATGCCAGTTTGCTTTCCAGGAGTGTCATTTGATTATGTCACAATGATGGCACTTCCTGCTTGATGATGTCACTAAATAAGGCTGTGACATACATCCACTTTTTTTTTTACTTTGATCCATGCTCTGGTCTCTAACCAGATGGAAATGCAAGGTCTTGCTTTCTATTGCTTGTTCTTGCAAATTCACTGACAAGACTGGACATCTTAGGGCTACAACGCCTATACTCTCATCATGGGCATTTGTTCTGTCAAAAACTCCCTGCTGGGCTTCCCCAAAGGCCCCAATGCCCACACTAGGCTAACTAGTTTCCCCTCCAGAGTGGCCTCAGAGATAGGCAAGAGGGAGGGCGTTCAGTCACCCACTGGGCCTCCTCTCTTCCAGTAGCTTTGCTTGGGATCACTGGCTGGCCAGCCTCCTCCAGACTGCCCTCATCACCAGCTTAGCTCAAGATACCCTAGCTTGGCACCACAACACCCCACCACCAAACAATAGGCAGTCAGCTTGCCTAAGCCACACCTGCCTCCTCCACTCTGAGGCTCCAGGGGCGTGGCAGCCATACAACAGTTCTCCAGCCAAGGCACCACAGGAACCCACTTACACATCCAATAACCAAGTATCCAGTCAGTCCATCCAACAGTCCTTCAGTCAGTCCATCCAGCAATCCATCAGTCAGTCAATCCACAGCCACTTCCCTTCCTTGCTATACCTGCCCAGTGCTACACCTGCCCGGTGCTAACTTACTGCAGCTCCTGCTTCCAACTTTATACTGAGGCAGGCCCATTGGTGTCTTTTGCTGGGCAGGCTCTACCATCAGCCACACCCATCTGCCCCTGTGCTAATCCCTTCCTAGCCAGGGCCGTCATCAGCCTGCAGCTGTGCTCCCGAGGCTTGCAGAAGCTCTGGGATTAACCCCGTACTTCCTGGCTAATCTAGGACAAGGGGCCACTGCTGATACCATTCCCTATCTCCTTGGGGTATTTCCAATAGAGCATTCTGCTGAAAATTGCATTAACATGGTAAATGATCTGCCCCTCAACTATAATTATTTGAATAGCTTACCATGCAAGCCAGCAGAAGAGTGGAGATCTGCATTCACCCAATAGCAATAGACTCAAACTCACACAACAGGCTCTAGATGTCTGCCAGGAGAAAAATGATATGAAGCCAAACTGTCCAAGTTAAGCCGGACATCTGGCAAAGCTATTTTCTCCTTTCTTCCTTTCTTTGCGCTTAAGCTGTTGAAACAATGACAGAAATGACAGCTGAACTCACGGATCATTAGACTTTGGGATCAGTGTGCCAAGCTCCTTGATCCGGTAATTAATGTTGTATCTTCTTCTTCTTTCAACTACAAAAACAAGAAATGATGATGAAAACAGGATGTTAACAACAGACACAGACACAGTTTTGGAAGGTATCTGGCAAAAATTTGTAACGTCTGAAAATATGACACGGGATAAAAACAAAATGGCAAATTGAACTATAGGGCCGATTGAGCAGTTCTTCAGCACTTTGAGAGGAGAAATTCGACGATCTCAATGCAGATACTTTTTTGTTTAGCAAGGGCATAGCTAGACCACTCTTAGACCAGTGATTCCCACACTGTTGGTCAGGGTCTACCAGTGAGTTGCAAGCCAGTTACAGGTAGGTCACAAAGCACCTAGAGCAGCCATATTGAACATATGGGAAGATGGGATTGTGGAAAGTGGGATGCCTGTGTGCAGTGGTGTCATCCAGGCGGAATGGCCCGGTATGCCGTTCCGCTAGTTCTGCGGATGGGCCCGCGCCGCGCCACCTCTCCCAAGGACGGGTGAGCAGCTCCTGGGCCCGCCCTCCCTCCCGCGCATCCGAATCGCTCTGAAATGGAGCGATTCGAGGCGCAGGGAGGCGTGGCTGGCTTCCGCCATAGGGGCAGAGGGCTGCCAATCACCCGGGCGTTCCGGTTCCTGGCGCGCCCGGTTGACATCACTGCCTGTGTGGTTGTTTTGCTTGTGTCAAGGTTGCAAATATATTTTTTTCTATTTCTGATGCACTTTGCTATTGGGAAATGGCTGAGGAAATCCCCCAACTGATTGCTGCATTCTCAGGAAAGCAGCAGGCTCTGGCATCGCAATGACGGCACTTCCATGACATCACTTCTGGTAGAGGTCCCGGCAGCTGCCACGGCACCAAAGGATGCAGCAGTAGCCATTTTGGCACCGTTGCTTCGCTGGGCAGCCTAGGATTGGCTGTCCATGTATTTGTGACTATCATGTGTTATGATCCAATTCTATCCTGGGTTGCTTGAGAGAGCGGATGGTTGAGACAAACAGCACTGGTTGAGGCTCACACCCATCTGAGGGTCCAGCCCACTGAGCCAGTTCCTGAATTCTTCAGTTCTGGGCAGCTGCCGCAGTTTCCCCCTTCCTACTCGGTGATGGAGAGGATGGGAGGTGATTGTTGCCACCCCTCACAACCTCGTGCCTGCAGGGAGGAAGGGAGTTGGTCTCTGTTCATGCAAGCGATGTCATGGAATCATTTCAACCATCATTGATCAAAAGTAGCAGACAGCTCTTGGGGTTTTTGTACAGCCTATAAAGAACAATTAAAGCTAGGCAAGTATTAAATATACTCACTGAGGTTATGATTATCCTTTTTTTGTCTCTCCTTTGCCATTGCTCGTGTATCTGTTTCTGGCAGAAAAGCAAACAGAGTTTAACGGTCCGAGTCACAGTTCTAGAAATTGCTCCAGGATAGGATGGGCCTGTTTCATTTTATGACACAGCAGCTTCAAGATGAGGCTTTCCGATTTACTAAAGAAGGTGCTGTCACTTCTTCAGGTTCCTATCGTCAGCACGTGCGTTGTTCAAAATGTATCGATTGTGAGCATGCATTTTTGTTAGTTTCACCCAGCGGCGTCATGCAGCCGGAACGCTGGGTGGGAGGAACGGGTGAGTGGCAGCCCGCCCATTGCGTACCACTCCATTTCGCCATCTTCCCTGCCCCCACGGGCACGGTGTTTTTCGTACCATGGGCGAAATGGAGTGGTATGCAACGGGCGGGCTGCCGCTCACCCGTTCCTCCCGCCCAGCGTTCCGGCTGCGTGACGCCACTGGTTTCACCAATTGTAGGAAAATATCTAGTCTAGACAAGATGCAATTCTTGTTGCATGTCAGCTCCTTTGCAAGCGGGATTGTAGTATTTGTCATTTGTTATTTGTGAATATTGCATTTTGTTTGTTTGAAGACCCAATAAAGGGTCTTCATCTTCATTATTATTTTTTTAGTTTTTAGAAACTGGGGGAAAAAATGCAGCCTGGGCAGCTCAGTCCTGAAACGAGCAGCACCCATGGTGGTACAAAAATGGCGACCTTCAGATCCTGAGGCCACTGACCCCACGCCGGGGTCTCCTCGGCATAAGGGAGCATTTGTTCTCTTACCCCAGGTAATGTCACTGTGGTGCCAATGGGCCTCCTCGGCTGTGTGCCTGTGTTTCAATGGGCACAGAGCAATGGTGTCATTCAAATGATTTAGGAACAGGAACTCACTTTTGATTGGCACTTGTCGGGAACCCGGAACCAGCCAAGGAGCCTGTTAGGATCCGGAACGCCCGTTCCGGTCCGTTCCCCCTGAATGACATCACTGGCACAGAGCCTAGGAGTCCCACGTCAGGCTGCCAGAGTTAGGATTCGGTGGCAGAGGCTGCAGTCGTCCTTACTGACTTCATGGGCCTGATCCTCCCCTCCCCCTGTCCAGTTCCACCCTCCCTCATCCTGCCCTACATGTTGCACCACTGTCCAGAGACGTTGCTTGCCCCCAGGGCACAGGGGAAGGATCCCCCGGAGGGTATTACAGCTCATTCTCTCAGAAGCGCTGCCACTTCAGCAGCGTTCGATGGCTATGCCTCCCTCGGGGAGATCTGTAGGGCGGCCACCTGGGCCTCCGAGCACACCTTTGTGAGGCACAATAGGGTGTCCACAGCTGCCTCGTCCGACGCCGCCATGGGGCGTCGGGTAATGCAGCAGGTGATGCGGGACTGAGCAAGCCCCTCACTGCTCCCACCCATCTGTACGGCTCTGGTATGTCCCAGATGTCACGAATGACACCCTTCCTCCTCCAGAGAAAGAAGGAATTTCTTACCAGAGAATTCCAGTTCTGGGAGAGGAAGGGTGCAGTAGTGTCATTCAGTAACAAGGAGACGGAACGCGAGGCGGGACTTACCCCTTGATTGACAGGGAGCCCGCGACACGTCGCCGCCTGCCTTTCCGCCGCGGGGACTCCTTCCAGGTGGTGCGCCCCTCCGCGGCTCTCCTAAGCACCCAGCGTGCCACCCAGGCAAGCGGGCACCCCCTCCGAAGCCAGGGGTGCCCGCGCGGCGCTCGGCAAGGCGGCGACGCGTCAGAAACGGGCAGCCAATCAGGCGGTAAGTCCCGCCTCGCGTTCCGTCTCCTTGTTACTGAATGACACTACTGGAAGGGTGGCATTCGGCCCACTGCAGCAGCAGGCTCGGGGGGTGTCAGTTTTTGTTACACAACATAGTTTGCCTAAGCACTTAGGAAGGCAATGTTTTTTGGGCCACAGGTTTTGGTTCACTGGGGTGGGGTTTTTTCTTCGACTGAGTGCCTTGTGGTTTGTTCGTGCTCTGTTTGGCTCTGTTGGGCCCTCCCACCTGACCTTAAATGCCTTCTGCCTCCCACCTTAAATGCCAAGATGGGCCTCCTGGAAGGAGTTGGTGGTGACGTTTGGTTCGAGTTTGTGTTGGGCGCACTCTCCGCAATGGACTGCCGATGGAAGAGTTTGGAGGTAGTCGCAGGAGGTGCTGTTTTTTCTTTTGAGGGTGTTTCCTGCTTTCCGAATCTGTTTCTGGGGAACAGTGGGATGCCCTGAGGAGGAGTCTGTTACCTTGGAGACCGGTCCAGCCTTTTCCTGCTTGCACCCTCTTTGGGTGCTGAGACCCAGTGCCAACTGATGCTGGCTCACCTCCTCTCCAGGTGCTGTAAATGTGTTTTCCAGCGCACTTGCAATACTCGGAGCTCTCAGTGCAAGTATCCCGCTGGGGAAAAGGGGCTCAGGATGGAGCCCTCAGTTTGGAATTTGCTGTACTTTACATCGAGAAAGCTTTTCAGCAACTTAAAGTGACTTTGAGTTCCATATCCCATCATGCAAGATTTAATCAGATTTCTAAAATATATTGGAGGGGAGGAAAACCCCCCCCCCACACACACACACACCTTTGTTCCCTTTGAATTATCCTGATAAACTTGTACATGGTTGTTAGCATTCTTTGGATTAATTGAATGTAACTTTTAAAGTTGTTAAGCCATTAATGCTGATTTTCCTTGAATAGATGTATTGTAAACCCTTAAGAGAGTCATTTGTGCCAAGCTGGAACAAATTTAATGGATGCTAATGTATTTATACTATTGATCACAAGCCAAAATGTGCAGGAATAGGCTCTGTTTCCTAAAAAAATAATTAACTGGTTAGCAGCGTGATGTTCAGAAAGAGCATGGCATGTAGAGGATCCAGCGAGAGACCTCGCCACATCCCAGACATCACGCATTGTGCAGAATGTTCTGTCCTGGGAGAGGAGATCAAGTCGTTACAAGCCGGACTGTGTACAAGGACGTTGCAAAACAACATTAATCTATTTAGTTCGTTTTGTAAGTTTTTCTGTCCTCCGCCCCTGCAGAGTTGCCACAAGAGGAATGAGCTCCCCTTGGTGTCGGAGTCCTTCCTGGCTCCAGGGAAAGGGGTGGAAAGAAAAGAGGTGTTGCTGGCCCAATAACCAGCATCCCCCAAACGTGCCTGAAAGCAATAGCATCCCTACAGGGGGGCGGAGTCAGCGGCATCATGCAGCCGGAACGCTGGGCGGGAGGAACGGGTGAGCGGCAGCCCGCCTGTTGTGTACCACTCCATTTCGCCGTCTTGACGATGGCGAAACGGAGCGGTACGCAACGGGCGGGCTGCCGCTCACCCGTTCCTCCCGCCCAGCATTCCGGCTGCATGACGCCACTGGGTGGAGTCCTAGGTTTTGCAAGGCTCCTTACCTTCCCATGTCAATCGCTCCTAGCCGTCATAGTCAATAAGCAACGCCAAGCCATGAAGACTGGCTACAGCAAGGGAGAGGAGCAAGGCCCTCATCTTGGGTGGAGCAGCCAACCCTGTGCATTGATGGCCCAAGGGGCAGCCGGACGGAACATACCTACAACAATGCACTGGCCATATGGGCTGTGATGGGGTGCCCAAGGTGAAGACCCCAAGACAGTGGGGCAATGTGGTCCTGTTTATGTGATGTTGCAATAACACTCTTTTTGCGGCTCACACAGATGCACTATCATCACAAGGCACTTTCCTTGATTGGTGTTAGCGGCTGCAATGGGGATTAAAGAAGGGGTTTTTCTCAGACTGAATCCAGTTATGAGAGTGGGATAAAAGATGGTCTGCACCACTGCAACTGAAGAGCCTCCATGCACAGGAGAACTAGCGCTGCTTGGTAATCTCTTGTTCGCCAAGAAATCTCTTACCAGTCCTTACTCTTACATCTTGCTGCGCCCTCTTTCAAAGTGCAATCCTAGATTGCGCATAGCGTCGATGCAACATTGTTGCGTCAATGCTACATGCTTAGCACCAATGCAGGGGGCCGAGTGCCACCCCTGCGTCGGCGCTAAAGCTCTGAAGCTGACGCTACAAGTAGCATCGGCTTCAGAGTGCTGACGGACATCCTCCCTTGCGTCAACCAAAGCCGGCTGTCCCACATCGGGATGGGGATTGGGGGGAGGGAGGGAGGGAGGTGGGAAGCGGGAGGTGGGCGGGTTTGGGAGGTGGCCATATAGCCACATCCTAAGCCCGTCCGCGAGGTCGCGAGGCCCCGATTCAGGCTGCGCGGTCTCCTCGGATCTGCGCCCGCTCTTTAGCGGGCTCAGATCTGAGGAGCACATAGGGGAGGCTGGAGCCTCCCCTATGGTAAGGGGGCAAACACTCCCTTGCCGTGCGGGGGGGCTCCAGCCTCTCCTATGCCGCGTCGGATATGGCGCTGCCAAGTCGGCCTTGCCATTCCAGCGCTGCATAGGATTGCACCCTCAGTCTAAAGACATTGTCGAAGTGAAAGAGATCCAAAAGTAGCTCTTGCACAGCTCAAGGTATCAAAATGAGGACCCATTGGCCTCTGGGTGTGTGACCAATGGCATGATCCCCTTCCCTCTCATATGTTCAGTGAACTCATGATGGGGGCCTTCCCATCTTCCTCTACGGATATTCAGAGCGCAATCCTAACCTGGAGTTAGACCGGCACTGTTAGGCCAGCAAAGTTCAGCTGGCACAAGGGACATCGTAAAGCACGTTTGGACCACTCTCTGAGTCAAGGAGGATGGCGCACATCTGCGTGCTGGCCTCTCTGAATCTGAGAGTGGTCCAACCGTGCTTTACAGTGTCCCTTGTGCAGGCCAAACTTTGCTTGCCTAACTGTGCTGGCCTAACTCCAGGTTAGAATGGCACCCTCAATCACTTGGATATGCTATAAGAACTGGGCTCTAGAAGCTTGGAAAACCTAGGTCTCCAATTGCCAGGAGAGTGTTAGGTATGTACGGTAGACCCACCATGCAGACAGTCAATGAGGCCACTGCCCTCCACACGTTCAGTCATACTGGCTATGTTATGAGAACAGGGGCTTTTGAGATTTGTTTTTGTGGCCAGAGGATGGGTACCCAGACCAGGAGTGTAGCCAGAGGGGGATGGCTCGATAAAAATTGCATGCACTACAACCAGCGGTGTCATGCTACCGGCACGCTGGGTGGGAGAAATGGGTAAGCGGCAGCCCGCCCGTTGCGTTACGCTCTGTTTCGCCGTCTTCCCCGCCCGTGGCGAAACGGAGCGTAACGCAACAGGCGGGCTGCCGCTCACCAGTTCCTCCCACCCAGCGTACCGGTAGCATGAAACCGCTGACTACAACATACTGTGTAATAGGCTCCTCCCACTTGCTATCAGAGGCATTCAGGACAGCAACAGCAACATGAAGACACTAACCAATCAGCACATTGCTGACGCTGCCCGGCATGGTTCTGAAGGGAAAGTGGGAGGGATGATTTATACAGCGCCTGCAGTCCTTACCACTCTGCCTCTCCCAGCTACACTTTCACTTTCAATTTGATGCACCCTCAATGTGTCACGTTATCTCAGTTGCAACGTTCTCCCAGAAAGCATTATTATCTTCCGAAGTGTCATACTACGCCAACATCTCAGAGTTACATTACCGGTGATTTCCCTTTTCACAGGCAGATTGGATGGACAGGAAGGGTCCATGAGACTGATGTTTGCAGCTGGCATGCCTTGGTCACTGTTGTATATATCCAGAATGCTACTTGAAAGCTTTAGGAAAACAGGGGGGGAGAGAGAGAGAGAGAGAGAGAGAGAGAGAGAGAGAGAGAGAGAGAAGGAGAGATCGTTAGGGGGCGAGGGAATCAGAATAAATGCATGATTTTGTAAGGTGAAAAGCATATGTAGACACTTAAGAACAAAATTCCTTTTCAGATGCGTATTCATGTCTTAATCGCAGCGGGAGCGGCAAATACACATCTAAAGACAGACTTTGCCCTTTCCTTGTATAAAATGAAATTAAATGTTAAGGGTCAAAGACTGCCATTGTTCTGTATGCAGAAACTTGAGTGAGGCTGATGCGAGTTTTATATGCAGAATAATGCCTGGTTATGGCCCCTGATGTCTGATTTTGAATTAATGCCATCGCGTATTTTCCAATAACAGGATTACTGCAACTACACTTCAAATAGGAGTGAAGTTGAAAGGGAAAATAACCTTGCTGGTCTGAACGGAGACCCGAGCGGATTCCTAACTATCTCCCTGAACTCCACGTTCACACCTCAAATTGTTTATTCTTCTTACAGCACATAAATGACAAGATGGGGCCGACACAAAACATTTTGAAAGGGGGCCGGACAGAGCACAGGAGACTAGGCTGTGGGCAATTGCAGATGAGAAGCAAATTGGCTACATCTGCTCCCTGTGCCTCGCTGTTATAACATCCAGTGTTATTGCTCATTCCTTTCTAATGTGTAATGTGAAAGCATCCAAAACAGAGACTTAAGGTGGTAGCGATCCTTTGGAGGTTTCCAAAGAACTTTCAAAGTTACAGTGTCCTTGCCTTACTGATAAAGGTAAAGCTAAAGGTTTCCCCTCGACCGAATGGTCTAGTCGTGACCGACTGTAGGGGGCGGTGCTCATCTCCATTTCAAAGCCTGTAGAGCCGGCGTTTTTGTCCGATCATGTGGCCAGCAAGACTCTACGCCGTAGTGCATGGAACATCGTTCCCTTCCCACCAAAGTGGTCCCTATTTATCGACTTGCATTTTAGGTGCTTTCGAACTGCTAGGTTGGCAGGAGCTGGGACAAGCAACGGGAGCTCACTCCGTCGCGCAGTCTTGAACTCCTAACCTTGCGGTCGAAAGCCCAGCAACAGCGGACTAACCCGCTGTGCCACCACGTGCCTTACTGATACAGGATGAAAATTTGATCCATAGAGAGAGAGTTGAGAAATAATAACAGTCTGAATAGCTGCTATGTCAGTACTGGGGTCTTTGCATCCTGTATGCATGTGTCCTGGTCATTGGCGTCCCTCAACATTTGTATCTGGGGTTTTCCGGGTGCAATCCTAGCCTAACGGAGGCAGGCTGGCACAGTTAGGTCAGCAAAGTTTGGCCAGCACAAGGGATACCATAAAGCGGATTTGAACCATTCTCGGGGCGCAGTCCTAACCTGGAGTTAAGCCGGCATAGTTAGGCCAGCAAAGTTTGGCTGGCACAAGGGACACTGTAAAGCATGTTTGGACCACTCTCAGAGTCAGGGAGGATGGCGCACGTCTGTGTGCTGGCCTCTCTGACTCCAAGAGTGGTCCAAACATGCTTTACAGTGTCCCTTGTGCCAGCCAAACCTTGCTGGCCTAACTGTGCCGGCCTAACTCCAGGTTTGGATTGTGTGCTCAGTGTCTTCATTATTTGCATACCACTATAACTAGGCAACAAACAAGCTATAACCGAGCAGCACACGTTACCGTCACTGTCGCAATGACTTGGACGGTGAGTGGGAGGGACAACTTGCATGTGGCACTGGCTATACTTACAGAGCTGGGCCCCCTCTGTCTAAATTGTGAGTGCCAGTTGGGAGCCACAGACGTCTTCATGCCAAGGCAGTGTCAGGAAATTCACTTTGGGCTTCTTATGTTTTAAGAGTGATGGGTCTCAAAGAATGTTCAAAATTCAGTTCAATATTACTCAAGAACAGGCAATGTTTAATACGCAGGATTTGAAAGCTAAGCACATTCCCCACATAAGCACCTTTATTCCATTCCTTAGTAGTAATACAAAAATATATTCTTATGCTCATGATTCTTTCAAAAAAATATATATTCTGTCTCCATTCCAAACTGAATTTACATGTACATTGGAGACGCCTCTGACTTGATATTCGCGTAAAATTAAAGTAGATACTGATTTCTGAAAACTATGTAAGTCCTTTCCGACTTTCCAGTGCCAATGCAGCCATAATGCAGCCCTGAGGTAATGTTTTCCCCTTGAGAAGGCCTTTGTGACTGCCGCCACCACCATCAGATTATATAATATATAATATTAATGTTAAGGGGACGTGGTGGCGCAGCGGGTTAAACCACTGCTGCTAGGCTTTCCGACCGGAAGGTTGAAAGTTCAAGACTGCATGGCGGAGTGAGCTCCCGTTGCTTGTCCCAGCAACGGGAAGACTGCCGCTCAAAGGTAAGTCCCGCCCAGCGTACCGGATGAATGACGCCGCTGGCTGTATTCCTAGCCACCCCCACCCCTCACCTCTATTGGTGGCAGCACAGACAGGAGGACCCCCTTTGATGACCCGAGAGGACCAGTAGGATTGTGTGGAAGAAGATCCATCCATCCATCCATCCATCCATCCATCCATCCATCCATCTATCTATCACAAGTACAATATCAATATCACCATCTATTTACATCTAAAGTACATATAAATATTTGTATGACAAATAACAAATAATTGACATACTAAATAAAGAGCTGACATCTGTAAAACTCTTACAGCTCAATCCTATACATATTTACTGAGTCAAATCAGAACCAATTAACCAGGACTGGAAGAGGTATAAGAACTTATTTCTTCAACACAGATATAATAAGCATATCTTCTGATACCTTCTTGGCAGGAAACAATATTGCCAATGGAAGTGAATAAGACAATGGCCCCTAGGTGGATTAAGAAGCAAAGAAAACAAGGACCAGGTCACATAACTGAGGTTCCAGTACTTAACTTAAATTCAGGAATGACACTAGCTTTAAACTCACCAGATCAGTGCTCAGGCAGTGAGTCAGGCAGACTCCGTTCAACCATAAATGAAAATAGAAAATATTCCTGGCAACAAAAATACTGAAGAACTGGCGACTTCTATATACATTCCTACAAACAAGGCGTTTAGAGATGGTACCTTTCACATAATGACATTGTGTTGTCTTCACTGACTTGCATCTCTCTCTCTCTCTCTCTCTCTCTCTCTCTCTCTCTCTCTCTCTCTCTCTCTCTCTCTCTCTCTCTCACACACACACACACACACACACACACACACACACACACACACACACGGATTGTAAATCATTTCACTTAGTGCTGAACCACACGAAATGATTAACACAGCAAATGGTTAACTAGCCATCTAGCCATACTTAGGCAATACAAGGGCATGTATAATTGAAATGTCAAAGAAAGTTAAGGAGAGCAGAACCAAGTTAGATTTCAGCAAGGATTTGTGAAAGGACGATCATGTTGCTTAATAGTTCCATGGGAGCATCCTTGTCCAAGAAATGTTGCCTCCACTCATTAAGACTATGTAGTAAGTGAATGGAAGAACTTGAAAATAAAGTGGATCTATTTAGCCCAATCCTATTGGACTGCAATGCCGCCAGAACTAGCATTCTGGCATTTTCCTGCATCGTCAAATGTCTTCTGGAAGCATGTGAAGAAATGTGTTTCTGGTCGCTGCCCCAGATGGTGGGGAAGACCACCCACAAGGTGGAGGTAAAAAGGAGTTCCCCCAATGTCAGGAAGCTGGTGGGTTGGGTGGAAAGGGGCGTGTTGGAAGTTGGGAGTGGGCTTAGTTTGGACTGGGCCAGGAATGTTATAAACCAAAATCAGAAACTGATCATCCCAGTACAGGATTTTTTAAGCCCAATTTGGCCCTGTTAGTAATCCATCAATCAGCAGTATTTATATACCACTTTACAACACAAAGTTCACAAAGCAGTTTACAGGCTAATAAATAATAATAATAATAATAATAATAATAATAATAATAATAATAATAA
>JAJKFI010000135.1:1857830-1879231 GCA_029204185.1 Lerista edwardsae | reverse complement strand
AATAATAATAATAATAATAATAATAATAATAATAATAATAATAATAATGATGATGACGACGACGACGACGACGACGACGACGACGACGACGATGTTAAATGGCTCCCTGTCCCAAAAGAGCTCACAATCTAAAACATGCAGAACACCACCAGCAACAGCCACTAGTAAAGACACTGCGCAGGGGTGAAGAGGGACAGTTACTCTCCCCCTGCTAAATATAACAGGAGCACCACTTGGAAAAGTGCCTCTTGCCCAGTTAGCAGGGGTAACAGTGCCTGCCCTTTTGGCATCTCTGCACCAGCACTGGAAAACTGGACAGGATTTGACCCTGGGTGTGCCTTAACAATGCAGGTCAGTCAATCAATCAATCAGTCAGTCAGTCAGTCAGTCAATCAATCAAGACATATTTATATACCGCTTTTCAACATGTAGTTCCCAAAGTGGTTTACAGGCAAATAATAACATTAAAGTTCAATGGCTCCCTGTCCCAAAAGGGCTCACAATCTAAAAAATGCAGAACACCCCCAGCAACAGCCACAAGAAAGACACTGCGCAGGGGTGAAGAGGGACAGCTACTCTCCCCCTGCTAAATATAACAGGAGCACCACTTGAAAGCGTGCCTCCTGTCCAGTTAGCAAGGCAAAATACCAGACAAAAAGCATACTGCGTGGATGGTGTCAGAATATTGGGTTAGGTGACAATTGCCCTGGAAAGAGGAGAGCGTTTTAGCAATCCTCAATTTAAAAATCAACGGTATTGATTCACTTTTAAGTGCAACCATCATTGACAGCAAGTAAATAAAGTTTAAGAATTGCGCTTTTTTCATCTGTCAAGAGGATTGCTGAAATTAGAAACATGTTCTCGTTCACCTCCTATATTAACTAAAATACAATTTGTTCAATGTTTGTTTCATTTTCTTATCATTTACCTTTTGGTTTGTTCAGTAGAAGTAGCCAACATGGCTTGGTTTAATCTTTCACGCTTGCAGATGAACGAGAAAATCGGCATTGCCTCTTGTCTTCTTAATGCCCACTGTCCCCTTGCCACGCCAGCAGATACTAATTCCATGATATCTGAGCTATCAAAAGATATGTCCTCTTCTAAATTAAAAGAAAAGCTGTGCTGTTTTCACCATTTGGCCGGGCACATTGAAATTGCTCGTAAACAGAATGGCTGGGACGTTACGTGTATCGTTAAATCACTAGATGCATAATCACAAGGGACCTTGCAAAAACCTTAACTCTTAATTCTTTATGACTTACCCACCCCTGCAAGAAAAGTCAAAATTTGCCTTTTTGCTACTAACAAACCAATTGAGGCCAACATCACGCCTCACTGGAAAGACAGCTGGACAAGGCCGCAGTATCTGAAGACCAGGTGCCCAATCTGACCTAGTGCACCAGGCAGCCGTGTTGGTGTGGCTTCCGTGGCATCCTGTGGGGGAGTGTTGCCTGCTGGAGGTCTCCTGACCCTGGGGTAAGCCTCAGCTACCCCACTATGGGTCCACTCAGAACTGTGCCAGCTCCATCTCTGGTTCACTTGCATAACCTCTTGCATAATCTCAGTCCACGCTGAGCCGTTAAGGCGGATCAGGCCTGAGAACGGGGTCAGGATTTGGTTTGCGCTGCTGATGAATTTGCCCACCTCTGTCCTCCTGCCCACCCCTGTCACCTCCTCTCCACCTTCTGCCAACTGTTGAAGTTGGCACAACTCCGTCTGCTGTCTAAAGGGGGCAGTCTAATGCCCGAAGGGGGCACAATGTGATGTCCTGTGACCCAGACCCTTCTTACCTGTCCTCTCTGTGACCCCTGAGGGGGTGTGGCCTTGACCTCAACTTCCTTCCCTTCTCCTCCAAGCACATCCCTTTTGTCTTCTGACCACCGACTTGATGTGCAGACCAAGGGCTCTGATGCCCCCGCCATCTTAAGCACACCTCCATGCACGGCGATGCAGCTCTAGCGTGATGCATATAGCTATGCAGCCTTCCAAGTGTTGGTTGTACCTTTGATCCTAATCAGATGCTGTAGATATGCACAGGATGGAACTGAGTAGACCTTTCTTTTTGCATCTTTACCAAGCCTCTGCCTCATGTGTCTTTGGTTAATAGCAGTCAGCCTGGGTGAGGGAGGTTCCCGTGAGGAGATGCCCTAAGGGGGAATCCGCTGCTTACCCTACTCTGTTTTCCCCTATCACCAATAATAAATTTTCCAATACCACCCACCCACACCGTACACCTCCCTCAGCGGGCATCCAGTGTCCATGAGCATGTAGAGCTGGCCTCTTACTGCTTGTGGCAGTGGCCAACCCACGCAAGCTTCCCTACTCATGTTTGCAACCAGGGGTGTAGCTAAAGAAGTGCAGGGGGTGCAATTGCACTGGGCAGCAAGCTTTAGGGGGCAACAAGCTGAGCCTGACATTAGTGGGCAAAATCGTGAAAACCTTGATCTGTACGAATAATACCATCATGTTATATATCATTGGAAAAGTAGCATAATGCTGGATGCAATGAAACAAGCCAGAGTGCAATAACTTCACTCTATCAAAAGTTATGGCCCAAAATACAGAGAAATGAAAATACAACGGTGACGTCACTTCCTGTTGTAATGTCACTGCTGGGGAAACATTCTGCTCTCTGCACTGGGCTACACTTTCATTAGCTACGCCTGTTTGCAACAGCCCTATGGGAGGTTATGCAAGTGGAATTCCCGCCCCCCCCATGGGTCAGCAGAGGGGGTGGAGAACAAATAGTCTGCAGCAAGCACTTCCCCAAGCACTCCCCCCCCCAAGACTACCAAATTTAGTTGTAATTTTTGTGTGCAGGAGAGGAGGGGGTTCCATGTGGTCCACAAAGATTCCAATTTTTGCCTCAGTGGTTCTTGGGCTCCTAAAGTTTGAGAACTCCTGCCTCACGGGGAACAGATAGGGACAAGGAGAAGAGCTCAATCATCACACTAGTAGTTCTTTTTAAAAAAAAAACGGCTTGAGGAGTCACATTCATCCCCAGGAATCTACGTTTGGGACTTATTTCCACAAGTGTTCGTTGGAATTTTTTTTTTCCAAGTTCGTCGTTCCAAGTTCTCCAATATATTGGGATAGCAAAAGAAAGAGCATCGCTCGACAGTAAGTTATCAGCACACACTTAATGCGCGAGGTACTTTGCAAAAGATGTGTTCTCGCTTAAAAGATTAACCGCCCCCTTCCCGCACTCCTCTATCCACGGTCTTTTAATGTACAGTGTGAATTGGTTAGTCCCACCACATTTCTATTTATAAGTGACTGGCAGCTCCAGAGAAAATTCTGAACGCTTTAGCAAGCCACGCTTTCCTTCACAGCTTTCACCAGCCGTTCAAAGGCCCAGCGCTCAACAGGAAGGAAACGAGCAGCCTTCCCTCAGTTCCTTCTAAATTACCACGGAATTCACTTCAACGGCAGAGACTCGCTTGGCTCTTCAGACGGCATATGTAGACGAGGCAGGGAAATGGCCCTAACCAAGGACAACAATGTGAAGCGCAGCCTTCAGTGGCATTTGCGAGAGCCATCCAGGCAAAGGGGCGGGGAAATGAACAACTTCCACGACTCGTCACTAAATTCCGAGGAGGTGCATGGAAACACGAGCAGCCATCACAGCTGCAGGCATTCTTCTGCATGATTGAGAGAGACCTGAGTGTTGTGAAACACACAGAGAACAATGCCTCTATGCAGGGCCATGCGGGGCACTCCTTTCTTGCCCTAAAATTCCCACAGGCCTCCCACTCATCATGCAGCCATGGCAGGAAGAACGTTTGTGGTGATGCCTGCAAAGTACGGCACCTGGAAATAGGCTTGTGAAGTACAGTACCTGACAGTGATGACACTGGATTATGCACAGGAGGGACAGAGTTGATAGAGGGATGTTCTTTTCCCTCTCTCACAAGACCAGAACCGGGGGGCATCCACTGAAATTGAGTGTTGTGGGAGTTAGAACAGATGAAAGGACATACTTTTCTGCCCAGCGGGTAATTAAGCTGTGGAACTCCTTGCCACAGGAGGTGGTGGTGGCATCTGGCCTAGATGCCTTTAAAAGGGGACTGGGCAGATTTCTGGAGGAAAAGTCCATCATGGGCTATAGGCCATGATGGGTTGGGCAACCTCCTTGTGTTAATAGTAGGCTACTTCAAACTGCCAGGTGCAGGGAAGTGGCAATAGGATGCAAGCATCATGTTGTCTACTGGGCTCCCTGAGGCACCTGGTGGGCCACTCTGAGACGCAGGAAACTGGACTAGATGGGCCTTTGGCCTGATCCAGCAGGGTTCTTCATATGTTCTTAAGGCCCAGATTGGGTTGCAAGTTATTATAGCTCCCTCCCCACAGAGAGGATAGCAAATTCTGTTTTATTTACCTCAGATTTACCTCAGAAATTTACCTCAGAATGCCAGGTGCAAAGGAGTGACAATGAGATGCAGGCATTTGGTTGTCTTCTGTGCTCCCTGAGGCATCTAGTGGGCCACTGTGAGATACAGGAAGCTGGACTAGATGGGCTCTTGGCCTGATCCAGCAGGGCTCTTCTTATGTTCTTATCATCGCCAACTGCTTCCAGGAGGTCCATTTTGGGCCATTTGGAGGCAGGGAAGGTGGGAGGGCCCAATGAGCAGCCATTGCACCTGCCCCACTGGCCTACAGCCCACAGAGATCCTAGCTGCAGCAACGAGCAATCTGCTTGCTGTGCAAACGTGCCCCCCCCAAAAAAAATGCAGGGCCCAATATGATGACATAGGCCACCTTCACTTAAGGGTTCGCCTCTATGGGCTGCCCCTACTGCCTGCCCCTATGGCTGCTCCATTCTCATCTATTACAGTTCTCTACAAATCCAGTTGGCAAGACCCTCCAAGTGTACACCATACAAGCAATGCTTTGACTTTCATCCACTTCACTTTCATTGCTTTGGTCTTTCAGCCATTTTCAATCACAGAATAACCAGATTTCAAATTTCCAGATTTCAGATATACCAAAGAACCAGATTTCAAATTTGGTCCAATCAAATTTTTCTCTTTCTTCCCATCTCATCCAACTTTTCATGACTTTTATCAACATTCTGTTCCTTTGTCTTTTAGTTCTGTTTATGTAGGTGTCACGCATATTCACATGTGTTATCTACTGGAGTTATTTATATTTTTTTGCTGGTCAAAATAGATTTGCAAGGTAAATAAGGATATGCGTTGCCATTCAGGCAAGTGTTCCTTTCATCCATGCGCTCGTCCTTAACCAAGCTTAAGGGCAAGGTATTGCTGTGTATCCACAGTAGAAATCAGTAGCATAACTGTTGTTGTTCAGTCGCTAAGTCGTATCCAACTCTTCGCGACCCCCTGGACCACAGCACGCCAGGCCTCCCTGTCCTCCACTAGCTTCCGGAGTTCGCCCAATTTCATGTTCATCGCTTTGGTGACACTGTCTAACCATCTCATCCTCTGCCGCCCCCTTCTCCTTTTGCCTTCCATCTTTCCCAGCAGGAGGGTCTTTTCTAAAGAGTCCTCTCTTCTCATGAGGTGGCCAAAGTACTTGAGCTTCAGCTTCAGGATTTGTCCTTCCAGGGAGCAATCAGGCTTAACTTCCTGGAGGATTGCCCGATGGGATCTCCTTGCAGTCCAGGGGACTCTCAAGAGTCTTCTCCAACACCATAATTTGAAAGGATCTATTCTTCAGCGCTCTGCCTTTCTTATGGTCCAGCTCTCACAGCCATACATTGCTAAGTAGCATAACTAGAGGGGGGCAAAATGGTAAGTACTGCAGGCATTGCAACACACAGTGTAAGTGGCCCCTCCCATTTGCCATCAGAGCCATTCTGGGCCATGATGGTGTTGCCAACTTACCAGGTTCCCAGCTTACCAAAGCACAGCCATATTGCATAGTAACTTGTCTATGGCTGCGGAAATATGTAACTGTTTTCCATCTTTGCTGTCATTGTTCTCACATAGGCCTCATTTGTAATGTTCTCAATTCAATGTTGCTAATGTTCACAATTCAGGGCTGTTGGCCCTGTACAATAGATAAGGTGTTGGTTCAGGCTAGCAGAACCTCCTCCCTTATCAAAATTGTCACGGCATTCTCATGGCCCAGTTAGCTTAGAGCATCTCACGCTCCAGCCCCTATGATGTAATTTCTAACCAAGCAGGAACTTGGGGGGAAAGGAGGAGGGAGTATAAAAGTGCTTGTAATGTATATATTTTTTTGCCTTTCTCCCTGAGATTGGTCCGCCTGCGCAGGTGTAAATAAACATGAACCTAATACTCTCTCGTTTGGTTGTTTGCCTTTTTAAATGCAATCCCCACCACAGAAACCATACTTTGCCTACTTTCGGCAACAATGGCAACATGCAAACACTCACCAAAACAAATGGCATCTCCTGAGCATTGCTGTCTCTGTCCGGAATGGCTCCAACAGCAAGTAGGATGGGCCACTCACACAGCGCATTGTAGTGCTATTTTCCCCCACCCTCTAGCATCACTACTGGTAGAAATGCAGTTACTCCTCTGCTACGTTGTCTTCAGCCTCTCTACACCTAACTAGAAGGACCAAAAACTCCATGGCCAAGTTGTTTACATATGTCTTATGTTGGTGTTACCTACCAGTGGGTCGCGAGCCAGTTTCAGGTGGGTCATGAAACACCTAGAGCAGCTATACTGAAAATATGGGAAGATGGGCTGTTGGAAAGGGGGAGGGCTGTGTGGTTGTTTTCCTTGTGTCAGGGTTGTAAATAGGCTTTTTTTCTGATTCACTTTGCTATTAGGAAATGACTGAGAAATCACCCAACCTATTGCTGTGTTCTCACGAAAGCAGCAGGCTCTGGTGTCACAATGACAGCACTTTCGACCATGACATCACTTCCTGTGGGTCCCAGGCAGACTATCATTCTAAAAAGTGGGTCCTGGTGCTAAAATGTTTGAGAACTACTGCCTTATGTCCAGCGGTGTCATGCAGCTGGAACGCTGGGTGGGAAGAACGGGTGAGTGGCAGCCCGCCCGTTGCGTACCGCTCTGTTTCGCCGTCTTCCGTGCCCCCGCTCCTCCCGTTCCTCCCGCCCAACGTCCCGGCTGCATGACGCCGCTGCTTATGTCCTTGGTTAGAGGTTCTGAACTGAAGAACTATGTTGGGATATAAAAGTAAGGCCCAGGGAATTTGCAGGCCTGAATAGTGGGGGCAGTTCAAGCCTGTGTTCTGTCCATTAACAAGACCATGTGATCTCTGGATAAATGTTGCAAGCTGTTTCCCAGGAACACTGGTTGCATTTCTGCAGAGCACAGTGAGTGTGTGTGCTCAGTCTAGTTTCAGTCTTGTCTTGTTCCTGTCTTGATCGAGAGCCATTCTGTTCATCAATCTGGATATTGCTACTGCTGGATTTATAGAAGCATTTACTGTATGTATTATATGTTTGCTGTTCTTTGTTGCAAGAAGACCACTTCTGGAAATATAGAAGTTCTTGCCAACTCAAGTCTCCGAGTGATTTCTTACTTAAGCTCAGCACAACCTTGGGACATTCCTAAGCCTCACTATTTAAGTTTGATTCGTGCTTTTCATCAAACTACTTATATCTTGATATGTATAGTTAGGACATTTCTGGTTGCCACGCTAAGAGGTTGTATTTCCCACAACACTAAGGGTGCAATCCTAAAGTGTGCTGGATTGGCAAGGCCGGCCAGCCTGTGCCAAATCCTAGCTCTGCTTGGGGAGGCTGGAGCCTCCCCACGGCAAGGGCATCTTCACTCCCTTATTGTAGTGGAGGCTCCAGCCTCCCCTATGTGCTCCTTGGATCTGTGCCTGCTAAACAGCAGGCGCAGATCCAAGAAGACCGCACGGCCCGAATCGGGGCTGTGTGGCCTCCCAGATGGACTTAGGATTCAGCCTTATGGCTGACTCCCAAGCCCGCCCATGTCCCGCCCACAACCTCCCTCCCCCTTGCCAATCTCGTATCCGTCTGGCTTGGTGCGGCTTGATTGGTGCCCCTGCATCAGCGCTACATCTGTCACGTCAACACTATGACGCCACGTCAACACGACGAGCAGGGTAGGATTGCTCTGTAAGATACTTTCCTATCCTATTATTACTTTCTCTTTTTGAAAAGCCGGTAAAACACGACCTGGTAAACAATACTGAACATCCGCACCAAGATGAACGTTGACTCTTGGACTTTCAGTCTAATTAATGTAAAACGTGCTTGACAAAGGCATTTGCCTCGATGTCGTCTTGGGCAGCCTTTTTAAGTTGCTGGAGATGAGCAAACAGGGCTGTTAATAATTAGTCTGATGCTTTCCCAGCAAAGATATATGGACTTTTGATGACACTGCTGGCATGACACTGCTGGACTTTTGATGACTCTGGAAATGGCTCCTACAGATGACATAGGATACAATGAGAATACATTTGAGCATGAGACTGAAGTTCAGAAGGACAAATGACAAGTTCTCTTTTCTCTGCATGTGCAGAAGGAAACGTTTTGTGTCATTCATTGTCATTGTCATGCATTGAGGTTCACGAATTTTAATATGGCATATCAGTTATAATTTGTATCCATCAATTTTTTTCCAGTCAGTGATCAAACAGTTTGATTGGTTTTTATGAGCCGTCTTGAGGGTCTTTGGTGGAGGCAGGCCAAAAGGCCAAATGTATAAGGCTTGGGGCCAAGGTATTTGAGAGCGCAATCCTAACCTCGAGTTAGGCCGGCATAAACTAAGCCAGCAAAGTTTGGCCAGCACAAGGGCCACCATAAAGCATGTTTGGACCATTCTGGGAGTCAGGGAGGATGGCTCACGTCTGTGTGCTGGCCTCTGTCTCCGAGAGTGGTCCAAATGTACTTTACGGTGTCCCTTGTGCGGCCCAAAATTTGCTGGCTTAGTTTATGCCGGCCTAACTCAGTTTAGGATTGCGATCTGAGAGACTGCCTACTTCTGTACAATCTGGCTCATCCACTTATAAGTGCCGTCACCTATAGAGGTGGCAGAATGGCGGAAAGAAACAGGGGCTTTTCAGTAGTGGCATTAAGCTTATGAAACTCTCTCTCTCTCTCTCTCTCTCTCTCTCTCTCTCTCTCTCTCTCTCTCTCTCTCTCTCTCTCTCTCTCTCAGTTTACAAACTGTTCCCTCCTCAGTAGCTTTCCGGTGGAGTCTCAAGACATTCTTTTTAAGCCTTCTGAGTAGTATCCAGCCTTCTTAATAATGGGCATCAGGATTTTACAGGTTTTGTTCCTTTTTTAAAAGGTGTCTGTGGTTGATTTGGTATTTTATTGCATTTTCAAAAAGTTTTTTTTATATATATTTGAGGACAGTGTTTCCCAAACTGGGACCCACTAGTGGGTTGCAAGCCAGTTTCAGGTGGGTCACAAAGCACCTAGAGCAGCCATATTGAAACTATGGGAAGATGGGATGCTGGAAAGGGGGAAGGCTGTGTGGATGTTTTGCTCCTGTCACAGTTGTAAATAGACTTTTTTTCCCTTTATGATTCACTTTGCTATTGGAAAATGGCTGAGAAATACCCAACGTATGGCTGTATTTCCAGGAAAGTAGAAGTCTCTGGCGTCACAATGATGGCACTTCCAGCCATGACATCACTTCTGGCCGGTTCCGGACAGATATAGAGACAACACTGTAACAATATAGCACTCCATTGCTCACTCCATTATCACCCTGTAATTGCCAAGAAAAAGGACATGTTTCTCAAGTAGAGAATGCTAGAGATGAATAACCAGAATTACTTTCCTGCAGTTTACAGTTCTGAATGACTGTTCTCTGCGGAATTGTGCATTTCATTTGCAAAACACTATGTCAACGATCACTACGATCACTTACTGTTCTTTGCATGAGTAGCGATGCTTCCGTGCAACCTATCCCTTCGTCATTAAAACTGGATTCCATGTTGATTATGTCATCAATAACTTCCTCCATCTGAAAAAATATATATAATTGTTGATAAATGCAATTGAATGGCTAAAAGGGGAAAGTTAAACTGCAAGCTTACATTAAAACAATAAAACAAAGATCTAATCTTTGACAAAAACAATGCTACCATTCCCAGAGGCAAGGAAAGCGCTACAGTTTTTAGGCGCCTGAACGCCTGTATAAAGCGGCCCCTTCTCTTCCTCCACTCTGCTCTTGCAGCCATGAATGGCTCTGAAGGTGAGAAGGAGGGGCCGCTTTACACAGGCTTTCAGGCATCTGAAGTACTTAGCACTTTGCCCCCCTCTGGGAATGCCGCTGGCCACCATCAATTTCTCTTTCTGAAGAGCCTCTTTTGAAGAATGATCTTGATGGCACGTGATGCAGGTCTAATCCTGAAGCCAGGCAGATTGGGCTGTTAAGCTACTTAAATGGGTGATCCATTCTTAGCAGGATACAAATGTTGTAACACACTTGAAGGAGGCTCAGCTTAACACTACACTGATGGGGGGAGCGCATACAGTATGAAACAATTGTCCTATTTTCGGCAAACCTGAAAAAAAATGCTTTCGAACTTTATTGTTGTTTACTCTTTCTCCCCCTTCCTCTGTCTCAGCTTCATCCGTCTTCTGCCAAATCTGAATAGCCGTGTAGTTGGACTTTGTGGCTACAGCAGGGACTTCTGCTATCAGAGGCAGCTCTAAGGGAGGGCAAAGCTCTAAGTTTTGCAAGAAGTTTTCCACCTTGCAGTGGAAATCACTCCTCTCCTGCACCGTTTTAGCCAATCCTCACAGGGAACAGCAACATCTTGGCGTTGCTTACTGGCTACAGCAGCAAGGGAGAGGAGGGATTTCCATGACAGGGTAAGGCTCCTTGCAGCACTTACAGCTTTGCCCTCCCTGTAGATCCGCCTCTGTCTGCTATTGCAAAATGGCTACCAACAGAGCAATGGAACTTACTTTTGAGTAGACATGCATAGGCTTGGGCTACAAACCTATTACCTCAAATAATATTAGCTAAGGGCCCGGTCCTTTCCAACCTTCCAGCACCGACAGGAGTAAATGCAGCAATGCATTTCAGCAATGCGATCCCGAGGTCAGGGAGCAGATGTTCCTTGATCTTGAGGACCTTGAGGAGGCCTCCATGAATCCCCACCCACTGTAGGGCGCAGGTCACATCGTGTCGGCACAGCTGCATCAGCTCTGGTAAGTTGGATGAGATTGGTCCCTAGGTCATGTCTATTTAGATGCAGCTAATGGGGCATCCAGGATTGGCCATATTGTGCACTAGCCAAGGGCCTACATCCAGCGATGTTATGCTGCCGGAACGCTGGGCAGGACATCCGGGTGATCGACAGCCCACCCGTTGCATTCCGGAGCGTTATGCCATTTGCGTAACGTACGCAAGCGGTGTAATTGGTTACGCAAACGGCGTAACGCCCCAGAACTCGACAGGTGGGCTGTCGATCACCCGGATGTCCCGCCCAGCGTTACGGCAGCATAACACTGCTGCCTACGTCCATCATATGGAAGGAACTGGTGAGGCTTTCCCCTTCTTGTCAACCTCATCTCATTAGGCAGTCAACGTTCAAAGGGTCCAGTTCCTCTTACCACATTTTCATGTTCTTCTCCAAGGGCTAGTAACTTGGTCACTGGGCTCCCAGGAGTGCTGATATCACTGGAAGGAGGCATATGCCCACTCCTCAATATGGACGTCGCTCCTGGAGAATGGACTGAATGGGAATGAGATAGCTTGGTATCGAGGGTCAGGTACTGCTTCACTTGATGCCTCTGAGCTTGCTGAATGTGATACCTGGTTGGATTCTCCAAGTGGGTCTGTACCTATAAAGAGAAGAACACCAACATTTTTTTTCCTGAGATGTATATTCAATGGTTCTTGATAACAGTGAGAGCTGGAATCCCAGTGTATGGAAATGGTCTAACAGTGTGATCCAAAAGGTGCCGTTTCATTTAAAGCCTGTCAATGCTCAAGGTGTGCCATGACTGGGTAAGACTGGACATGATGAGAAAAGCCTAATCACTAAAGGTGTGGTTTTTGGGTTACAACAAAATACAGTCAGTCCTCTTTATATGCAAATTCGCTCTCTGAGAATTCACTTATCTGCGTGGGGGAGCATTGCCACCTTCCTTGTGATTTGCTCCTCCATCCACATTAGCCACTGGGCAGAGACTTTCCAAAGACTGCAGGGACCTTCAGAATGGCACCTGCGACTAGCACTGCCCCCCTAAAATGGCTGGCAGAAGCATCCACTGGCCACGTTTAAGGGGTCCATGCTGGTTGCAGGTGCCATTCTGAAGATCTCCGCAGCCAACGGAAGGTCTCTGCACAGATCTTTGGCACTTCTTGCTGCACTCTGCTGGGTTCCCAAGGGTCTCTGCTGGATTCTTCAGATGGCAGATAATCAATCAAAGTCATATTTATATACCGCTTTTCAACACAAAGTTCACAAAGTGGTTTACAGGCAAATAGTAATAATGAAGTTAAATGGCTCCCTGTCCCAAAGGGCTCACAATCTAAAACAATGCAGAACCCCACCAGCAACAGCCACTAGAAAGACACTGCACGGGGGTGAAGAGGGACAATTGCTCTCCCCCTGCTAAATATAAGAGGGACACCACTTGAAAAAGTGCCTCTTGCCCAGTTAGCAGGGGTTAAAGTATCCCTTGATGCCATGACATCAATGGTTCATTATCTGTGAATTCGCTATCTGCTAGGATTTCCAGGAACCAAACCCTAGCGAATAATGAGGACTGGCTGTAAAAACACATAACACTGCTTTCTGCACTTCTCATTTTTGTAAAAGCAAAAACAAAACCCTGAAATCTGTGGAAAAATAAAGTGGGAAATATTTGAAAAATAAAAGATGAATACTGGATAAAAGATGAATACCTGTGCTGAAGGGGGGGTGGGTGCATGGATAATTACTATAGCTATATCTGCTGACACTATACTGCCTATATTACCTACCTAGTACACTTTTAAGATGATTATAATTTATAATTATAATTTATAAAAATGCACTCTTAGAATAAATCACATTACACCACTTTTTGCACGTTTTCTCCTTGGCAAAAAATAAATTCTGTTTTAAAAATTTAAACATTTAAGAAAAACTTTATTAATTACACACACACATGCACACGCACACACACACACACACACACACACACACACACACACACACACACCCCTATCTATCTATCTTAGAAGGAATATCTATCAACAGTATGTGTGGGGGTACCAAATATAGAGGCACAGGAGACAGAGCTAACCCTACACCCTTTCATTTCCTAATGAAAATCTTTTGCAAATAACAGTTTCAAATATCAGTGCAAATAACAGCTTCCTTCCTGGGAGAAAAAGGAGCTTCAGGGAGGAAATTTTCCTCTGGAACTGGGTTACAAGTTAAACCACCCCCTCCCTCCCATGCCTTGTAGTCAGTTCCCAATCTAGTTCCCAATCTAGATCAGGGAACCTATGGCTCCTACTTTTAATACATTAAAAACACATGGGATGCCACGTTTGAGCCTCAGTTCAACTCGAAAGTGAATTTCATCACTAACCCCATCAAATCAGCAATGCTGCATTTCTAAACAAACAGCAAATCCCAATCTTGTGGAATTTAAAAGTGTTCGGACTTTTATCCAAATTTATTATCTTCCATGGTAATTTTTTCCGCCAATAGAAACACATAATTGTGGAAACAGCAGCACAACTAATTCACATTATCCAGAATACAAAATAATGTCAGCGCACTTCTGAACATTATTTTTATAACAGTACCTGTGCATAAAATATCCACATGTATGATCATATAAGCAACAAACATTACAGCATGTCGTTCTAGCAACAGAGGTATTCAAGATAAAATAAGGACAACTACAAATTTAGTAGCTGAATGCTACACAATACACAAGTACCTAAGAATAAGAATCACTTAATTGAATGACATTTACTTCTGAGAAGCTGTGCATAGGGGCTATCTTATAAAGTATTACTTTGAATTTAACAAAAATGAGGAAGAGAGGTTCACTCACCACCAAATACATATTTTTGTTAGCTCACCTTGTAGTAAGAGCAATCTGTCAAATTAGGCATTTTTTGGTTTGATGCAATCAGACGAATTAAGAGCCCAGGAACACCGATTAAATGATCACTAACCGACCCCAAGCAATGCCGTATTCTCAGTGCTCCACTTAAGAATGGATGCAGTTTTACAGCCGCAACAGAGCCCATATAAATTAAGTGGTCATGCCCAAAACTCCAGCTAATTATGTAAGACTAGGCCATTCTTTGATTGCATAGACTGACAACTACTACGTCAAACAACTCCCAGCTCAGAGCTTTGCCACATGCCTACAGTGTATCCACTGCAAGGAACTTGAGTATACAAATGTGTACTGTCACATTTACCCTCTGGCTTTCTGGCAACATTATAGTATGACGAATGATTTGCTCCGGATGGATGGTCTTCAAATGGTGCTTAAGACTGAAGCAACAGTAAAGCTTTTCCTACCACTGCTGGTATTTTCGTTCATACCCAAACTATCCCTTTACAGAGACCAAGTCACAAGTTCTGTTTTGCATGAAGAAGAAAAGTCCAATCCCTGGTCTCTCCTGATAGGGGTGAGAAAGTTCCCTGTCCTGCTACCCCAGAAACTCAGGGTAGACCAGAGTTCTCAAACTTCTCAGACTAGGATCCACTCTTTAGAATGGCCCTCACGTCAGGATGCACCAGAAGTGATGCCATTAACCTGGAAGTGATGTCATCAAATAGGAAGTGCCGTCATTGTGACATAACTCTGGGAATGCAAACCGGCATTCTTGGACTGCAGCAATTGCACAACCAGGAAACATCCTTGACAGAGAGCGAGATGAGGACACAATATAATGTAAAAGCAGTGAACTAAAAACTAAATGAAAATGTAGTTGAAAATTAAAATTCAACTAAAAATTCACTTGAAAAAAAAACTGTCTAGAATTTAAACTCAAATATCGCAAGACTAAGGTCTGCAGCTTCCACAATGGCTGCTCCCAACTTTCCATGACCCCCCGAACATTAGGTTGTGACAACCCCCTGATTGGTTGTGCAATTGCTGCAATCCAAGAGTGCCAGTGTGTATTCCAGGATTGTCCTCTTATTGTGTCCCAATGATGGCATTTCCTGGTTGTTGATGTCACTTTTGGCTATGACATCACTTCCAGATTAATGACATCACTTATGGTGGGTCCTGACAGAAGCAACATCCTAAAAAGTGGGTTCCGGTCTAAAAAGTTTGAGATCCAGTGCCTTAAACTGTAACAAACAGCCCAATCCTATCACCCCATGCAGCAATGCAGCAACACCAGTGTGGCTTCTGCTGCCCCCTGCGGGGGTTTTTTGGCTGCTGGAGGTCTTCTCAAGGTAAGGGGAAATTTGACCACCCCAAAAAGACATGTCATGGATGCCTATGATCTGAATGAGGATTAAGCTAGTTATTCTCTGTCCCAAGCCAGTTTTTCTGTCACCCCAGCATCATGTTTGGATTTGCACTACAGTGTCTCCCATGCTGCCATTCAAAAGCACAGGATGTCTTTTAATTCCCTAAAGGCACCTCTTGTACTGAACATAGAATTGTACATAGAATCTAGACTGTGGAGCTGGGGAGAGTGTGCCTAGCTGCCTACTTGGTGAGAGGCCAAAACTCAGAACACACGCCAAGAAAGCTTCTTTTAAAATGTGTCGTAGGATGCTTGATGCTTTTTTTTCAAAATCCGTTCTCCCGTCTTCCTGAACGAGGCAATTTTGCCCTCTGCTTCCTTCCTTCTTCCATCACCCGCACTTATTGTATTCAATGAAACTCTCAGCACATCAGTTCTCAATGTCTGTTATTTCTTTTCCAGCCCTCGACACCTGGTCAGATATATGATGGGCCCCTTGCGTCGAAACATTTGTAGACCCTGCTTTAGACCACAACAATACACACAATTCCCTGGCCCAGCTGTCCAGAGAATGAATTGTCCCCTTGTGGAGCACTTGTGCTAGATTTAAGGAGCTGCTATCTCACTGTATCAGTTCATATGACCAGGCGGTAAACGTTAGAGTTATTTTTTTAGAAAATTTAAAACTTCTTTTCCTTGAATCTTTACACTCAATATAGAACTTCCTTTCTATTCCTACGCATGATGAACAATTACTGAAGAATATGTGTCCTTTCTAAAAGGAACGTCACTGTGTATGGAAGCTTTGAAGTTAAAACAAAACACTCATGTGACATTAAATATAGTCTTTTACATTCCATTTAACCTTTTGACACCATATTCTTCAACAAATTTTGAACAAAGGGGAGCAGACTCAAGAAACAACTATATTCATGGTTTCCCCTCCCTTTTTTTAATAGCACAGGCCACTCAAGCAGTTCATTATCGAACTGTCTATTTTAGTACCAATATCCTATAAATAACCCTTGCATCTGTATGTATGTGCGCAGTGGGAAGGGAAGGATATCTTAAATTGTTCCTCTATCATAGCTGTCAGCCATTATTAAGGCTTCTTGCGTTATAGCTCAAAAAGAGCTATCTTTAGATATTTCCTTTCAACGCTGTTGCACCAGCGCAGAGACATGGCGCTCGCGTCAGAGCAAATGTGATGAAAGAGACAAAGGGCTGGACTCAAAACTAAGGAACCCTGGGGTAAAATGTCTGCTCAGCCATGGAGCTCATTGAATCATCTTGTGCCAGTCACTTTGAACTTAATGGGCATCACAAGATTGTGATCGAGATTAAAAAAAAGGATGACCCCAATTCAATGCCATTCTGAATCAAGTGGTCCCCAACCTTTTTTGCACCGGGACACCCGTTTTAGATACGACAAACTGTCGGGGGGGGGCCCTAAGACCTAGGGCCAGGAGTGATGTTATTAAGCAGGAAGTGAAGTCATCGTTTTTAATAAATCACACTTTTTGGAAGTCGAAAGAATTCCACATCTTTTCAGAATGTACTGAATGCTTTGCATCTAACAGTGCAATCCTATCACGCCCCTTGCGTCGACGCTAAGACATAGCATCGACACAAGGGGCAGAGCGCCGACGCAGGGGCGCCAATCGACACCCCCATGTTGGCGCTCGAGCCACAGGTAGTGCCAGTCCTGTTGTGCCCATGCTCTTGTGCCTGTTGTGCCAAGCCTCTCTTGTGTGGGCTGAAGCCAGCCGGCACGAGGGAAACTCCACATGGGGGCGGAAACACGAATGGCGGTGGGAGGGAGCTTGTGGGTGGGGAGAAGGCAGGGAGAGGGCGCTTGGGAGGCGGCCATACGGCCACAACCTAAGCCTGTTTGGGAGGCCGTGCGCAGTGGTGTCATCTAAATGATTTGAGAACAGGTACTCACTTTTGATTGGCACATGTCGGGACCCGCCCACCGGAAGTGACGTCATAAGCCAGAAGTGATGTCGTGGCAGGAAGTGACATGAAAAAAGCCCTTTTGGAGGCCTCAGATGATTTTAAACTGACCCAACGGTTGCAACAGTATTCCACAGCACCCCCAGAACATGGTAAGGAGGCCTGGCATCATGTTAAAACCCCAGAGCAACTCATTTTTCAGTGGCAAGGCAAGGCAAGACTCCACTCGCTACCTGCCTGGCTCTGAGAACATGCAGGCAACTCAAACATGCAGGAAATTCAAACGTTGCAGAGGGCGGAGTCGACGAGTGGGCGGGCGAATGGGCGGGGCCAGCTGTAATCCTAGAAACCGGTACTCGCGTACCCCCGCGTACCCCGTGCATGACATCACTGGCCGTGCGGTCCCAATTCAGGCCACGTGGTTTCCTCGGATCTATTTAGCAGGCGCAGATCCAAGGAGCGCATAGGGGAGGCTGGAGCCTCCCCTACAGTAAGGAAGTGAATGCTCTCGTGCCGCAGGGAGGCTCCAGCCCCTCCTATGCAGCGTCGGATATAGCGCTGCCAAGTCGGCCTCGCCAGTCCGGCACTGCTTAGGATTGCACCCTAAGTGACGTTAGGGGCATAGCGTGTCTTGCCCACACCGGTGGCAAGGCACACGTTGTGCCCCCACACTGTGATGTCATGACACCTTGCGTCATGACGTCAGTGGCAGAGGCGGGGCTTCAGCACGTCTTCCTCAGATTCAATTGAAACCGGTGGGAGATGCACTGAAGCTCTCCCAGCCTCCAAGGACAACGCCTCCGTTGTCCTTGGAGACAGGGCTTCCATGCATCTCCCCCGGCTTAAATTGAAGCCAGGGGGGGATGTGTTGAAGCTCTCCTGGCCTCCAATGCCTCCGTTGTCCTTGGAGACGAGGCTTCTGCGCATCTCCCCCGGCTTAAATTGAAGCTGGGGGGAGATGCACAAAAGCTCTCCTGGCCTCAGCATGCCTCCCCGAAGGCGCACCGAGGCCGGGAAAGCGCTGCCTCATTTATTAGAGGCGCAAATGTTTGCACCCCTAAGAATTTTGCGCCCAGGGCGACGGCCCCCAAGGCCCCCCCCATGCTACACCACTGAGTGACATTAGTGCTTTGAGTTCTGTGATTGATTCAGTACTGAGAACAACATTGCACAAGATTCATTGTGGCTTCTCTATGCCGTTGCTGATCAAGACGGTAAAAGAAAATTTTGGATAGACTTCAGAGTATTTACATTCCTCCTTCCTGTGTGCTGAGATTCACCCAGGCTTGCATCTGGAAGGCATGATCTGCCCACTCAGAAAGAGACCTGGAAGAGAATCATCACACACATACACATGCACCAAGATGAGCCCATAGCCAGAGGCGGATCTAAGGGGGGGGGGAATCTGTAAGTTTTGCAAGAAGCCTTACCTTGCAGTGGAAAACACTCCTCTCCTGCACTGTTCTAGCCAATCCTCACAGGGAAAAGCAACATCTTGGCGTTGCTTACTGGCTACAGCAGCAAGGGAGAGGAGGGATTTACATGACAGGGTAAGGCTTCTTGCAAAACTTACAGATTTGCCCCCCCTTAGATCCGCCTCTGCCCATAGCAAAGCCACAAGCATTGACAAAGTGGCAGTGTAATGTAGAAGCCTCTTCCCTATCCAAAATGAAGCTTCCGAGATGGTGGTGTTGAGCTTTTAAAAAGGTAAAGGTTTCCCCACGACCGAATGGTCTAGTCGTGACCGACTGTAGGGGGCGGTGCTCATCTCCGTTTCTAAGCCTATAGAGCCGGCATTTTTGTCCGAGGACATGCTTCCGTGGTCATGTGGCCGGCATGACTCCACGGAACGCTGTTACCTTCCCACCAAAGTGGTCCCTATTTATCTACTTGCATTTTAGGTGCTTTCAAACTGCTAGGTTGGCAGGAGCTGGGACAAGCAACAGGAGCTCACTCCGTCATGCAGTCTCGAACTCCCAACCTTGCGGTCGAAAGCCCAGCAACAGCGGATTAACTCGCTGCGCCACCACGTCCCACCTGAGCTTTTAAAGATGGTTGCAAAAACCTCTTCACAACCCCCTGAAAATAGGCTGGGAACCATTGCCTTGGAAGTCAGGAGGTATTAGTATTAGAAAAAAGTAATACAAACAGTAATAAACAATATGCATCACTAGTGTTTGTAGAGTCATGTGCATGTTAGTGCACATTTCATAATGAACACAGCCGACCAGAAGCATGCACATGTAACACATAGAACCACACGTAACAATTTTCCATTATGCACACTAGCAAGGAATGAGCTGTCAGATCGAAGGCTGACCTTCTGGAAGTATTAGCCTATAACAGTGATGGCGAACCTTTTGGACTCACTGTGTCAAAAGTGCCTAACTTGACTCTGTTGGCGTGTCACTCCCCACCCCAAACAGAAAGAAACAATTACTTACATATTCATTTATTTAAAAAAAAAATACAAGCCAATCATGTGTGAGGCTATGCATTATATAAATAAACATCAAATCATGACAAAAACGAAAGCTGTGTTAAAAAAATTCAGTTGTTGTTGGGTGTTGGCAAGTGCTGGCGTGTCACCCAAAACGTCATGGTGTGTCACCTTTGACACGCATGTCATAGGTTCGCCATCACTGGCCTATAATCTGGGTTCAGCTCCTGAACATAGTAGCCCCCCCCCCCCGGCTGCACAGCCGCCGAACTGGTGCTGTGTCGCAAGACAAATTATGTCAACATGAAGATGGAAATGCCAGCATAAACCAAGCAGTAAGAATTCTGGATCTTCAGAAATATTTTTATTAAACATTTTAGCAGAAATTCAAGACGTAAATATGAAACATATTGTTATTCATGTAATAACAGCGGTCAGATTATTATTTGCACAAAAATTGAAAGATGAAGAAACCCCAAATAAGGAACAAATAATAGGGAAAATATATGAAGTGGCAGAGATGGACATTTTAACAGAAAGATTAAGAGAGGGCAAGATTAATAAGATCAAACAATACTGGAAAATGTTTTATGATTGGATAGATATGCAATGTCGAATTATAAAGTAATAAAAGATTAGTATTGATGATTAAATAGTTTAATGTTGAATATTAAGATATGTTATAGTTTATAAGTAAAGAAGATTTTGGATATATTGAGTATGAAATAATCTTAGAAATAATATTTTTAATTGGACTGATGATATTATTAAGATACTATGATACACTGAAAGGTATTTACCTAATGTGTTTTCCTTTGTTTAACCTATCCTTTTGTTTTCTGTAACCCTACCCCATCTTTTTTGCTTAAAATCAATAAAAATAACCTAAAAAAAAGAATTCTGGATCTTCTACAAATTCTGAGAAGAGAAGATCAACTTCATGGTGTAGAGACCAGGAGAATGACACAGCAGTTGTTTCTCTGCAGTTTCCCGTCAGCTGGAAAACCAACCCACAAACATGAGCACATCATGAAACAGTGAGAAAGGGATCTTGAGGCTAAAAATACGTATCTAAAATTGTGGTTCCCCACAAGTCCCTTCAACTGCAATTCAGCTAACTGAAAATGCAAAGGCCCCGTTGGTTTCTTTTCAGAGAGCTTTCCCAAGCTCAAGTTTCATTTCTGCTTCGTTCTGGAAGCAGCAACAAAGGAACCATTTGAAAGCAGAACTCTTGTTAGAAGTGACAAAGCAACACCAACTACGTACGTGTAAATCAGCTTTAAAGCTGCAGCCCTGCTAATTTCACATAATTTGTTCTGTTAAGGGTCTTTGGGGCATATCTACACTAAACTTCAAATGTATATCAGTCATACATCAGTGTCATGGCCATGTTCCAATAACACCACTGAGAATTCTGTAAGTTAAAGGTAAAGGTTTCCCCACGACCGAATGGTCTAGTCGTGTCCGACTGTAGGGGGCGGTGCTCATCTCCGTTTCTAAGCCTGTAGAGCCGGCGTTTTGTACGAGGACAAGCTTCCGTGGTCATGTGGCCGGCATGACTATACGCCGAGGCGCATGGAATGCCATTACCTTCCCTATTTATCTACTCTCGTTTTTACATGCTTTCGAACTGCTAGGTTGGCAGGAGCTGGGACAAGCAA
>JAJKFI010000135.1:1833271-1857820 GCA_029204185.1 Lerista edwardsae | reverse complement strand
CCCCCAGGAGTGGGGGTACACAGGGGGCCCCATGTGAAAATGGTCGAAAACGGCCAAAATCGGTGTCAAATCCGTAGAGTCCGGGCTCGCCGAGATGAATGGCAACGCTCCCGATGCCATTTGAGTCCACATTCGGACTTGGGATAATTTGTTGCCTGGGCAACGCCGGGTGAAAAAAGCTAGTAGATGAATATAAAGAATTCCTTCTGTTTTATTTGGGAGTGGGGTCGACACGCCAGCAAAGCCAAGTTAAGCATTTTCCTAAGTTTGGACACACTGAGCCCAAAAGGTTCGCCATCAATGCCCAAGGCTCTGGCACAGCCTCCCATCGCCTCCTCCCGCTTCAGAAGCTTTCTGGTCTCCCTGCCATGCCAGGTCTTCTCCTTTGGAGAAGCAGAAGCTGGAATGGTGCAGCAGGGAGTCCTGCCGCACCCACCTTCACTTCCACTGCCTCCGTTCTGAGGCTGCCAAATGACTTTGGCAGGCTCAGGGGTATTTGGTGATGACGTAACTGCCAATTACTTCCAGGTGGGCCCAGCCAGGAATCACGCAAAGGTCATGAAGCAGTCCTCCCCAGCTGCCAAAAGTTGGACTGCCCTGGTCTATATTGACTAGCAAATGGCTTTCCAAGATTTCAGAGAGGGACCTTTCCCAACCTTTCCAACCAAAGATAGTAGGGATAGAAACTGGGATGTCGTACATGCAAAAGTGTCGTTTTTCCATATTGAGGTATAGCCCCTTACCCAAATCTCTCTGAACAATTGTAACGATTCCTCTGCACATCAGTCTGTCTGGTCCTCTGCAGCAGTAGCTATTTCTAGAAAGAAGTCAATTCGGTTATTTCTCTGGCAGGGGATGGTCCGAAGGTGGATGGCACCAAAATACGCAACAAATGGCTTCTTTGAAAGAACATTTGTAAGTGCTGAGTACCAGATGGGGAGAACCCGAGACTGCTTCTTCTCTGTTTCGCCCCAGGACACAGTATGAAGCTGATGAAAGTAAATAAATAAAAGCTGTGATCCTCTGAGAGTGACAAAGAAGGAAGGATCATTTAACTCAAGTTCTCAAGAGATATGCTGGAGAGGATAAAAGATGGGGTGCCAGAAAGAGCAGGCGTGGGGGTTGGAGGAGTGATACAGGAGAGAGATATTCCACAATAGGCTGGTTAGCAAATGTAGGACTTCCCAAAGTGTGTGTCGCAGATTAGCTAAGGGAGGGCATTGGGCATTGTGGCACACTCACAGGGGTGCTGCAGGGTGTCCCCACTGGCCTTATTCTCTTGGAACACAATCTTGCATCTTGGCCGATTTTGTGAGATCCAAGATGGTGGCACCCAGCAATGGGATCTACAAATGAACAAGGGGAACGCTGGGCGGGACTTATGCGGGGCTTCCGCATGATTGGCTGCCCATCCATAGTGTTCCGCAGCTGTCCTGGCCTCGGGGGGGCTGCCCCCAGGTAGCGTGCCCCCCCCGCTGCTCGCCCAGGCACCCGGCGCGACCCTCACCTGTCCCCCGCGATGAGCAGGAGCCCCCCCCCGAGGCCAGGGCACTACGGACGGGCTGCCACTCAAGCGGAAGTCCCACCTACGTCCCGCCCAGCGTTACCCTTGTTCATTTGTAGATCCCATCGCTGGTGGCACCCAAATCACACAAGATTTGGGCTCCACCGTCTTGGATCTCATGAAATCTCGCAAAATTTGGGTGCCGCCATTTTGGATCTCACAAATCCTTGCAAGATCCAAGATGGAGAGGTTGTGGGGGCATTGTGACCCAGGTAAGTTTGGAAACCTCTGAGCTAAGATGTGGGGGGGGGGAACTACAATCACAGTTCAGTTATCTGAGGATGGACTGCAAATGTTCAACAAAGCAAATTTATGCACATTTATTCAGAAGTAGGTAACAATGGGACTGACTGCCATGGAAGCACATAATAGGCGCCTACATGGGGAATGAATGCATTCTCTTCAGTGCATGTGCAGGTAAATACAGATACTTGAGCATCAAGGTACCCTGCAATGAATACCTTGCTCTTTTGCACACTGTACTTGCTGTGGTATATCGTGAACTTTCATAACGTATTTTTTAAATAATTATCTTAGAATTAATATAACCGTGTGACTCTCAACATTTTTCATCTCACAGCACACTGACAAGATGCTAAACTTGTCAAGGCACACTTTGGGAGGGGGGCTGACACTGCCCTACAAATAAATGACTTTCCCCTAAACTCCTGCAGCACATCTGTGGAACATTCGCAGCAAACCAATGTGCCATGGCACACTGGTTGAAAATCACTGCTCTAACCACAAGAATAATTGCCCTTCATTGTACATCAGTGGAGGACAGCTTATTGAAGGGTAACTGCAGAACCATGCAGTATTTATCAATGGAAGGAATGGAGGGAACTGCAAAGTGATCTTCAGTATAAGAACATGGATGTTGCAAGCATGCCTCTATTTTCATCCATGAAATGGCATTGGATATAGCAGGGAGAGAGAACAGTGCAAGTGTTCGCGCCAATTTGCATATGACACAGGATTTGTTGTTGTTGTTCAGTCGCTAAGTCGTGTCCGACTCTTCGCGTGACTCTTCTTCGTGTCCGACTACACAGAATAGGGAATTCCAAATTGCCGTACAGAAGAAGATGGAAAACAGGTTATATAGTTACAAAGGTAAAGGTAAAGGTTTCCCCACGGTCTAGTCATGACCGACTGTAGGGGGCGGTGCTCATCTCCGTTTCTAAGCCTGCAGAGCCGGCGTTTCGTCCGAGGACAAGCTTCCGTGGTCATGTGGCCGGCAGGACTCTACGTCACAGCGCACGGAACGCCGTGACCTTCCCACCAAAGTGGTCCCTATTTATCTACTTGCATTTAGGTGCTTTTGAACTGCTAGGTTGGCAGGAGCTGGGACAAGCAATGGGAGCTCACTCCGTCATGCAGTCTTGAACTCCCAACCTTCCAGTCGGAAAGCCCAGCAGCGGCGGTTTAACCCGCTGTGCCACCACGTCCCTGTTACCAAGCAGATGTCATAAATCAACAACCCAGTCCTAAGCTGCTCAACGGCTGTAGGCGACCGCTGCATCCTATGAGAGCCAGGCAGGCAGTGGTGGCACCTTGGGAGAAGGGGACGTTTGTCCTTTCCCCCAGCGTAAGAGTGCAGGCCCGCCAATGGGTCTCCTTAACTCTCCGCCAGGCAATTTTGATGCTACAGACCTGAAGGCCTCCGTGTTGGCCTGCACAGCTCAACACAGAGGTTAGGCTCCACCCCTGCTCTGTGCCAGTCCAACCCCCTGCTCCACCCCACCCCCACCCAGTTCCCCCCTCCCCCATGCCCTGAAGAAGCTCACTGCCAACAGTGGTGTCACTTACCACCCACCCGCCTCATGTCTGCTACTCAGGGAGCTGGGGCCTGGGGCCAGCAGAGAGGCCCTATCACTGGCCATGGAAATACCTTAAGGCACTTTTGCGACACCAGGGCCAGAAGTAAAGCCTTATCGCAACATCGGGCCAGATAGGATTGGGCCCTTACCAGCTAGAACTAGGCTACAATGCTACAATGCTACAACACTTACCAGCAGCGATGGGATCTACAAATGAACAAGGGGGACGCTGGGCGGGACGTAGGCGGGACTTCCGCGTGATTGGCTGCCCGTCCGTAGCCTTCCACAGCTGTCCTGGCCTCGGGGAGGCTGCCCCCGATTAGTGCGCCCCCTGCTGCTCGCCCAGGCACCCAGCGTGACCCTCACCTGTCCCCTGCGGCGAGCAGAAGCCCCCCCCCCCACCCGAGGCCAGGGCAGCCTCAGAACGCTACGGATGGGCTGCCACTCAAGCGGAAGTCCCGCCTACGTCCCGCCCAGCGTTCCCCTTGTTCATTTGTAGATCCCATCGCTGCTTACCAGCACTATGCACAATCCTATACACACTTCCCTACTTACAGTGGGAAGTAGGTCCTATTGAACTCAATGGTACCTATTTATGAGTAAACATGTACAGGATTTGGCTCTCAAATGATTTCCTTTATTTAGCCTTTAAGCATCGGATCCCAAACTGTGGGTCGGGACCCACCAGTGGGTGGCAAACCAATTTGAGATGGCAAACCATATTTAAAATATGGAAAGATGGGACTCTGGAAAGGGGGAGAGCTGTGTGGTTGTTTTGCTTGTGTCATGCTTGTAAATAGAGTTTGTTTGTTTGTCTGTTTCCTTTCTGATTCACTTTGCTATTGGAAAATGGCTGAGAAATCACCCAACTTATTCCTGCATTCTCAGGAAAGCAGCAGGTTCTGGCATCACAATGAAGGCACTTCCAGCCATGACACCACTCCTGGTGGGTCCCAGACAGATTGTCATTCTAAACAGTGGGTCCTGGTGCTACAAAGTTTGAGAACCATTACCTTTGATGATTGAACTACCTACTATTATTGTAAAATGCTTTGAGAGTATTTTCTGGCAAAAGGCAGGTTGGAAATGTCACACGAAGAGCGCAATCCTAAACTGGAGTTATTTTATGTTGCAGATATACAGTATATGTCTGTGACATCTGCTACTGTTTTATATATATATATATAAAGTGCCGAAGAATAGATGCTTTTGAATTATTGTGTTGGAGAAAACACTTGAGAGTCCCCTGGACTGCAAGGAGATCCAATCAGTCAATCCTGTCAAGCCTGTTTGCTCCCTGGAAGGACAAATCCTGAAGCTGAAGCTCAAATCCTTTGGCCCCCCTCATGAGAAGAGAGGACTCTTTAGAAAAGACCCTCATGCTGGGAAAGATGGAAGGCAGAAGGAGAAGGGGGCAGCAGAGGGTGAGATGGTTAGATAGTGTCACCGAAACAGTGAACATGAAGTTGGGCAAACTCCGGAAGCTAGTGGAGGACAGGGAGGCCTGGCGTGCTGTGGTCCAGGGGGTCGCGAAGAGTCGGACATGACTTAGCGACTGAACAACAACTATATATATCATCTTCTATGGCAACCTCAGGGACGGAGTCTTTCCTGATGCTTTTTCTCCACTAGGTGTCCTTAGCGTTTCACACATAGCTTTTGCAGATGCTCACAGCCTAATCTGCAAGTGTATGTGTGTACCTCATTGAAGTGTGCAGCATTAAGAGATCACGATTAATTACTTTCACTTCAGAGTTCATTTTATCTGGAAGATTAGCAAAAGAGAGGCGAACAAGCTGAGCACAATAATTAAATCCACGGCCCGCCTAAGACACAGAGGCGTCCCAATTTAGGAAGCATTAACGCCAAGTATGCTTTCTTCTTTGGAAATATTTAAGCAATCAAAGCATTAAAACAAACTGGGGGGGAATCCCTACAGGAAAAAAAAAAGATGATTTTTTTAAAGAAGAATTTCTTCCCAAGATTTTTTTCTTCCCCACCTAATTGTATTGCTTTCAAAAGCTATGTTATAGTTACACTGACCATTCACAGTAATTTGAGTTTAACAGCAGGAGTTTTGTTTAATTTGAGCTTTAATAGATCTTTAAAGTAAAAACGAGAAAAGAGAAAAAAAATCAGGCATGATCCCAAATATCAATTTAAGCCTTCCTAGCCTTCTTTCCACCAAACCCTTCTGCAACAAAGCAAAAGATCCTGGGCACACAAAAGAAACCCTTGAAAGAAATTAACGTAGGCAAGCTGCGCTAAAGCCAATTTCACACTGCCTTTTTCCATTTTGAAAAGGCGGCAAATGCTTTAAATTGAGTGTTTAACCACACGTACAAGCGGCAAGCGCTGGTATTCCTTCCCGCGACAGTCAAGGGCTGTGGATCTACCGTATTCAGGAAATGCAGAGAGACTCCTGAAAGGCACCAGCGAGCATCAATTTGGTCGTGTTTGAGCAGCATGTGTCCGACTCTCAGAGCCCTGGGTAGGAAAGTTTGCACTGCGTACATGAGCAGTTCCTTTCCCAGGGACAGAGAGAGCCAGGGGGAAAACACACACACAAAGAGAAGACTTTGAATGACCTTTTAGTCCACTGCTTCAACACACATCCGCGGAACAATGGCCAGCACTAAGTGGAGGGTTGCAACCCTCAGTGGTTCCGGGGCAGAGCACTGCTGCCAGCGGGACTCAGGGGGACAATAAAGACCCCGATTCCAATAAGAACGACTCAAAGGAGATGCAAGAGAAAGCGCAACAAAAGTGCTGTGTGCGCCAGCCAGCAGGACGCATTGCTGACATTCAGCCATGCAATACCAGCGCCAATAACCAGGGGACTTTCAAGGCGCCAACTTACCGTCACCTTTTTAAAAAAAAAAAATGAAAGAAGAGAAGTTCAGCAGACGTGAACTGATCTGCTTTGGTGGGAAATGGGCATTTGTTTGGGGTTTCTATAATGAAGAGGCAAGTATTTGAAAGAGGGTTTCTGGCTCCTCTCACCCCACCCCACTTCAAGGTAAATTCACATTCTGGAAAACTTTGCAAACATTAGCCACGGAATTGGAAGCACATCTACTATGCTGTAGAGGTGTCAGAGCAGAATCCTAACCTGGAGTTAGGCCGGCACTGTTAGGCCAGCAAAGTTTGGCTGGCACAAGGGCTACCGTAAAGCATGTTTGGACCACTCTCAGAGTCAGGGAGGACGGTGTAGGTCTGTGTGCTGGCCTCTCTGACTCCGAGAGTGGTCCAAACATTCTTTGCTGTGGCCCTTGTGCCGGCCAAACTTTGCTGGCCTAACTGAGCCAGCCTAACTCCAGGTTAGGATTGCGCCCTCAGTGAATGCGTCTAGGATGCTACAGCATACCTGGCACTCTCTAGGTGTGACATGAACTGGAAGAGGTAGCTTAAGGCAACATATAATCCTGTGCACAGGTACTTAGGAGCAAGCCCCACCGTGCCCTCAATGTGACTTCCTTAAATGAGTCATGTGGATAATGAACTCTGAAAAACTGGCATTTTCCCCCCCAGCAAAAATGCCTGTTTGATGACTAGGGGTGTGAGTGTACACACTCATTATTATTTGAAGAATTTCTTCATTATTATTATTTATTATTATTTGAAGAATTTCTACCCCATGCTTTCCCATGCCGAAGCCAATGCCCAAGGCAGCTGACATGAGCAGGCTAGTCTAAGCCACCATTTTTTCAATGGGGTTTTTACAAATAGACAGTATTCTTGTGATCCGCCAAATCCTCAGTCCCAGATGTAGCCTTCACAGTGTGGTTCTCTCCTTTGGCTGCATGTATTCATTTATTCCATGTTTCACATCACCCTTCCTCCAAGGAACTCAGGGTGGCGTACATAGTTCCTTCCAGCCCTCTTTTTATCCTCACAATAACCCTGTGAGGCAGAGAGACTGAACGAGAGGTCTCCCAGGGTCACCCAGGAAGCTTTGTGGCTGACGGGGATTTGAACCTGGGTCTTCTAGGTCTAAGTCCAACACCAGAACCACTACACTATCCTGGCTCTTCCTGGTTTTAGGGGAAATCGGGTATATTTCTGAGTAAGAATAAGAGAATGGCTTTCCAATGTGCAAACCTTTCAGCCCAACTTCCCCCCCCCCCGATATTTTGACCATTACTCTTAAGCTATATAGGCATGTATGTTTCTAGAACATGGGTCTAGAACGTGGGGGCGGGGAAGACAGCAAAACGAACCAGGACGCTACGGGCGAGCTGCCGCTCACCCATTCCTCCCGCCCAGCGTACTGGCTGAATGCCGACGCTGGTTAGGGGCAACGGGGCAGGCAGGGGCAGAGTTGGGGAGGATTGGGTTCTGGGAGGAGGGTGGCATCAGCACAGGTCCCGAATCTCCTATTTCATTTATGTATTTATTGCAGAATGGCACGAGAATGGTTGAAGACAACTGCCGTAACCTAGTTAGATCAGGCCAGTTGCTTTCCCTCTTTATAATCACTGGTGAAATTATCTCTGTAAGCATTTTTAGGGTATTATCTTGCACAAAATAATCTTCAGAACTTTGAGAGGAAGATACATGGCTGGATATGACCTTGACATTTGGCGTGCCAGTATATAAGAAGTAACAGCCGCATTTCAATGTCATAAATAACCATGTGACATAAAGAGTAATAGACAATACAAGTTCCTAAATCTTCCTGAGCCATCTGCTAGAGGCCAGTCTGGCTTTTACTAGTAACTTCCCAGGCCAATTAATTGGTGATACTAAGAGGTCAATTATGAATTCCAGAGCTACATCTTTCACCATACCTTATAAACAGAGGTGGGCAAAAATGGTACTAACAAAATAAAAACACCCCTTTCTGCAGTTCTCATCTTTGTTGTTTTTTTTAAAGAAAAATCCCAGATGTGCAAAAAAAAAATTGTTTTGGATTTATTATTTAATAAATCATGACTGTGGATGCACTGGCTGACACAATGCCACCTATATCACTACACCTACCGAGTACACTTTTGAAGCAGTTATCATGTATAGTTATAATACACATTTTGAATGAAAAACATGGAACACTGCTTTCTGCACTTCTAACGTTGGAAAACACCGAAATCCTCGAAAACATAAAACCATTGACTCCCACCTCTACTCACATATCAAACACCAAAAGTGGGTCCCAGATCCAGTTTCACAGCTATGAAGATCATTGCCTACCCACCCTGCTGAGGGCAACTTTCCCCTTATCTCCCCTGTAGCACTTACCACTACGTACCTGCTTTAGTAGCTCAATAATTATTCGCCGTGGTGGTGCAACGGGTTAAACTGCTAAGCTACGAGCTTGCTGACTGGAAGGTTGGCAGTTCGAGACCACGCAATGGAGTGAGCTCCCGTTGCTAGTCCCAGCTCCTGCCAACCTAGCAGTTCAAAAGCACCTAAAAATGCAAGTAGAGAAATAGGGACCACTTCAGAGGGAAGGTAACGGCGTTACGTGCACCTCAGCGTATAGTCATGCCGGCCACATGATCACGGAAGCTTGTTCTCGGACAAACGCCGGCTCTACAGGCTTTGAAACGGAGATGAGCACCACCCCCTACAGTCGGTCATGACTAGACCATTCAGTTATGGGAAAACCTTTACTTTTAGTAGATTTTAACCTGCAGCACCGCAGGGATGTGGTGGCACTGCGGGTTAAACCACTGAGCTGAGCTTGTTGACCAGAAGGTTGGCAGTTCGAGACCACGTGACCGAGTGAGCTCCCGTTGCTTGTCCCAGCTCCTGTCAACCTGGCAGTTCGAAAGCACCTAAAAATGCAATTAGATAAATAGGTACCACTTTGGTGGGAAGGGAATGGCGTTTCATGCGCTATGGCGTAGAGTCATGCCAGCCACATGACCACGGAAGCTTGTCCTCGGACGAAACCCTGGCTCTACAGGCTTAGAAACGGAGATGAGCACCGCCCCTTACAGTCGGTCATGACTAGACCGTTCGGTCGTGGGGAAACCTTTACATTTTTTTCAACTGTCATGGTAGAGTGGGGGAAAGGATGGTGGGAACTGTAGCTGCCCTCTACAAGGATGCTCTCTAGTATCCTGTATAATCCAGAGGAAACGTCAATTTGTTCTGGATCATACACAGAGTTGGAAGCTGTGGCAGGGGCTCCAGATGGCAGGCGGTAGTGCTCAGGTCCCTGTGATTCCTGGGACCACCCCACCCCACCCCCCATAGGTCTGCTTTAAACATTACTTCCCCTTTTCTTTGGAAAACCAGAAGTGTGTTTAACGACTCTCTGGAGGCTCAAAAATGCCTTTGGAGGGCTGGAGGATACCGTGTGCAGCCTGCCAGGCCCTTGGGAGGGATAGAGGGAGGGCAGGAGGCTGCTCGGTGACTTGAGGGCTTTGCGGCGGCAGCTCAGCAGTGGGTGCTGCCCAGTGATGTCATGCAGGGGGTACGCGGGGATACGCGAGTACCGGTTTCTAGGATTACAGCTGGCCCCACCCATTCGCCTGCCCACTCGTCGACTCCGCCCTCTGCAACATTTGAATTTCCTGCATGTTTGAGTTGCCTGCATGTTCTCAGAGCCAGGCAGGCAGCGAGCGGAGCCTTTCCTTGCCTTGCCACTGAAAAATGAGTTGCTCTGGGGTTTTAACATGATGCCAGGCCTCCTTAACATGTTCTGGGGGTGCTGTGATATACTGTTGCAACTGTTGGGTCAGTTTAAAATCATCTGAGGCCTCAAAAAGGGCTTTTTTCATGTCACTTCCTGCCACGACATCACTTCTGGCTTATGACGTCACTTCCGGTGGGCGGGTCCCGACACGTGCCAATCAAAAGTGAGTACCTGTTCTTAAATCATTTAGATGACACCACTGGTGCTGCCCCCATATGCCTGTCACCAGGGGGCACATGCTCCCCCAGTGCCAACACCAGGGTTGCCACTAATCCTCTGATGACATGGAGGAATTTGAGGCATTTCTCATCTTGAGGGTACAATCCTCAGAGCGCCATCCTAACCTGGAGTTAGGCCAGCAAAAGTCCGGCCAGCACAAGGGCCACCGTAAAGTATGTTTGGACCACTCCTGGAGTCAGAGGGACCAGCACACAGACATGTCCCATCGTCCCAGACTCTGAGAGTGGTCCAAAGGTTCCTTTACAGTGTCCCTTGTGCCAGTCAAACTGTGCCAGCCTAACTGTGCCAGCCTAACTCCAGGTTAGGATGGCATTCTGAGGGGGATCAGAGTTGGGTTTAATTCAGAAATTCACAAAACTTGCATTTTCCCTGTTTGGGCTATGCCAGTCCTTTAAAATGAAAAGTTCAGTCATAAAGCTGTGCTGTCTTGTATTGTCACTAAACTATGGTGCACTCTGTAAATTCTGAGTCTCCCAAAGTTGCACAGGTTACCAAGTCAGTACACAATTTCTTTGTGGGGCAGGTAATAATAAAGCAGATGAGGTTTTGGTCCCAGATCAGATCTAGACTCTGTGCAGTCTTCCACTCTTTGAACCAGTAATGTCATTCAGGGGGAACAGACCAGAACGGGCGTTCCGGATCCTAACGGGCTCCGTGGCTGGTTCCGGGTTCCTGACAAGTGCCAATGAAAAGTGAGTTCCTGTTCCTAAATCATTTGAATGACACCACTGCTTTGAACCATTCTTTGCCTGAAACCAGGAATAGATCATACCAGTGTTTCCCAAAACATAGGTCGGGACCCACTAGTGGGTCGCAAGCTGATTTTTGGTGGGTCGTGGAAATTTTTTGAAACATTTTTTAGAAACCTTTGTAAGCACCCTTGCGTGGTTTGCAGAAGAGAATAGTCAACTGGAATGCTAACCTATAGTATGAGCTTCTTGCCCCCAAATTAAAATGTCACGTTTTCCAATTTTCTCTAGCAACTGGTGTGCCATAGATCATGTGCAAATCTAGTTTCAGTCTTTTGTCTGTTCTAGAGGCCCCTAACTGCACATCCTGCTCTCCAGTTAAGCCTTCTGGGTAAGCTGGATAGGAGTGATTGCAAACGTTTGAGGGAACAGTCCTTGAACTCCACTTCTAGGGGAGAGTGTAGCAAATGTCTACATACACATATTATATGTACGGTCTCTAGCAGCCTTGGGAGTACAGGACCCTGATTATTATTAATAATTTACTATTAATAAAATATTTCTTGCTAGATCTTTTGTTTAGCGGATCTCGACATATTCATCCTAAATACCCAGGTAGCAGGGGCGGACCTAGTCAAAATGGCGCCCGGGGCACCCAATAGAAGTGCGCCTGCATGGGAGCCCAAGTCTATCAATTGGGACCAGCCATGGGTAGACCTGGGCTCCCCTCGGGGGAGCCCAGGTCTACCCATTAGAAACGGTTGCGGGTAGACCTGGGCTCCCTTCGAGGGAGCCCAAGTCTACTTGCAGCTGGTCCCAATGGGTAGACCTGGGCTCTGGAGCCCAGGTCTACCCGCACAATGTTGCGGAGGCCACTGGCGCCCCCCTAGACGGCCCCAAGATGACGCCCAGGGCTCTTGCCCCCCGCCCCCCCTAAATCCGCCACTGCCAGCTAGTATTGTATGTAAGTAGCCTGCAGCCGAATCAAATTCCAAGTATGATGTTCATACTTGGCCAATAAACAATCTATCTCTCTATCTCTCTATCTCTCTATCTATCTAAAAATGGGTCCTGGTGCTAAAATGTTTGGGAAGCAGTGAACTATACCTTGTTGGTGAATACAGCATAAAAACACAGAACACCACCTTTTCGGGGTTAAAATATTTGAATAAAAACACAGAACACCGTATTTTGGTGTTTAAGATACTTTCCAAACATTAAAATAGATTACTTTTCCAATCAGAAATATTACTGCGGCTGCATCTGCTGACACTAGATCACCTGTATCCTCTACCTAGTACACTTTTAAAGCATTTAAAATTAATAAAAATGAGAACTTGGAAATGAGAATGTAGAGTACAAACACAGAACACCGCAATTTGCTATTTTATTTTAATAAATAAATTTTGGAAAGAATATCACCAAAAAAGCACGCCCCTAATTATACAATGAGAGTTTTCTGTCTCTGGCACCAGGAGTATGCAGAGATTCTGAGCCAAAAGTCCAGGATCTCTAGAGTCTTGAAGATTAAAAGTAGATATGGCTATGCATCCATCTCTGGAACTTCCAACAGAGCCGTCTACCCCTGGAATTAGGTGGGCTTTGGGAGAAATAATAATGCTGGATAATCTCACCAGGGGTCTCACCTGAGATGTCTGTACTGATAATATGTCCATTAAATTTGGGGGGATTTCTGAACAAGTGCCTATTGGATCACATGCATGCCCCTCACATTCAAGAAAGACTCGTGGAAAATCCATTCTTTGAGTCTTACCTAAGGGGGGAGTGTTGGGTGATCTTCTTTATCCTGGTTTTGCAGGTCCCTAACTGGGAAACACTATTTTTTTTAAGTGTGAAGGAAAGCATGAAAAAGAGGTAAGCTTAATTCTCTAATGTTATAATTTTCTAATAACATAGGAGGAGAGACATCTAGTGGTTAAATATAAATATGTGAAATAGAAGACAATCACTTAACATGAAGAGGGCTGTTGCTTATGCACGTACATGGAGTAAAACACGTAAATCTCTAAGATTTCACAGCTCAGAAACCTTAACAGTGCAGTTCCCAAATCACCATAGCTGGTAAGGTAGCATCTGAAATGGTTCAGATCAAACCCTACTGAAATCAAGCTGGTTCATAGAGTTGAATGATTGGGCTTAAATAGTCACCCCTTGCCCTAGAGCTCAGAGTACTTTGGGCACTTTCAGAGACTACTTCCAGAGCGCAATCCTAAACTGGAGTTAGGCCGGCATACACTAAGCCAGCAAAGTTTAGCCAACACAAGGGCCACCATAAAGTGTGTTTGGACCACTTTCGGAGTCAGGGAGGATAGTGTATGTTTGTGTGCTGGCCTCTCTGACTCCATCACTTTTTGGCTCCCACCCTCCCTTGCATTTGGATCGCTCCTAAATGGAGAGATTATGGGCATGGGGAGGTGTGGCTGGGTGACACACGGGGTGGGGCAGGAGCCGAGTACTGTGTAACCATTCTGTGTAAGCCCACATAAGAACATAAAGAGCCTTGCTGGATCAGGCCAAGGGCCCATCTAGTCCAGCCTCCTGTATCTCACAGTGGCCCACCAGATGCCTAGGGGATCACACAAGACAACAAGATGCCTGCATCCTGTTGCCACTCCCTTGCATCTCGCATTCTGAGGTAAATTTCTGAGGTAAAATTCTGAGGTAAATATGACCCCATTAAGACTATAAGCAAAATTAACCTTTAAATGTCTTAAGAACATAAGAAGAGCCCCGCTGGATCAGGCCAAGGGCCCATCTAGTCCAGCTTCCTGTATTTCACAGTGGCCCACCAGATGCCTCAGGGAGCAGGTAAGACAACCAGATACTTCGGTTTCGCTGCCACTCCCCTGCATCCGGCACTTTATGGTAGCCTATTACCCATGCACCACCACCCCCCAGCATAGTTTTATATAAAACATAGTTTTATATACAGTAATTTATATAAATTATGGTCTAATGTTCATATTTAATTACGTTCCAATCGAGTAGGGCCCAAAAGAAACTTTGGACCTCCTGATAAAATTCCTCTCAGAGGCTCTACTAAGAGCTTGATAAATATGGTTCTTTCATGCTAATGTTAACATGCATAAAGCTTCAAAATACTATTTTTTTAAAAAAATAAAATCCAAAGAATATACTGTTCCCAGTGGTCAGTGAACAAATACTAGATTTATAAATGGGGATTTTTAAAATAATGTTTCAGACATAGGCATATGAAGCAGAGTTATGGGAAACGAGTTAGCCCGGCAAAGTTTGGCTGGCACAAGGGACACCGTAAAATATGTTTGGACCACTCTTGGACCACATGTGGCATCCTCCCTGACTCCAGAGTGGTCCAAACACACTTTATGGTGGCCCTTGTGCCGGCCAAACTGTGCTGGCCTAACTTTGCTGGCCTAACTCCAGGTTAGGATTGCGCCCTAAAACTAATGATGAAGAAGGAAAACATTCTAACTTTTGCCAACTTTTAGGAGTAATTTTACAGTGTAACTGTCGTGGTATCTCATCTGATTTCACACAAAACCAGAACATTTCCTGATTAATCTTACTAAACACCAGCTGAAACACTTGAAACAGATGAGCTAGAAAGAAGGCCATTAGCATTTAATTCTTTGTAACATCTACAGATCAGAGAATCCCCCAAAGCAGCTGAGGAACTTTCTACAATATGGCCCTTAGAAATCAACTTTTGTTTCCCGTTGCTGTTAGCATGGCACAGGTGTCTGCTGACAGAACCCAGAATAAAGCAAGCAGTAATTGAAGCCCAATGAAATAAATGATCTTGGATATTGACAGTGTGCTTCTGAATTTCTTCATTTCGTGAACAAAGGGGGAGGGCCGGATTGCACCCGCAGAGCTGATTAATTTAAACATTCCTTGAGAAAAAGTGAAAGGCAGGCTTCTCATTTCTTTATACCCATCTCCGAGTTAAATGGTCTTTGTTACAGTAGTCAAAATGGAGACCACAATCAGGATCCAAAGAATTGTCTAACTCAGAGCTTAGAGAACCCCTTACTGGATCAGGCCAAGGGCCCATCTAGTCCAGTATCTCACAGTGGCCCACCTGATGCCTCAGGAAGCACACAAGGCAACAGGCCGCCTGCATCCTGTGGCCACTCCCTTGCACCTGGCATTCTGAGGTAACTTCTGAGATAAACACACTGGTGGCTAGTCATTCTCAGTAGTATCATTCAGTAATGAGGAAGCGGAACGCTAGGAGGGACTTACCCCTTGATTGACAGGGAGCCCGCAACGCGTCACCGCCTGCCATTCCGCCGCGGGGGCTTCTTCCGGGTGGCGCGCCCCTCCGCGGCTCTCCGCAGCACCCAGCGCGCCCCCCAGGCAAGCGGGCACCCCCTCTGAAGCCAGGGGTGCCCGCGCGGTGCTCGGAAAGGCAGCAACGCGTCAGCAACGCGCAGCCAATCAGGCGGTAAGTCCCGCCCAGCATTCCGTCTGTTCATTACTGAATGACACTACTGGTTATTCTCCACAGCATTTCTCTTTGACAGCCAGATATGAATCTTTGAGAACCAGATGTTCCTCTTCAGACATGTACTCATAGGAACAGCCCCACTGAATCAGGCCAAGAGCCCATCTAGTCCAGCTTCCTGTACCTCACAGTGGCCCACCAGATGCCTCAGGGAGCACACTTTTAAAAGGAGATTAGCTTTCTAGTCCATCCTAGGTTACAAGCCAAGATGGGTCTGTGCAACCTCCTGGTTTTAGAAGTAGGCTACCTCTGAAGGCAAGATGCAAGGGGATGTTTTGTGTGTTCCCTGAAGCATTTGGTGGGCCATTGTGAGATACAGGAAGCTGAATTAGATGGGCCTTTGGCCTGATCCAGTGGGGCTCTTCCTAGGTTTTATTATCTACATTTTTTTCTTTTGCTAGGGCCTTGGAAGCTGGCAGTGCAAAATGGCAGGCCGGAGAGGTAGAGGCAGTTGCAAAATGGCAACTTTTACCTGTTAAGATTGTTTTCAAACACACACCCCTTGCTCAGTATTTCACCCCTATGCCAAAAAATGTGTGGTTTGGAATTTAAATCCAGGTTCTTGTGGAAAAACACATAACACACACCAAAAGCATCGCCAGAGGGGGATAGTGTGGTACGTATTGCAGGCACTACAATGCAGCATGTCACTGGACCCTTCTATTCGCCGTCACATCAGAGTCATTCTGGGCAGCAACAGTACCGTACAGTGCATTGCTGTTGCTGCCCAGAATGGGCTTAATGGTGATTGGGATGGGCCCGCTATATGCTTACCATCAGTGGTGTCATCTAAATGATTTAAGAACAGGTACTCACTTTTGATTGGTACGTGTCAGGACCCGCCCACCGGAAGTGACATCATAAGCCAGAAGTGATGTCGTGGCAGGAAGTGACATGAAAAAAGCCCTTTTGGAGGCCTCAGATGATTTTAAACTGACCCAACAGTTGCAACAGTATTCCACAGCACCCCCAGAACATGTTAAGGAGGCCTGGCATCATGTTAAAACCCCAGAGCAACTCATTTTTCAGTGGCAAGGAAAGGAAAGGCTCCGCTCGCTGCCTGCCTGCCTGCCTGGCTCTGAGAACATGCAGGCAACTCAAACATGCAGGAAATTCAAACGTTGCAGAGGGCGGAGTCGACGAGTGGGCGGGCGAATGGGCGGGGCCAGCTGTAATCCTAGAAACCAGTACTCGCGTACCCCCACGTACCCCCTGCATGACATCACTGCTTACCATGCCGCCCCCTGTAGCTAAACTATTGAATCTAACAACAAAGGATTTCCAGAGCAAATTTAGATGTCCATCAGAGCTATCAGTAGGTACAGACCACCCCTCTACCTACCCTTTTGAAAGGCACATCTTTAACTGCTTTTCTTTCTTTTCCACTGACATTTTTTTCTTCACCACGAGGCAGTCTGCCAGGGCTGGGCCAAGAATTATGCCAATGAGCATCCTGCCTTTGTTTCTCGAGTGCTGCACACAGGGGCGGAGGGAGGGTGTAGCCAGGGGTGCGGAACGCATGGGCGCCGGCAGCGGGGGGGGGGTTGCCGGCAGCGTGGAGGCAGCAGAGTGAAGAGGAATCTGCGCGTCTTTTGGCCCGCCTGCCCTCCCTGGTCACAGTTGCGCTCCAAAATGGAGCTCTTCTGGACGCAGGGAGGCGGGGCGTAGTGGCGCACAGGGGCGGGGCGACGTGCCAGGGGCGCAGTTTCATCACCCTGCCATGGGCGCTATCCGTGGCCATGATCCTCTCCATACACCGCTGGCTGCACTGCCCCACAGATTCTCCTTCCTTGACTTCTTCTCAGTTGGAGACCCAGCCAATGGGCCGACCAGGGACAGAGGAGGAAATGGTCTGCCCCCTCCGATGTTTCCCCACTAGACCTGCCGGATTTTCAAAGTGACAACAAGTGACACAGGTATTGGGATCCTGCTTTCTATCAAACCACCCCAAGGTTACCAAAAATAATATAAAAACTATGCAATTGGCCGAGGCGAGGCAGCAACCAGCAGCAACAGCAGCAGAATTTTAGAAGGGGATTTTTTAAGTCCTGTTCAACACTGGTACGGGACACGATATTTAAATCTTAAATACGGGAAGTCCCTTATAATAAGGGACCTGGGAAGTCTATTCCCCACCCCTGTGCACCGCTCCAGTACAATGGCAGGGGCAAGCGGGAGGGACAAAATTGCTCACCTCTCGGCAAGGCGCCTCGTCACTTCCCTCCTCCCGCCCCAGAAGCGCTGAGCCTGGGGCTTTTGCCCAGTGATGTCATTCAGGGGGAACGAACCAGAACGGGCGTTCCGGATCCTAATGGGCTCCATGGCTGCTTCCGGGTTGTTGTTTTTTGTGTTGTTGTTTTTTTCAACATTTGAATTTGAACTCAAAAGTGAGTTCCTGTTCCTAAATCATTTGAATGACACCACTGCTTTTGCCCCCTCAGACATAATGGTGGTCTGCGACTGCTTCTTCTATTGTATCTGATCTTCACACTTAAGAGCGTCACTTTGTACCGTGGCAATTACAACCATTTTGTTTCATTTAAAATCCCTTTTAGAGTAAATGAACATAAAGCCATAGATGGATTCTAAATGACTGTCTCTGTCACATACATTTGTAGAGGACACTAAATCTTCCGAGAGTTCAATGTGTGTTAATTAAATCTCTCTCCCCCCGCCTGCCAAAAAAAGTCTCCATAAGGTCCAAAGCATGCTTAATGAATTAACATGGAAGTCCTGTTGAGCACAAGCCTTTTAAACTATAGTGAAACAAATCAACTCACACTTTATTACTACCCACTTAACAAATTAAATCTGTCACTTTATATCACAGGAAACCAGCATTTTTCATAAATGCTAATTAAAAGCCATTAAAAATGGAAATCTTCTGTGCAGCTTATGCAAAGCAGGCCTATTGATGCAAAGAGATAGGTCCTGTTTGTTCTTATGAATGAGAGCTGGAACGACAAGCCTGACTTGAGAGGGGGGGAAAAATCTACATCTGGGAATAAGCATAATACAAGCCTAACTAAAATGGAGTCGAAAATAATGGGATTAGGAGAACATTTATTTTAATGGCTTAGGATCATACTTTAAAGGTGCTGTGGATTTTTCACTAGCCCAGAAGCATCTAATTTTTTTAAAAAAAATCAAACCAAGGCAATAGCTATAATCAGTGGTGGGATTCAAATAAATTAACAACCGGTTCTATGTCCTTCAGGGCGGCCTTCAGGGCCAACTGCTGCCTTTCTTCCCTCTCCCAACCTAAAATTAGAAACTGGTTCCGCAGAATAGGTGAAAACTGGCTGAGTTTCACCACTGGCTATAATCCAGACTTGCACATGTGTGCAGGGTTTATATTACAGTTTGAATTCAGTATCCACAGTGATCCATTCTTGGACCTCCAATGGATACAGAAACCCACAGATACTGGAACCCACAGATTGGGTCCCACAGGGCCTCCAAAAGGCCTCCTGGGCCTTCCTGTCACGTCCGGAGGTTTTCTGAGGCCCAAAGAGGCAGCACATGGCCTCTTCAGGCATGAAAAAGCCCCCCTCCCCCCCCCAAAAAAAAGTGTTGAAAAGGCACTTCCTGTTTCCATGAAAACAGTGGGCTTTCTGAAGTCCAGAGAAGCTGTACTTATCCCCTCAGTACTCAGCCTCTCTAGGCCTCAAAACATTTCAAACAATAAAAACCAGAATCAAACAAGATTCCATTTCAAACAATAAAAACCGGAAGTGCCTTTTTGACACCTGCAGGAGGTGTTCTGAGGCCCAAAGAGCCACGTGCAGCCTTCGTGGGCCTCAGAAAGCCTCACAGATGCAGCCAGAAGGTGCTTCCTGTCGCGTCCAGAAGGTCCTCTGTGGGTCTGCCAGATGCAGGTTCAGAACCCACAGTGGGTCAAATCCAGTGATGTCATCTACAGATGAGGAAGCGGAACGCTGGGCGGGACTTACGTGTGATTGGCAGCCCGCCCGTCCCGTCCCGCCGCCTGCCTGCCCACCGCGCGGGCTGCCCCCAGTTGGCGCGCCCCACCACTGCTCGCCCAGGCACCTGGCGCGCCCCCCACCCGTCCCCCCTGGCGAGCAGGCGCCCCCTCCAAGGCCAGGACAGCCTGCATGGCGGTTGGGCAGGCAGCGGAACGGGATGGGCAGGCAGCCAATCACACATAAGTCCCGCCCAGCATTCCGGTTCCTCATCTGTAGATGACATCACTGGTCAAATCCAAGAGTTCCAAATGTGCTGATAAAGAGGACTCAATGAAGTATTATATTACAAAAGAGGCTGTTTCCACAATCTCGGCTGGCAATGGAAGAGCCCATTTTTCACTTCAGCAGTCTGCGGGCAACTGATGTTACCAGGGTTGCCAACTGGAAAAAAAAGCAGGCTGCCTTGCTCCTGCGCCTTTCGCAGTAGTCTTCAGCAGAAATCAGCAGGTGAAGCTGCTGACAACATAGAAACAAAGATTGCCGATGCCTGTATATTGTAAACCGCCTTGGGTGCCTATGGGATAGAAAGGTGGGATAAAAATCCTATGAATGAATGAATGAATGAATGAATGAAGCTAAAGTTACCACCTCTGGGGCCAGCAGAACAGTTGGCAAACCTCTTTCTATAATCACCTATTTAAATATTTTACCCACTTAAAGTTTTACATGGTTAGAGGTATACATACAACACTCTTTTATCTAGCCATTTAAAAGGCATAGTATGCAAAAGGAGCCTTGGAACTATCAGGTACCATTACAGCTTCCAACACAACTAGGACCAATGACAAATATCCCATCAATCTTAAAATTCCAGGCAGTATCTAGCAGTTTTGTTGAAGATACAGTGGGACCTCAGTATCTGCTGATTTGGTATCCACTGATTTGACTAACCACAGGTATCAGGGTCCATCTTTAAATGCTTTGTAACAAGGAAAAGGGGGGCAAAATCCCATCTTCCTACATTCTATTATATGCCATTATTCACCCCATCTAGTGGCTGAATGTGGTATAGCATCTACACCAATGCATTCTAGCATGACAATGGAAGATAAAGGCACTTGGAAGTGGGTCTTTAAACCATTTTTGCCCAAGGTTGCATATATGCAAAAGGAGCCAAATGTGTACACCTGTGGGCCAGGCATTAATGGGTTAAAGCTATTTTTCCATTGATTTCAGTATCCACTGATTTTGGTATCCACTGGTGTTTCCAGAATGGAACCCAAGTGAATAACGTTGCATAACTGTACTTTGGAGACAAATTCACCCTTCGATGTATGTCCACTTAGGATGAGATAATTTCACCCTTCCCATTTATTGCTTTCTGGTTCATTCTGCCCTATATTAAACTGGTTTAATTATGGCTATTTTCAAAATGAATTTCAGAATTGGAGTGTGCACGGTTTGTGACAACTTTATACAGTTCTTTTCATTCATTTGCATCTTCTAACTCCCCACCCCACCAATAAGCAAATGTGTGCTAATAAAATACTGCAAAAGAGTCTTGCAGTGATATACACAGCTGCATCAGCATTATTTTAATACAATACATCCAATGCACATGGATGTAAAACCACACACAACAACTGTCTACAAGGGTCAACCTTATCTACAATCACATCAGATTTGCTGCTTTTTGCAGTATATTATCAATGTGCACAAATCCAAACCTCGCAAAATTCATCTTGATGCAATTATATGTATAATCACATCAAGACTACTTTGCTGCCGTGTTTAATGAATGTGCCCATGGGGACGGGGGAGACAGGAAAGAACTGAAAGAAGATGTCAACATTGCAGCAAACTGCACAATCACCGTGCATTGTACAAAATTTAGAAATAAAACCAGACCAGTGGAAAATTCCTAATGCATTTTAAGTCAGCTGACCCCTGAAACGGGCAAGCTGAATAAAGCATCACTCAGAAACTCCGGGTTTCTCTTCTTGAAAAGCAGGTGATGGGACCTGAGTATTTGTAGAAATGTTGTGCACATCCACACACTCAAAGTGCAAGCAATACTTGGGGAAAGGCAGTTTGAAAATGCTGAGACCGGGTGACTTCCTCTATTGGTGGGATACGCAAATAAAGACAGGCTCCATGCAAAAGGCCTGTCTCCAACAGTGGCATTCAGTGATGCCCAGGCCTGGGGAGACACAGCCACATGAATATACACTCACTCAGGTCTGCACCCACGGAAATATACAATACGTTGTATGAATGAATGAATGAATGAATGAAACCTTTATTGGCATATATACAGACACACATACATGCAGTGGCGTCATGCTGCCGGAACGCTGGGCGGGAGGAACGGGTGAGTGGCAGCCCGCCCGTTGCATACCGCTCCGTTTCACCGTCTTCCCTGCCCCCGACGGAGCGGTACGCAACGGGCGGGCTGCCGCTCACCCGTTCCTCCCGCCCAGCGTTCCGGCAGCATGACGCCGCTGCATAAATGTATATGTATAAATATATAGTTCTAGTATATCAAATAGAATTCTGCCCACTAGCCCCTCTTACACTGTTGTACTCCACCACATGGTGCAAAAAAGCAGCTACCTGTCTTATTAAGCTCGGCTCCGTTGTCGAAAGTAACTATTTCAGCATCTCGGAGTCCAAACTCTGATGCGTCATTGATAAAATTGGGTCTAAAAATGTCTTCCGGGCCTCAGAGTGGAGGGGGCAGTGAAAAATCAGTTGAACTCAACCTCACCAAGGGAACAAGTACAGTGTCTGTCATTGTAAGGGATGCCCCTGAAGCTGCCTTGCATTACTGCCGATGGCATGGCATGGCATCTGGTGAGCGAAAAAGCCCTTCTTTCTTGGGGGCATTCTAACAGAGATAGATATGTTGTAGTTTTGCCAATTGTAATTGGAATCTGAAGGTTCAGCAGTGAACAGGTTTTATTCACTGAGTTCAGTAAATGTCCAGAAGCCTTGAATGTCCAGAAGCCTGCGTTTAATGATTCGATAGGCCTCGGATTGAGAAACTGAACCAAGTAAGTCCACCTCGATTCCAATCTTTCGTATTTTTATTTCCCAGGTGCCAACAGGGGGATATGTATCCTTCAGGAGCTGATATAATAAGCTGTTCTGATCGTGATTGTAATAAACTTTGAGCCAGAATTAAGAATGGTTGTTCTTAACCAGGCCAGTGTCTCCATCAGAAATTGGCCCATCTCTAAACATAAGGCTGAGTAGGGCACGCAATTTGGTAGACCAAGGATTTTCCTCAAAAATGCAGCTTGTAGCTGTTCTAATGTGTGGTCAAAAGAATTTATCCTTATGGGGACCCCATACAGGGTTTGGGATATAATTTTCCCAAAATTATGTGTGTGTATGTCTGTATATATGTCAATAAAGGTTTCATTCATACATACAATATGTTGTAAGAATACAGCTCATAACTTCTTAGAACTAAAAATACCCCGATGGCATTTAAAACCAGGAAGTGTGCTCAGATGTCAAAATGAATGAAACAGATTTCAGCGCTGTCATGCTGCCTCGTGGAAAATAACGCAATAATGCTGCAGAACAATCACTGTTGACTAAGCCTCTAGAATTGAATTACCAGTACCACTGTCAATCAGTCAATCAATAATATTTATATACCGCTTTTCAACACAAAGTTCCCAAATCGGTTTACAGGCAAATAATATTAAAGTTAAATGGTTCCCTGTCCCAAAAGGGCTCACAATTAAAAAAATGCAGAACACCACCAGCAACAGCCACTAGAAAAGACACTGTGCAGGGGTGAAGAGGGACAATTGCTCTCCCCCTGCTAAATTTAAGAGGGACACCACTTGAAAAAGTGCCTCTTCCTCAGCAGGGGCAATTGTGAGGCAACTCAGCACTGTGCACATGTAATATACAGAACTTCTAATATTCACACAAAATGATTCTTTTCTTCTTTAGCAGTTGAAGACCACCACCACCCCAAAAAAAACCCTCATGAGAATTCGGGTGGTTGTTTCACATAGGCATGCACACTTAATTATTGCATCATTAGATCATAGAATCATAGAGTTGGAAGGGACCTACAAGGTCATCTAGTCCAACCCCCTACTTGTAGCAGAAAATCCTCCTACGGCAGTGATGGCGAACCTACGACACGCGTGCCAAAGCTGACACACCACAACGTTTGGGGTGACACACCAGCGTTCACCAATGCCTGACAAAAACTGAGTTTGTTTTACTCATTTTTCATTTTTGCAATTATTTGATGTTTCTTTAGAGAATGCATCGCGCCATACATGATTAGACTTTATTTTTTGTTTAAATAAATGAACATGAAGAATTGTTTCTCTCTCGTTTGGGACAGAGGTTGACACACCAGCAGAGTCAAGTTAGGCATTTTCTGAATTTTTGACACGCCGAGCCAAAAAGGTTCGCCATCACTGTCCTAAGAGCATCTCCAGCAGGTGCCTGTCGAGCCTCTGCTTGAAGATCTCCAGTGAGGGAGAATCCACCACCTCCCTCAACAATCTGTTCCCCTGTCAAACCGTCCTGACCGTCAGGAATCTAAATGATGTCGTGGATGGCAGAATGGCCCTTCGTAAATCCAAAATGCCGCATATAGAACTGACATCTCAGTTCATGCAACCCTGAATAGAACCTGCATGTCTGAAACCAAAACTTGGAAACAGAGTTCCAGATCAGTGAGAAGAAGCTGAATCTTACACTTCAGTACTTCCCAGAAATAATACTTCCCCAATTAAACCTCTAAGCTGTATCTAAAAATCTAAACTTGTTAACTGTCATCCACCCACATATTTCAATTGTTTCTGACTCCTAACACTTATTTGCTCCGGCAATGTGTTTTCCTAACTCCAGCAACCGGCAGAAGCTTTCTAAGTCACTTTTCTTCTTTTTGTTCTGTACCCAAATTTAAATGCTGCCATTTTAGTGCCACAATGTTGGAGTTGGAGTTTTGTTGGTGGTGCTCATCAGAGAAGGTAAGAAGGTCAGGGAGGCAGGAGGAATGGGGGGGGGAGAAGACTGGGGGCAGGAATGGGCAAAAAAGGATGGAAGAGGATGAGGTCAGGAAATGGGCACATCCTGTTGCAGTTTCACATCTCACAGTCCAGAACTGGTTGAAACTGGCAT
>JAJKFI010000135.1:1791077-1810679 GCA_029204185.1 Lerista edwardsae | reverse complement strand
GGGGGGTACGTTGTACTTGGGCCTGGGGTCAAAAAGGGAGCCCAGGAGCCAGAGGAGGAGAGCCAGACGTTTTCTGGGATCTTAGAAAATGGTTGCAAATATTTTGTGAAGACAAGCATTCACATTTTGCGTACGCCGACATAGCTTTAAAGTGAAGGTTTCCCCACGACCGACTGGTCTAGTTGTGACCGACTGTAGGGGGCGGTGCTCATCTCCGTTTCTAAGCCTATAGAGCTGGCGTTTGTCCTGAGGACAAGCTCCCGTGGTCGTGTGACCGACATGACTATATGCCATAGTGCTCGGAACACCGTTACCTTCCCATTGAAGTGGTCCCTATTTATCTACTCGCATTTTTACATGCTTTCAAACTTCTACGTTGGCAGGAGCTGGGACAAGCGACAGGAACTCACTCCATCGTGTGGTCTTGAACTGCCAACCTTCTAGTCAGCAAGCTCAGCAGCAGCGGTTTAACCTGCAGTGCCACCATGTCCCTTTTACATAGCTTTATGTACCATAATTTGTAGAAATTATGATCCAGGGGAGAAGGGAAGTGACCTGCAGGAAACTTTGTACCTCCAAAAGAGGCCAAAATAAACTTTTGTTCTCACTGACAAAATTTCTTTCAGAGGCTCTGTCTCAACATTTGAAATGGGAATCTTTCTGTGGTTAACCTGTAGCTGCAGGAGACTGAGCCCAGGAGAGCCCAAAGCAAGAGCGAGGCTCAAGACCTCCTAGCCCCTGAAGTGCTCTCTCTCCTTGCCTGGTGGTATGCTAGCCTCTGGGCCTCCCGTTCCCTACATGGGGAAAGGAAGAGTGGAACAGAACAGATGAGGAAAGAAGAGTTGCAGGCTAGAGTGCATCTCTACTTCCTTTTCCATGCCATTTCCATTTCTTGCCCCATTCCAGGAAGTGGAAGAGCAGGAGCAGTGGGTGGCTGGAGATGAGCACCCCCTGCTAATCTGAGGCTATTTCAGCTGGCCTCATTGATGCCCCCCCCCACTATAGACCTTCCGTTTGGATTTGGAGGCACGAGAAGTAGACTGAATGCCACGATAGCTACTTACCTAAAGCTGCCCAATGGGTTTCATACTTGGGGCTGGGCACTCTGTGTCTGCAAGATTTCTTCCAGCAGGCAATCCTCTTTTGCGTGACCCAGGCATCAACGGTTGCGTTTCAGAGGCAGCCATGCAGATTGCACATGCGGCAAGATTGTCCTGATTAACTCATTGGATCAGCACTGAAATTGCCTGATAACCTGAGGCTTCAAAAGGCCCTCTAGATGAAAGTTGATCTGCTTTTAAAGGCAAATTAATGGATTGATATTTTGCACACAGAGGAAAGAAGCCCTTTGGCAGAGGGGTCGTATTAATTGGAAACGGCGTTGGGGAAAGAATGCAGTCAGGGGCTTCATGCTTTTTCTGCAAGCAGATATAATCTTGTCCCACATTTGTTGCTCAGGTGGTGCAGCTTTCCATTTCCTATAAGAAAAATACCTGACATATAGGTGAAAGCAGCCCGCCCCCAGGAAACATACTGAAGCTCATATGCCAGGGAACGCCTAGCAGATATATGGCTGTACGCTTTTAGTGCGGTGCTTCCCAAACTATTTTAGCACCAGGACCCACTTTTTAAAATGACAATCTATTACGACTCAAGAGAAAAATATTATGTTTATCATTAATAAAGAATTAATACTAAGCAGGGTCCTGTGCTCCTGAGGCTGCTTGAACCTTACATACTGTGTGTGTGTGTAGACATTTGCTAGACGCTCCTTAGAAATGGAATTCAAGGACTGTTCCCCTAAGCCTTTACAGTCGTTCCAGAAGGCTGAACTGATGTGTAATTGGGACTTCCAAGCCAGGCTGAAACTGGGTTTCACACATGACCAATTACTAACGAATTACTAACGAAGTACACCAATTACTAACGAAATTAGGTAAATGTGACATTTTAATTTGGGGGTACAAAGCCCCCAAATTAAGCCCCTAAACGCATTCTGCAGGTTAGTATCCAGCTAACAAGTTCCTTCTGCAAGCCAGGCAAGGCTGCTTGCAAAGTTTTTAATGTTTCAAAAACGTTTTGTGACCCACCAAAAATCTGCTCACGACCCACAGGTGCATCCTGTTTGGGAACCACTGTTCCAGTATATATATGGGTGTGGGTGGGTGTGGGTGTATTTTGTTCAGGTGCTTCATTACACTCCGTAAGGGAATATCAGAGGCCATTTTTAAGGACAAGAGTACCCAGTCCTATCCAATTTTCTAGCACTGATACAGCAATGCCAAGAGAGTCTGTGCTGCATCCTGCTGAGACGGGGAGGTTCCCACCAAAGTGGTCCTTCCCACCAAAGTGGTCCCTATTTATCTACTTGCATTTAGGTGCTTTTGAACTGCTAGGTTGGCAGGAGCTGGGACAAGTGACAGGAGCTCACTCCGTCACGCAGTCTTGAACTCCCAACCTTCCAGTCGGAAGGCCCAGCAGCAGCGGTTTAACCCGCTGTGCCACCACGTCCCAAGCAGTTAATGTATACTTGCTGCTATATGATGATTTGACTAACTGGATAATGCACAGATTTCTTCACATCATTGTATTATCCACCCTGTATTAACTTTGATTTTTCTACTAATGAGTTGAGTGGATTTTTTTCTCATTTTTTTTCCAAAGGAGTTTTCTAGGAAATGCTCACTTCTGAAATAAAGTCTTGAGCTACCAATGTGCACATAATAATACATATCGTAAGAAAAACCACTTTGCCATTTAAATAAATCTGTTGAGAACAAAAAAATTTCTCCAGTGGATACTATACCTTCAGACTTGTCTCCAGGAGCACAAGAAGTGTTCCAAACCTTATGTTTTGGTAGGGAACATTGGGGCGAGCCTTGGGAAGGAGTTGGAAATTGTGAATGATATATCTGTTCTTTCATACACCCTTCCCAAATGCCTTTGTTTAGAAATTAGTGGCAATAAATGTTTATAGGAAGTTTAAGAGATCCAGTTTCTGAAGACTATAAAATCTAGTTAGAGGGTAAATATTATGCTTGTGTGCCCATAAACAGTATGGTAGTTACGAAAGTATAATCTTCAAAAGTGTTAGAGAGCAGGAAGTATAGGCTAACCACTCTTTTTCTGGAATGACGTTCCTGTAATTATTTGCAACCGACTTGCTTTTTTCTTCTTCTCCCAAGTCGTGTAGTGTGAGATGAATGACTATTCCAGCACAGCACATGAACACCTCCCAGTATTCAGAGAATAGAACTCGGGGCCAAATCCTATCCAGTTTTCCCAGCCCTGACATGGTTGTCCCAGTGGGAGGGGGGCGGGCTGCATTCTGTGGTGGTGGTGTAGTCATGGAAGCCTCATGAAGGTAAGGGAGCATTTGTCTGTATTCAGTAGTGTCAGCTTACCGGTACGCTGGGCAGGTCTTCGGGGCGATCGGCAGCGCGCTCGCTGCGTTCCGTTGCGTAATGTCGAAAGCCCGCCCACTGCAGCGGGCGGGCTTTCGCCATTATGCAATGGAACACAGCGAACGCGCTGCCGATCACCCTGAAGACCCGCCCAGCGTACCGGTAAGCTGACACCACTGTCTGTATTGCATTTGTTTCAGGACTGCATTGCAGCCTATATCAGCACCAGAAAGTTAGATAGTATTGGGCTCTTACAGCCTGTGCATTGGAGTGAGCACAAGACCTTCTTTCTACAGAAAGTTAAAAAAAAAAGATTTGGACAAAGATGTCTGGATTGCAGAGTAGTCTGGATTTCAAATGCCCAGATAAGCTATCATCTACCTGCACTGCAAAGAAAATGGCTTATATATTTTTAGATTATAGCCAAGCACGCCCTACGTCTTATCTTCTTCAGTGCCGAAAAAACTGGAACTTTTTTTTTTCCCCAGTGAAGACGGCATTATGTTTCTGGAAGGGCTGGAGCATTTTCTTATCAGTTTGCTAATTGGCAATGTTGTGCTGATTTGGGAATGTAAAGGTTTTCCCCAAGATTGAATCTTGGGTATTTCACGGCAATACAAAAATTGGCAAATTACAGCATCTTCTGCGTGACTTACAGTCTGCCTCGTTCCTGTCTTACTCTTAGATTTTTTTTCCTCCTCTTTCTAGGTGCTAAGACTTCTTTTACTTTCAGCCAAGAATTCCATTTCATAGTAATCTGAGACAAGCAGCCAAACCTGCTTCTTGGGTTAATTTGGAGAGAGAGAGAGCGCTCATTTTCTAGGAGGAAAAAGGTGAGACAGGGTGATGGGATAGGACAGGCTTTAAACTGTAGTGCAGTGGTTGGTCCTGACCAACTTTCCAGCACTGACATAGCTGTGCCAATGGGGCATGAGCTGCACCTTGCAGTTGAGGGGCAGTCATGGAGGCCTCCTCAAGGTAAGGGAATGTTTGTGCCCTTGCCTTGGATGCTGAAAAGTCGGTTAGGACTGTGCCCTCAAAGCCTTATTTGTTGAAGTTCTAGCATTAGTCAGAAAAGGATGAAAATCTAGAAAAGACACCCTGAGTCAGGATTTCTTGCCTTCGTTTGATCTTGGAGGAGCCAGTATGTGAACATAAATGATAAGGTAGTTTATGTCATATAACCTGATATATATATGAGAGAAAGAGTATGACATCATCTATGGCACCCCACTCGAGATGTCATGTTCTTGTACTTAAAAGCATGATTGTTGATTGAGGTTTATTGTCCAGAATTAATCTCTTTAAACATATTTATTTGAAGACTTTATATCCCACCTTTCCCATGTTGAAGCAAATGCCCAAGGCAGCTTATATGGGCAGTCTAGTCTAAACCACCATTTTCCAATGGTTTTTGTTTTTTTAACCAATATACAGTATTATGTGATTCCATGAATCCTCAGCCCCAGATGTAGCCTTCACAGTGTGGTTCCCTTCTCTGGCTGTGTGCCATCAAGCCGCAGCAAGCAATCCTAAGTCCAGCCTGGACAGGTCCTCAAAGGACCTCAATTCTTTTGCCGGCAGGCCCTCTTCCCACATTGACTAATCGGCTCCACAGTGACTCCGTTCTGCCACAACAGGTACTGCGGCTTGTCAAAGCCTGGCATTCCATCTCCCTTCCAAAAACAAGACCATGGATTCTCCTGCTGTACCAACAGCTCAACCATCAGTCCACACCACAAAGTATAGACTCTACCAGCGTTGAGGAGCCAGCTGGCACCTTGGGCTGAGGTGACACAATTATCACCCTCTGCCTCATCATATCACCCCCTAACCCCTTAGTCAAGGAATGGCTCTGATCTGGAGCCAAACAGAGCTTGGGGGCAGGTGGGAGGTGAGTTCTCTGATCACTCGAGCGATGAACTCTGTGCACACTCCACCACACCATAGAGCGCTCAGAATACCTCCAAAGTGCTCCAGTTGCCCTTCCCATACTACTTGACTGTCTGGGCTTGAACATCTGAGCTAAGAAGCTAAGCAACACATCTGCAGGCCTCTGGTTTGGATCTTGCTTCCACCATGAATTCTCAGGCAAGCTATTGGAGATTGTTTTATGATTGGATAGAAGAAAAGAAATAAAAATTAGATGCAAATACACTATATTTAGAAGACTAAGATTGTAGAAAATTATGTAAATAAGATTGGGGAATAAGAGGTATTAAGATTTGTATGCATAATGTTAATTGTCTACAAACAGTAATGTAGGGGTCAAGAACAAGCTGCAATAATGTGTACCCTTTGTGTTGACCCTTCCCTATGTCTTCTCTTTTTTTACCTTACCCATATCTACATATAAAATAAAATCTTTATACAAAAAAGAGTTCTCAGGCAAGCCACAACCTTCCCACCCTCTGCCCCCTTTTTTGTACTATGAAGACAACAATATTTACTTAACTTCACAAGGTTGTTGTAAGGACTGCATGTCAGGCTGTTTATACCATCAAAGTGCTAAGCAGCAATTAACCAGTAGTGTATCACTTCCTACAGTAACTTATTGTGTATTGATAACTTTAAAATTGCATTACTCTTTCGCTCATACAAAATTGAATCTCCACCATCTAATTTTATATATCTGTAAATCGGAAAGCCTGAGTCGCTGGAAACCAAGCTCTTGGTATAATACACAATATATACATGTTGACGGAGTGAGCTCCCGTTGCTTGTCCCAGCTCCTGCCAACCTAGCAGTTCGAAAGCACCTAAAAAATGCAAGTAGAGAAATAGGGACCACTTCGGTGGGAAGGTAACGGCGTTCCGTGCGCTACGGCATAGGGTCATGCTGGCCACATGATCGGACAAAAACGCCGGCTCTACAGGCTTTGAAATGGAGATGAGCACCGCCCCCTACAGTCGGTCACGACTAGACCATTCGGTCGTGGGGAAACCTTTACCTTTTATACATGCTGACAGAGGCTATAATTTTTCCCATGTCTGCATTTCCCATTAACTTTCACCATGGTGATGACGAAAGCCCTACAATTGGCGCTCTGTTAAACCCTTGTTAGGAAAACCTTTGTTTGATGCTCGACTTCGCTTTGCCCTGTCTGTGACATGGCTGAACTCCATCAACTGTGTCAGTAGGTCACAGACTCGCATTGCATTTGCTTGCTGGGGTTGTATAGTTTGCCGGAGGAAAGAAGAAACTGACGCTGAAGCTTCTTGGAAACATTCATTGTACAGGATTCATGGATTGATTTTTTTTTGGAAAAAAAAAAAAAAGCAAAACACCAGTGCTCTACAAGGAAGAGAATTCTGTTTGGTCCCTTTAAATAAAAATTCTGTTTTGATTAAAGGGATTTTTACATTACTGAGCAGTTTTGAGGAAGGAGAGGAGCTGCTCACGCTTGCTTAACGCGCAGAAGTAAAGTTTCTCTGCTGTTTATTGCAAACCTTCACTCGGCAATTTGTCCTTGTTGTTTTTGCGGCTGCTACCGTGGAAACCAGATCCAAGCAGATACGAATGTCTGCTCAGACTTTTGAAAGGCTGCATGTTAGATTTGTGGTCTCAGTTCAACGGGAGAACTAAAATGGGATCAAATGGAAAACTTTGGTCATTAGCCAGTTTCAAAACTGGGTGCATAAATTTATATGGACAAATTTGCCGGGCAGCCCAATCCAAACCTTAATGGGAGTAGGTAGGTTGGCTGGCCTGCGCAGTGGGAACCCACCACAGGGAAAGGGGACGTTTGCCCCCTTACCCCAGGGTAAGCCCCAGGCAGCCCAATGGGGCTGCTCAGATCTATGTCAGAGAAATGGATGGCGCAAGCCCAAGCAGCCAGGGGACAGGGATTAGGGCTGACTGAACAGCCAGATCCTGACTCCACCCCTCTCCTCAGCAGTGGTCCAGGGGGTCACAAGGACCTGGGCAGCATTCTGAGTGCCCCCTCAGTCCCTTGCTCACTTGCCCAGCCCAAATGCAAGCAAAGCTGGCCCCCAGATTCACCTGCATTTAAAAGGTGAGTGGAGTCCTGCCTGCCCCCGCCCCGAGCAAATGGCACCTGGTTTTACTCACATCTGAAAGGCAGGAAGGCAAGCAGGGGGTAGGTAGGGGATGTGGTGGCACTGCGGGTTAAACCAGTGTTGCTAGACTTGCTGACTCAAAGGTTGGCAGTTCGAGACTGCGTGACGGAGTGAGCTCCCGTTGCTTGTCCCAGCTCCTGCCAACCTAGCAGTTCAAAAGCACCTAAAAATGCAAGTAGATAAATAGGAACCACTTCGGTGGGAAGGTAACGGCGTTCCGTGCGCTACGGCGTAGAGTCATGCCGGCCACATGACCATGGAAGCTCAGAGGCGGATCTACAAGGAGGGCAAAGCTGTAAGTGTTGCAAGGAGCCTTACCCTGCCATGTAAATCCCTCCTCTCCCTTGCTGCTGTAGCCAGTAAGCAATGCCAAGATGTTGCTTTTCCCTGTGAGGATTGGCTAAAACGGTGCAGGAGAGGAGTGATTTTCACTGCAAGGTAAGGCTTCTTGCAAAACTTAGAGCTTTGCCCTCCCTTAGATCTGCCTCTGCGGAAGCTTGTCCTCGGACAAACGCTGGCTCTACAGGTTTAGAAACAGAGATGAGCACCGCCCCCTACAGTCGGTCACGACTAGACCATTCGGTCATGGGGAAACCTTTACCTTAGGCAAGCAGAGTTGTTCTAGCTGCCTGCTTGCCCACCCTTTATTGTTTTTTCCCTTACCCCAGTGCTGCAAAGGTGGTTAGGATTGTGCCCTTAGTTGCCCAATTTCTCAAGGAAGCCATAGGGATTTTGTTGTTGTTTAAGACACATCACACACACACTTTTTTGACGCCTCACAAATCACTGAGTGGAGTTTCTATCTCTGTGCCGTTGGCTGGCAGTACGACTCCAGTGTTCGGGTTCGAAAACGTTTTTCATATACAAGGGTGAGCTTTAGATGGACAAATCCGGTATGTAATGGACACAGGCAAAGTCGAAGTAGCGGACATTGCCAAAAACCTCAGCTAACTGGGCAAAGACACTTTTCAGTGTGGGGTCTTCTTATATTTAGCAGGGGGGAGCAACTCTGTCTTCCCCCTCCCTAGCATGGCCTGTTTTTCAGTGCCTGTTGCTGGAGTCTCTTCTGGGCCTCTTTTTAGACCAGGGGTGTCAAACCTGCGACATACAGTGGTCCAAATAGCATCCATGATGCCTGCAGAGGGAAGTGTCCTCATTCAGCAGGAAGTTGGGCCATTCAGCAGGTCATGAGACCAGAAATAAGCACTTTTTTTCTCACTTGGGAGCTCATTAGCTGCAAGTGACAGAAAATGCATGACTGTGGGAGAGCCCAATTTCAGCAGTGACAGCTCCGCAGTTGAAGGTGGTGCTGGAAGAGCCCAAGGGCTGACTAAAGAACTTCTGTGGCCCGCATCCGGCCCATGGGCCTTACGTTTGACCACCCCTGTCCAGACAGTGAGCCCTTTGGGAAGGGGGAACCATGTACGAACTTGTTACTATGCAAATTGCTGTGTGAACAACTCCTGTTGATATGCAATATAGAAATATTCTTGATCTTAATGAGAACCCAATCGCATCTACTGTTTCCCACATATCCTAATATTGTCTTCTGCTGGCTGTCCTGGCAGATATGCCTGTGACTTGAAGCCAACACAGAAGGTGGCACATTAGGTTGCCAGCTTAGGATCTTGCCACAGGGCAGATTACTGCCTCCCCCCCCCCCCACAGATCACTGCAACCCTAGACAACATCTAATTCCTGTCAGAATGTTTTTCCTCTCTGCTTAGCCAAGTTTCAGCTTACAGCAAGGCCATGCCATTTGTAAACAAATGATTTGATCATCAAAGGTCTTCACATAGCATACGGCCAGTCCAGAGAGATGATACTGAGTATCTGTATTCCCCTAGATATCCAAGGAGCAATGGGCAGGTTGAGATTTGGTAAATGATCTTTGATATGAAAGATGGCCAGCTTTTACTTCCCAGAAATATTCCAAGTTGATTTAGGCAAGTTTTTTTTTTCCCCTACATGCTCAAGAGCTCCCTCTCTCTCACTCACACACATTCAAACTGGTCTGTATCCAGTTAAAACACTTGGCTCTGAAGTAATACTTTAGCCATGAGGGCATTGTGAAACAGATGACTTCAATCAGTATATTTGTAATGCTTTACATACGCAGACTGCATTAAATTCAGACTGGGCATGTTTGAAATGCCAGATGTCTTTTAGATTTTTTTTTTTTTTAGCAACTGACAAAAAGAGAATCTCTTCTGGCAACATTTCAAATGACCTATGTCTCTCTTACTTTCTTCCATAAGTCCATTTATGGAGAAATTGATTCCATCCTCTTGTAACACTCTCTCTCTCTCTCTCTCTCTCTCTCTCTCTCTCTCTCTCTCTCTCTCTCTCTCTCTCTCTCTCTCTCATGTAGAGCAATTTTTTTAAAGTTTGGGTGAACTGGAAGGCTAGTTTGGCGTTCACTCAGAATTCTGCACAGGCCCAGTATGATGCATTAGCTTAGCAATTGCAACTTGTGCATTTGTCTGCAGAAGTGCATATCATCACACAATGCATGAAGGCTTGAAATTTGTTGATACTGAGATTTGTATACTGGCACCAGCTTCAATTCCCAAGGGAGCCACACAAGGGAATCCTCACAAAAAACCTGCCCCTTGTACAATGCATAAGATGTAGCCCCAATGGGGAGCCATGACTAATGGCCCAGTAGATCAAGGGAGCCACCAGTTGAAAAAGTTTGGGAGACGCTGCATTAGACTGTCGGTGATCTATAGCACTACACTGGATTTTCTGCTTGCAGTATAACCCAGCACCCGAAATAGTGCCTGATCACATGTGTTGTCTCATTGCAACACGCTAACTGTGATGTGAATGTTGCACTCTCCTAAAACCAAATGTGTTAAAGCGCTAAATACAGTAAAACCCAGAACATAGAAGGTTACGCGAACATTATCCTGCTTGCATTTTAGCGCAAGGTGCCTTTCGTCATTAACAGTGTTGGGAACGAGTCTTGAAAGTTGATTCAATTCAGGAGTCTCCACCCCCTTGTGACTTGACTCCGGCACAAGTCCTAGAGCCCACCCATGGCAACTCCACCGTGGAATTTCATGTCGTTTTCACTCGAGTTAAGAGCCTTTTTGTGGCAAGCTGTTGGAGTTGTCATTTCACACTTAATATTACCATTATGGCAGGCCAGCAATGCGCTGCTGACAGCACTTCACTCCTTCCACCAAACCGCCATTTCATTTATATTAAGCAAGTAAAGCACCAAAGACTGGCTGACTTATGGCTGTTACTCGAGCGAGCGAACAAGCATGTGCAGCTGCAGGGAACCTTCGGATCCATATGAAATTGGCCACCATGATGAAAACTCCTCTCTCCCCCCCCCCCATTCACGTCACAACTTGGAAGAACGGAAGGGAAAAAATAGTCCCGGCCAGGGCAGGTCATTCATTTAGTGAGACCTATTTTTCCACCAAAGACGGGATAACCTGCAGCTGTTACGCGAGCAAGCGCTTGTGATGACTGCAGGAAAATCACAAGCGGCTCTATAAAACCCACCGCAACTGCCCGCCCCCCGCCCGTTTACATCACAACTCCAAAAATGTACTCGGAACAAAAGGAAATAAAATAGCACTGGCCAGCCAGCCATTCAGTGAGGGTTTTGATTTTCCTTCCCTCCTGTGGAGGAGGATCAGGATTCGAAGACTTCGGTAGCCTATGGTGTGCATTTGCCATGAAGATCTATCATAGGTGAAGAACTATCATGGGCACACACTCTCTCCTTCAACAACAACAACAACACACACACACCCCAGTCTGTTCTTCTGGCTGGAAGGAAGAAATTAAATGACTATCGCTTGTGGCAACTTTGTGGTGCCTTCCAGATCTCCAAAAGAATTCTTTCTGACACGGAAGCCACAACAAAGTAATGAAACACACACACATACTTGCTGAGCCGAGTTGCCGGAATTGCCGACTCATTGTGAGTCAGTGGCCAAATGAGCGAGTCAGAATGAGAGTTAATGACACGCGTCACTTGATTCAGATGCGAGTCGGGTCAAAACTCAAGTTAAAATTAGAGTCAGGAATCTTTTTTCCCCCAGAACTGGTCATTATCAAAGTGATATGTGCGGTCATGCTAGTTTCCTTTTCTTGTGGGAAGTTTGTTTTTGTGTCCCCATTTGCTGAGAAAATACATCTGCTTTGGAAAAAATATTGTTTTTGACCTATGTTAATTTTTTTTTAATATCCAGATGGGCTTAGGACATGAAGAAGGCTTTGGTGCGCCCTGCTTGAAATGCAAAGATAAATGCGAAGGATTTGAGCTGCATTTCTGGAGGTAAGAAGAGAGTCTTTAATATTTTGAAGCACTCGAACTGCGGATGCCTCCGACCACCTTAATCTTTAAGTGTATGAAGGAGACAGACCTTCTTCACTTGAACCACTTCCCTTCTAACCCTGATGTTGTGCTGAATACTGATCAGCCACAGCAAAAATGAGTTGAATTAATTATTGAAAAGGCCCGAACTCTTCTTCTCTCATCTAAGGTGTGAAAGAGCTGAGAAATTTGTTTGGATTTATACAAGCCTTCCATTTTCTGAAGTCCAAGAAAGGAAAGGTGACAATTCAGAATCAGAGGCTTTGAATCTGTCAGGCACTGATTCTAACTGGAGAGAAACCAGAAGGGTGCTAGCGTTTTCCATATCGTATTTTTTTTCCCACTAGGATATAAACAAAATTACTTCCGAAAAACTGATTTTGTCCACAGTTATGACTCTTGTGGACAAAGTGTGTTAACTTGGAAGCAAATCCCACTCAATTCCATAGAGCACAGTCCCTCTTCAGATTGCAGCCTTAGTGTGGATGATGGTGTTGAAGAACTGCATTGCTTTATGTAACTACATATTCAGATTCAGTGTACTCTTTAGTTGTACTGCAGGGATGTTCTGAGCTTTACCCTTTAAACAGAATATTTACAGAATATTTATACGGCTATTTATATACTGGGCCAGTTTGGAATCAACACCTATGCCAATGTTACACAAATTGTCGATCGGGACCCACTTGGTGGGTCGTGACCAGTGGTGTTATCCTACCGGTACGCTGGGCGGGACATCCGGGTGATCGGCAGCCCGCCCGTTGCGTACTGCAGCGTTACGCCGTTTGCGTAACGTACGCAAGCGGCGTAACTGGTTACGCAAACAGTGTACCGCTGCGGTACGCGACGGGCGGGCTGCCAATCACCCGGATGTCCCACCCAGCATACCGGTAGGATGACACCACTGGTCAAGACCTGATGTCAGGTGGGTCGAGGAAAGCTGGGAGCAGCCATCTTGGAAGCTGCAGACTTTTTTGAGTGTTTGAATTTTCAATGAGGTCTTTTTTAACAAAATTGTTTTTAGTTCAGTTTTTACATCATATTTTGTCCTCATCTTGCTTTCTGCCAGGGATGTTTCCTGGTTGTGCAATTGCCTCAATCCAAGAATGCCAGTTTGCATTCCAGGAGTGTCATTTGATTACATCACAATGATGTCACTTTTGGCCATGACATCACTTCTGGCGGGTCCTGACATGAGTGCCATTCTTAAAAAGTGGGTCCCAGTGCTAAAAGGTTTGAGGACCATTGACCTATGTCATAGCTGTGATAGCAAGCTAACAGTCTTTCAGCATGATATCCTATCTGGGCAAGCTAAATTCTCCTGAGTCAGCTTTCAATGTGAGAATCAAAGGGCATGTTTCTAAATATTCAGGATTACATCTAGAGATCAAAGAGTGGGGCTTTGCCACATCCTCAGCCCAGCTGCAGCCCCCAACACTTCCCCCCCCCAAGTCATCCATATGGGCTGTGGGGTGTCCTTGGGAGTGGCGTTTGGTGGTGCAGATGGAAAGACAAGACAGAAATTGCAGGGAAAGGGCTTGCAGAAGTCGTTATACTCATGCAGCAGACCTATGGCTCTTTTGCATTGCCCTTTTAAGAAGAATCCTTGTGATTGATTGACTTTCAAGAAGTTGGATTGTCTTAACTCGGAATTGTTCTTCCACTCTGTATTTGCCATATTTACAAACTGCCCAAATAAATGTATACCTGTCGTGTCACCAGTTTGTGAAACTCACAGGGCAGATTAGGCTATGTGCATCAAGGGTTAAACAACTGGCCACCAGGGGAGGGGAGCCCTGCTGCCAAGCTTGAGTGGCTGGTAAAGTGAAACTTTTTTAGGTGGGTCCTGATGCTAAACAGTTTGGGAACCACCCAGGACTGGCTTTAAGCCAATGTGACCAATGTTGTCACCTCGGGCCCCGCACTTCAGGGGCCCCCGCACTAGCAGGGGGAGCATATTGCCTGTGGCTGCAGCTGGGATCTCTGTGGGCTATAAGTCAGTGGGGTGAGCACAGCAGCTTTACCTTGGTCTTTCCCACCTGCCTCTGCCTCTGAGCAGCCCAAGATGGGCCACCTGGAAGCAGTTGGCGGCGATGTTATGATATCACCACCAACCACTTCCACATGCCGTGCTTGGCACGTGGCACGAACAGCGCTCTTCTTGGTGAGTGGGGGGCCCCGCAGGGAGGGTTGGGGGGCCCACAGGAATGCCCCACATTGGGCCCCGCCACTGCTAGAGCCGGCCCTGGAACCACTGTTTATGTCATATATATGTACGCGGCCATATATGCAGGTCTCTGCAAAATATTGTCTAGAATGAGAAAAGCCTAAAAAAAAAACCCACCTCCAGACTATACAATACCATTACGTTCTTTTCCACTAGATGGGAGTGTAGCATCTGTGATGGTATAAAGCCAACGATGAGGGAAAACTAACGACACTGTAGAGCAGCAGTTTTCAAACTCTTGTGTAGAGTTTGAAGCACTCCAAGTACTTGCAGGGGCAACTGAACAGCTGAATCACACTCATAGCAAAAAGAAAGGGTCTGTGCCTTACCTGAAGTTGTGCCAGCCCTCCGCAGGGAGCATGCAGATCCCATTGCAGTGCTCCCAGTAGTGTCAGCTTACCGGTACGCTGGGCGGGTCTTCTGGGAGATCGGCAGCGCGCTCGCTGCGTTCCGTTGCGTAATGGCGAAAGCCCGCCCGCTACAGCGGTGGGCTACTTCAGAGTACCGGGTGCAAGGGAGTGGCCACAGGATGCAGGCATCCTGTTGTCTACTGAACTCCCCGAGGCACCTGTTGGGCCACTGTGAGATACAGGAAGCTGGACTAGATGGGCCTGTGGCCTGATCCAGTGGGGCTCTTCTTACGTTCTTGGGTGATGACCAGAAATAAGCACGCTTTTTCTCATCAACTCAATACCTGCACATGGCAGACGAAAAAATACACAGATCTTGATTATGTTCTTCAAGATAGGGGAGAGCCCAAATACCATGCGAGCTGCCCTTTCACCAGTGACACCTCAGCGTAGCTCCGCAGCTGGTGATGGTGCTGGAAGAGCCTGAGGGCGGGATAAAGAGCTTCCGGGAGCCACGAGCCACATCAGGCCCTAGGCCTTACGCTTGACACTCCTGGCATAGAACATAGTTAGCAAGGCCTAAGTTGGAATCCTCCATGCCGGTCAAAAGCTGGGCTCGGAGTTCTGACTACAAGGAGTACTTTTAAGACTTGGCCTCCTTACGTACCCTTCCCACCTTCTCTCTGGGTCCCTGCACACTTTATTCACCCAGATAAGTTATTTATTATCTGGGTTAATAAATTAATTAACCCAAATTATTGGTCGATAATGCTATAAAATATTTACAATGCCTTGTATTTTTTTTCCTTTCTTGCCTTTTTTTTTAATTATTCCAATATTCTTTTTGAAGAAGGAAAAAAGTTTTTAAGAGAAAATGGATCTATATTTATGGTATTTTTAACCCGCCGTTCCCCTCCCCCAAAGAGACCCAATTCTTTATTCTTAATTAAGAAATCTAAATTCTTTTTGCATTGTGACTCAGTGCTGTGATAAATTGCCTCTTGCTTTTTCAGTACTTTTCTCATTAGTAACAAACTAAAAGAAAATATTTCAAACTAAGGAAGAAGAAAAACCTTAAACCCTCAAACTTGAGATTAAAATTTATCATACCTAGAGGTAGGAGAGAATAGGTTTGCAAGATCTTTTTGCAGATTTTGGTGTTTTCCAAAGGTAGAAGTGCAGAAAGTGGTGTTACATGTTTTTATTTTTTATTTTTTGCCATTTTCTCCCAACTCAACCCATGCCAAATTAGACCTGTCTTGCAAATAAGCTCCTGTTATTTTCCCCCTCCCGATTCTTACCAACCACCTGTTCACACATCTGTTAGTCATTTGCGACACTTCAAAAGAGCAAAGAAGAGAGCCGGTTCTCAGATTTGCATGCATTTTTTTCCTGGTTGTCCAAAGATGGTTCTCATTTGCCATAGATGAGCAAGTGAGTGGCTGTTTAGAAGTTTGCATTGAACAAAGAGAGAGACAATGTAGATGGGCTAGCGCAGGTGTCTCTCTGTGTTGGGACCTGGAGGTGGAGGAGTTGGGCTTCTCATTGATCCAAAGTCAGTGTAGGGGGGATGCCGGTTTCTTCTTCCCTAATGTGTATCTAAACAGCATCAGCATAAATGCAAGTATTGGAGTTAGGTGTGGTTCAAATCTCTGTTCAGCCATGAAGCTTTCTGGGTGATCTCCGGTTGGTCAGTATATCTCACGCTCACCTACCTCACAGGCTTATTGTGAGGTCAAAAGGAGGGGAGGAACCATGTACAGGTGTGCCCCAGTATCCACTGATTTGGTATCCATGGATACTGGTATCCTATTAAAAAGATAGGGGAGCATCAAACAAATCTTTTTTTTTACCTTGTTACAGCAAAACCACTGATGTTCCCCTATAAAATGGCATCCTCAGTAGCCACGGTTTCAGGTATCCACGGAAGGGTCCGGAACAGAACCCCAGGGGATACCGGGGCATCTTGAGCTCCTGGGAGGCAGGGCAGTGTAAAAATGTGAAAAATAGTCTTACTCCACGGTTCTGATAAATGCAGTGCCCAGTGTAGACTTAGAGTTGTGGTATACGCTCCTATGCTTAAACAATGCATCAGAACTGGGACCGTATCCTCCTGAGTAATGTCTACAGAGGTATTGAAACTAGACTTCCTTTCATTTGTATGAATGCTGCCTAACGCCTATTTCTCGGTTGCACCACTAGAAAAATATGCCGAAACTGCAAGTGTGGGCAAGAGGAACATGACGTTGCCACCAGCAATGAGGATGACCGTAAAGTGGGGAAGCTCTTCGAGGATACAAAATATACAACGCTTATCGCAAAGCTGAAGTCGGATGGGATTCCCATGTACAAGCGCAACGTCATGATACTGACTAATCCAGTGGCCGCCAAGAAGAACGTGTCCATCAACACTGTGACTTACGAATGGGCGCCTCCTGTTCAGAATCAAACGCTGGTGAGAGATCATGGCATTGTGTAGGAAGGAAGGAAGGAAGAATCGATCCTGCATGTTGAAGGAGGAGTGGGAATTAGTAGGATTAGTCTTGCTATAGAGCAATGTTTCCCAAACTGTGGGTTGTGACCCGCAGGAGGATCACAACCTGATGTGCAGTGGGGATATGCAACCCAATGCAGTGCTCAAGTCTACTTCCAAAAGCCTTACATGGAGTCCCCAGAGACTATTTTCTGGGTCACGCTGGTCCGCTGTGGCCTCCATAGGCCTCTGCAGTCTTCAAAATGCCTCCTAGACATGGCTGGAAGCTACTTCTGGTTAGCAGAAGCTACCTTGGTTTACTTCTGGGATTTTCCTGTGACTTCCTGTTGCATCCAGGAAGCATTCAAAGGCAGGTAGAAGGCGAGCCAGCAAGACCTGGAAGCAGCCTCCAGGGACTCTCCATTGGGGGCATATTTGAGCACTGCCTCACGACCTACCACTGATTACAAGGTGAGTCGCAGCACTCAACAGTTTGGGACTTGCTGATGTAGAGGAACGTTGGTGTTTTAAGGAGACTTGTAATACTCGTTATTTTGAATTATGGTGTTGGAGAAGACTCTTGAGAGTCCCCTGGACTGCAAGGAGAGCCAATCGGGCAATCCTACAGGAAGTCAAGCCTGATTGCTCTCTGGAAGGACAAAGAGCAAAGCTGAAGCTCCAATACTTGGGCCACTTCATGAGAAGAGACTCTTTAGAAAAGACCCTCCTGCTGGGAAAGATGGAAGGCAAAAGGAGAAAGGGGCGGCAGAGGATGAGATGGTTAGATAGTGTCACCGAAGTTGGGTGAACTCCAGAAGCTAGTGGAGGACAGGGAGGCCTGGCGTGCTGTGGTCCATGGAGTCGCGAAGAGTCGGACACGACTTAGCGACTGAACAACAATACTCATTAGCCGTTAGCCATGGTTTCCACTGAAAATGTGAATATTGGGGGCTTGGATCTGACTTTCATACCTTCTCGTAAATCACTGGGTGCTATAAAACAGCCATGTCTAAATGGCAAAGAGAGGAAGGAAATTGGGGTGTTGGAGGATGCAAGGGTGAAAGATGTGGGAAAGAGGTGGAGTTAAAGGCTAGGATTAAACATTGCATAGGGATGTTCACCACCACTTCAGATGACTGATGAATTCCCAAATAAGCTGCTCAACAAGACTTCTCGAAATGGGGCACAACTGTTGGAAAACTAGCCCAATTTATGTCATTGTTTAAAAGCTAAGCAAAACACCCCAGCTTTGCACATTTCTGTGACTGTATATGGTCAGAACGAATTCGGAGCCGTCGTCCAAAAAGCGAAAGCTTCCTTGGCAGTTTATTAACAGCTCATCTAGATGAGATAGTTGGATAGCCTTGTGGGGATTTTTTGTTTTAATACTTCAATCTGGAGTTGAGTTTATGGTCCATCAAGCTGGGTGATCAAAAGCAGAAGGCTGGAGATCTGCAGTGCTGTTTGTCATTGCACGCGGTTTTTTCAGGCACTTTGTTTTTTATAAAAGGAAAAGTGCTGTGTACCAATGCAGAGATGTTTCAGGTTTTATTATTTTTGACATAAAAAAACTAGAATTGGTTTAAACAGGCTTAATAGGCTCTGATCATCCCCACACCCTGACGTGCTTTTCCTCTGAAGAAAATAAAGATCCCAGCAAGTCCGTATGAAAGATCATGCATAATAAGTCTCTGAAGATATTCAGTGTTAGCTAAACATTGTTGGAGCTGCTGTTTCACTGGAGTAAACACATGCTTTAGTGTTGGAAAACATTTGAATTCAGCCGTGCCAGAAATTGGCTTCTATCCCACAGTGAATCGATGCTGACTGTCTCTTTTAGTTTCACCCTCCATACCTGGGTGTCCGCAGAGCAGCCTGAACTCCTGCAGGATGCTACTAATCTGCTTTCTGCTGCCTCCTTTTTGTGTTTAGAGAGCTCGATTTCCCCAGGCTCATCCGATAAGTAATCCTGGCAATCCCTTTGGGCTTTTTTTAGGCGCGACACTATATGCAGATGCTGCCGAAGGAGAAGCAGCCCGTGGCTGGCTCGGAAGGCGCTCAGTACCGCAAGAAGCAGTTGGCCAAGCAGCTGCCGGCTCACGACCAGGATCCGTCCAAGTGCCACGAGCTGACGCCCAACGAGGTGAAGCAGATGGAGCAGTTTGTGAAGAAGTACAAGAGCGAGGCGCTGGGCGTGGGCGACGTCAAGCTCCCGCGGGAAGTGGAAGCCAAGGCTGGCGAGAAGAATGTCCCGAGCGATGGGGAGAGGGGCACCTCGGCCACCGTGGGAGCCATGGAAGACAAGCTGGCGGGCCAGAAAGGATCCCAATATGTAAGTGTGTGTGTGTGTGTGTGTGTGTGCGCGTGTGTGTGTGCGTGCGCATATAACAAGCTGCAAAGATGAGAACTGCAGGTAAATTAGATGGCAACATAGCATTTGTGAAGTTTTAATTTTGTCTGCATGCCATTTTCCCATTTGGTGCTCTAATTGTTTTTAGTTTTGAATCAAGATACTTTTATTGTCACTATACATGAACTATACTATACAACTATACAAAATGTTGAAACACTCCAGGTCGTGGACCCACACAACCTCCACACTCAACAACAACACACAACAGCCAAAAGAACCCATCATCCACCCATGCACTCACTCTCTCTCTCTCTCTCTCTCTCTCTCTCTCACACACACACACACACACACACACACACACACACACACACACACAC
>JAJKFI010000135.1:1775119-1791067 GCA_029204185.1 Lerista edwardsae | reverse complement strand
CACACACACACACACACACACACACACACACACACACACACACACACACACACACACACAGAGAGAGAGAGAGAGAGAGAGAGAGAGAGAGTATCTAAGATATCTAAAAACAGTACCATTTCACTCAACAAGCAGCAAGATAAACGGTGAGTCTCAATACCATAGAAAGCTACAGTTCTGTGTTCTGCAAGTTAAAATTAGCAGGGCCGGCGTCTCTAGGAGCACAGTCCTAGGCGTATCTACTCAGAAGTAAGCTCCATTGTGTCCAACAGGGCTTACACCCAGGAAAGTGCGTGTAGGATTGCAGCCTATTTTTTTTTGGCTGACAGCAACTATATGTGTATTCTTAAATGTCATATTTGAAGGTTTCATGGTAACTGTTGAAGAGAGAAAAAACCATGAAATCTCTTGTGTTGCATCTTCCACTGGCTGATATTGGTCACCCACACAACTGCGCTGGAGACTTTACTGTCATGCCCCTCTGCTCTGTAGCTGCATTGAGATCAATATTTTGTTAAGGGAATTGGTGAGCGAGTGCTATATTTAAAGGAGTGTTCCCTGAAGAAGCAGCGTCTTGTGGTTTTCATTTCAAGGTGAAATGGACTCTCTGCAGAAAAACACAACCTCCCTTCGATTAAAGGATGGATCAGGAGAGAGAACGGGGTGGAAGCCTAAAGCAAAAAAGCTCAGTCTGTCTTTCTCTGATATTCCCCAACTTATTTCTCTGGGGAAAGGACTTGGCTTGATGATTGGTAAAGTTGCATCAAGAGGCCACGGTCTCCTGCCTTTCACTTGCGATCAGTCAGAAGCTGCGGTGTCATGCAGCCGGAACGCTGGGCGGGAGGAACGGGTGAGCGGCAGCCCGCCCGTTGCGTTCCGGTCTGTTTCGCCATCTTCCCCGCACCGTCTTCCCCAGATTGGGTTGCAAGTTATTATAGCTCCTTCCCCCACATGGGATAGCAAATTCTCTTTTATTTACCTCAGAATTTTACCTCAGAAATTTCCCTCAGAATGCCAGATACCAGGGAGTGGCAACAAGATGCAGGCATCTTGTTGTCGTGCCTCCCTGGGGCACCTGGTGGGCCGCTGTGAGATATAGGAAGCTGGACTAGATGGGCTTTTGGCCTAATCCAGCAGGGCTCTTCTGGTGTTCTTAAGGCCCAGATTGGGTTGCAAGTTATTATTTACCTCAGAAGTTTACCTCAGAATGCCTGATACAAGGGAGTGGCAACAGGATGTAGGCATCTTATTGTCTCATTACCGTTGTATCAGTTGATGCAAGACTAGTGAAGCCATGTGCCAAAATGCACTCTGACCTCAGTCCAATGACCTCCTGGTTTTTCATTTGGCAGCAATAACACTGTTTTATTCACAGTATCTACAGTACAGAATTGCCTTTTCCTTTTTTTTTAATTGGAAAGAAGACCTGGATTTTGTGCGCTGGGCGCACAGGTGGTATCGGCACAACTTGGGTGTCCCTGCTGGTTCATGGCATTGGGGGGATAGGTAGTTGTTCCATGTACGTTGCAGGCATTGTGTCTTTCCTTTTCTTGTTGCTTCCACAAGCAACATTGAATACATGGTGATTTTTCTTGGGCTTATACTGGCAAAATATAGTCGCCAGAATAGGCTGCCATCTCCTGAACTATTTCATCTATTTCATCTCCTGAACTACTTTGACCTGTGTGGTTTTAGATATATTTCTGTAATGCCGTTCTTGGCAAGTGCAAGTCTTCTCGGAGGCCCGTCTGTGACTCTAGTTTTCTTGTAGTCTTGTTTCCGGTGCAAACTGAACATGCAAGAAGGAGACCCGGCTGTTTATGCAGAGCGGGCCGGATACGACAAACTCTGGCACCCCGTTTGTTTTGTCTGCTCCACCTGCCGCGAGCTCCTCGTCGATATGATCTACTTCTGGAAGAACGGAAAGCTGTACTGCGGAAGGCACTACTGTGACAGTGAGAAACCCCGCTGTGCTGGGTGTGATGAGGTAAGGAAGGTTCTCCTTTGACTCCTCCCAGTGGTGTTCCGGGGGGGGGTGGCACTCAAGGGCACAGCTCCAGGGGTGCCACCACCCACATGGATGGTGGTGATGCTGCCACCACCAGAGGCATTCTGAGGACTGGAGTGGCCATGAGCAGCCTCCCTAGTCCCAAGAAGGCCTTCCAGAAGCCAAAAAGCATGACTTCTGGTTTCTGGCCAAAAACAGGAAGTCATAATTTTTGGCTTCCGGAAGGCCTTGGAAGGCCTTCTAAGGGCTGGGGCGGGGCTGCATGTGGCTTCCACAAGACCCTCCAGAGGTCATCCTACTCTGCTTCTAAAAAAAAAGGGTGAAGGATGGCTCGGCAGAGTGGTGATGGAGAGGCACAACTGAGAGTGGGAGGGGGGTGATTTTGCTGCCCCTCCTTGCCTGGTGCCCAGGGGCATTTGTATTTACCCCCCCTACACCACTGACTCTTCCTCAGTTTCTGCCATGAAAGTCCTTGCCTATAAGTATGGTCTTGAGGCGTCAGACCCAGGGATCCATTTAGTTCAGCTTTCTTACACCTGCCATGGTGAACCAGATGCTTCTGGGAAACTCATAAGCAGGAAATAATGACCTACAAAACCGCCATAAACTGAGTGAGACCATTGGAACACTCAGGTCAGTATAGTCTGTCGCAGTGATTATTTTCCAACCAGCGCAGCATATTGCAAAAAGTCATAAGAACATAAGAAGAGCCCTGCTGGATCAGGCCAAAGGCCCATCTAGTCCAGCTTCCTGTATCTCACAGCGGCCCACCAGGCGCCCCAGGGAGGCACGAAACAACAAGATGCCTGCATCCCGTTGCCACTCCCCTGCACCCGGTACCAGTAGCCCACCACCTTTGTAAGGAGGTTGCACAATCCATCATTGCCTATAGCCCACGATGGACCTTTCCTCCAGAAATCTGTCCAATCCCCTCTTAAAGGCATCAAGTCCACAGGAGTTTGGAGCGCAGCAACTGAAATGTGAGCTGTACTGTATCTCTGGGTTTATTGGTACCACCTAGAGCCACAGACGTTTTTTGTATTTATGATCCATGTACCCAATCTGTCTTGGGGGATCTGGCTAGGAAGTATATGGGTCAGTTGGCTGATCCTGTGTAACCTTTTATTTGAACAAGAGTGAATCGGAACCTCTCTGGCTTTGGAATTGAGACAGTGCTGTAGTAGTCAAGACAAATAGTAATGGCCGCAGGCCACTCTTTGAGAATGCATTTGGAATTCTCAATTTTGTTTTGTTTTTCTTTTTAAAGAGTTTTATTATTTTTTTAACATAAGTGTTATGGGGCAGGATTACAGAACACAAAGGGAAAGGTTAACACAGATAAACACATAAGGTAATACCGTTGCATTGTATCACATATTTCTTTGTCTACTACAAATACATTTTAGCAGTACAGCTTCCAAGGTTATTTGCTAGTTCAATACTTAATTTCAAAATTCTCAATTTTGAGTCCACAGTATAAGACGGCCATTCTGGTGTGTGTGCAATACATAGACCTCCTCCTCACCCCTGCCCATGCCTTGGTGTGGCTTTGCCTACACTGGCTTCAGTCATGGAGCAGGTCCCAATGCAGACATGATTTCGTCCCATAGCTAGTCTTGTGGATATTCTGCCTCATCCACCCATACCAGCGTTGTCATTCAGCCGGAACGCTGGGCGGGAGGAAAGGGTGAGCAGCAGCCCGCCCGTTGCGTTACGGTCCGTAACGCAACGGGCGGGCTGCCACTCACCCGTTCCTCCCGCCCAGCGTTCCGGCTGAATGACAACGCTGACCCATACCCCCTGTGCTCATTGTGACATGCTTGTTACTGGGGGTGGGGCATACACACATCCTCCTGCCGGCCTAGCCTGTTATGGAGTAACACAGACATGCCTTACGCAGAGCCGGATCTACAGGGAGGGCAAAGCTCTAAGTGTTGCAAGAAGCCTTACCCTGTCATGTGACTCCCTCCTCTCCCTTGCTGCTGTAGCCAGTAAGCAACGCCAAGATGTTGCTGTTCCCTGTGAGGATTGGCTAAAACGGTGCAGGAGAGGAGTGATTTCTACTCCAAGGTAAGGCTTCTTGCAAAACTTAGAGCTTTGCCATCCCTGTAGAAACACCTCTGGCCTTGCGACACTTCAGTGACACTCCTAGGCCAGCGCAAATGACATGCGCCAGCCTAAACTGGCCTCTGGATTGCATTCTTGACTAATAAAGTGTGTTGGAAGCAAAATGCACGCTAATCTAACTCGGTGGCTATCCAGTAACTTTCACGTCTTCCGGTAGCTTATCTTCAGCAACGAGTACACCCAGGCGGAAGGTCAAAGCTGGCACCTGAAACACTTCTGCTGCTTTGACTGCGACTGTGTCTTGGCTGGGGAGATCTACGTCATGGTCAACGAGAAGCCCATCTGCAAACCGTGCTACGTGAAGAACCATGCCGTGGTAAGATGGTCCCGATCGCCCTGTACACCGAATGGCTCTGAAATATTACTTGAAGGAATGCACTTTACCGTATCTGGCCTAAATTAATGGTTTCCTAATGGACCTTGGCCCACTGCAACCATGGAGGTGCACAGCCTTCTTTTGGAAGTAGCGTTCTTTTGGAGACGTGTGTAAATCACACTTCCTGTAAAAGTTTAATGGCAGGATTTTCTTATAAGGAAGTGCAGTGGTGACCATGCGGAGTGTTGACCATGCGGAGATTGTAAAGATCGGAGAGCATCACAAGTATTGAAAAGAGACTATTGAGCGGCCAAGATGGGTGGAATAAAGGAGAGATCTTCAACGTCAGTCTTGGCATAGAAACTGCTCATATATGATGTTGCTTTTAATTGAAAGTTGCTTACTCCAGTGAGCTTTTGCCATCGGCTTTTGCTGATTAGTCTGCTTCTCTCCCCCCCCCCCGCCAACAGATATTCCTCTGTTGGGTGATGGATGCAGAAGTCTTCTTACCTATCTGTGCCTCATTCCTAAAACTACTTGAAGTGTGGCAACTCCCAAATTTTCTTTTAAAAACAAAAAACAATTTATACCAGTGTTCTTCAACCTTGGGGGTGGGACCCCACTGGGGTCTTGAAGTCTCAGTTGTGGGGTTACAGGAACATAAAAGGGTTGAAGACCACTGGCCTAGAGCAAGTAGTGTCATGTAACCGGCGCGCTGGGCGGGAGGAACGGGTGAGCGGCAGCCCGCCTGTTGCGTAACGGCGAAACGGAGCGTAACGCAACAGGCGGGCTGCCGCTCACCCGTTCCTCCCGCCCAGTGTACCGGTTACATGACACTACTGCCTAGAGCCCCACCAGGTAAAGGGGGAGGCATCTGGTGCAACCCTTCAGGCACCAGGAGATGGTGTCCCAGACCTGCCGAGGTTCTTGGCAATTGTGCTAAAATAGCTTTCAGTAGTGCCAGGCTTCATGATCACCTTTTCTGCTCTCTTTAATGAGAATATTTTGTTATAGTGAACAGTGCTGGAAGGGGGCAAGGGTGGTGGGGAGTCGGTGTCAGTGATTTCGGACACACGCAGGTCTTTCCCTGCTGGATCTGGGGCTCCCAGTATTGCAAAGGTGGTATTCATGCAAGGCATGTGTTCTACTACTGATGAATGGGCCCACCCCAAAGGGAACCTCAGCAGGTGCTATGTTGTCGCTATTTTCAACCTCTTCCTTCTCACCACGCTCTTGACAAGGTGCTCCAATTGTCAAGGCACACCATCGCTTTGGGACAATTGACAAGGCGCACTGCACTGCCAGCAGGGGGAGCTCACCTCCTCCAATGGCCCTACTAAGAAATGACCCTCCGCCAAACTCCCGCAGCACGCCTGTGGCCCACCAACGTGCCATGGCACAGGGGTTGAAAAGAGCTGCTTTATTGAAATTGACCCAAAACGTGCTATGAAGCCCATTTTTCAGGGACAACTGTCCTTATTTAATTCTTTCGCAAAGCGATGCCTCCGGCTACGTCTCCCAGAGTGGTGGGATTATGTAGGGTGGGATGTGGAGACTTTGGGCAGATACTATTTTTATATATATATATAAAAGGTCTTCCGCACTCGCTTTCAAGGGGTGCTCTCTCTGTGCATAGTGTCAAGAATGCAGATTAAAAAAGGAACGTCTCATGCACAAAGAAACACATCCTCTAGAATCCGCGACAAGCAGTCCCAAGTTAATGACTTCCTCCGTTTCCTGGATTTTCCTTGTTGTTGTTCTGCTGGGTGTCTTTTGTTTTATATTTCAAAGCACAAAGGTGAATGGTTTACGACCGGGCTTCAAAGCATTGTTGCTGCTTGGTTATCCGGAGTAAGGTGGGTGGGGTGTGCACTGGGTTTGTTTCTTTTGCTGAAGTTCTAAACTGAGCTTTCCCATCAATTGAGCTACTTTTGAATGGGGGCCATTATCTGAAATGAACCGCTAGAAAGCACTTCCTTGGATGTCTTCCATGTGTCCTTTTTGAAAGAAGGAAATTAGTGCATTATACTGAATTGCATAGCGATTAAAGCGGAAAGGTAACATGCTCTTGATTTTCACCAAACCTAAATGCCAGGGTGAGTGTGTTTGTGAAACACTTTCTATCAATCAATCAATCAACAGGTACTTATATACCGCTTTTCAACACAAAGTTCACAAAGCGGTTTACAAGCAAATAGTAATAATAAGTAGCAAGGTATGGATGTGAGAGCTGGACCATAAGGAAGGCAGAGCGCCGAAGAATAGATGCTTTCAAATTATGGTGTTGGAGAAGACGCTTGAGAGTCCCCTGGACTGCAAGGAGATCCAATCGGTCAATCCTCCAGGAAGTCAAGCCTGATTGCTCCCTGGAAGGACAAATCCTGAAGCTGAAGCTCAAATCCTTTGGCCACCTCCTGCGAAGAGAGGACTCTTCAGAAAAGACCCTCATGCTGGGAAAGATGGAAGGCAAAAGGAGAAGGGGGCGGCGGAGGATGAGATGGTTAGAGAGTGTCACCGAAGCAATGAACATGAAATTGGGCGAACTCCGGAAGCTAGTGGAGGACAGGGAGGCCTGGCGTGCCATGGTCTATGGGGTCCACGTGTCCAAGAGTTAGACACGACTTAGCGACTGAACAAGTAATAATAATAAAGTTAAACGGCTCCCTGTCCCAAAGAGCTCACAATCTTAAAAAAAAGGCAGACCACCAGCAACAGCCACTAGAAAGACTGCGCAGGGGTGAAGAGGGACAATTTCAGATGTGAGTGTATTTAACGCTATTCTTTAATAGCTAGTAAGGCTGGGTTCCTTCTCCCGGTTGAATGGTTCCACTCGCATAATTTGGGCAAAGACCTGCCCGGAGAACGAGATATTGAGATATGTCTTGACAGTAGAAAAGGTACCCTTCTGGAGCTAGTAATAAAGAGCAGCTGATTTAGCCATGGAGCACAGGGGGTTAGTTAGTTTTTAAAAAAAGACTGTGGTTTGAACTTGCAACTGTAACTGTTTATTTTTTTACATCTACCAGTAAAGGTTCGTTTTTGGACCACAGTGCTAGGGGCTCTTAGTTTAATTTGGTAAGCATTTAGTTTCTCCCCATTTGAATTGGAACAGTCTTTTAATTTCTGGAAAGTATCTTAAAAACGAAAAGGTGGTGTGCTGTGTTCTTAGGCATTTCTAACCAGAATAAGCACCCCTACCAATGGGATCATTAAAATAAATGGTGATATGGCTGCAACATCTTCCTCCATTGAAAGCATACTCATTTTGTACTCTTCTACAACTGAAAATAAAGCTGTTGGTTTTTCTTGGTTTGCTCACTAGGTCTGCCAAGGTTGCCACAATGCGATTGACCCAGAAGTTCAGCGCGTGACCTACAACAACTTCAACTGGCATGCGACAACAGAGTGTTTTCTGTGTTCCTGTTGTAGCAAGTGTCTCATTGGCCAGAAGTTTATGCCAGTAGAAGGAATGGTCTTTTGCTCCGTAGAATGTAAGAAAAAGATGATGTCTTAATCGGAAGGAGTACAGATGAAAACCACTTTCAAAGTCTTCTGCATTTCTACTGTACAAGCAATACTGGGGCATTTTTAACAAAGTGAAAAGCATTCAATGGCAAATGCCAAAGATTTTTTACATTACTAACTTTTGATTGCATGCGATTCGGTACTCCTGTGTTCTTACTGCTTCAATTAAAAAAAAATCAGCTATAGGGAGCTTGGTATTCATCACGCATTTGAAAGACAATTACATCCTGTTACAATTTTTTTGTGTAGAAATTTTCAATTGTGCCGTTTGGGGAGGAGGGAGTGTAAAACATGCTGGTCTGATCCTGATCAATCAGTCATGACTTGCTAAACTTGGGATGTAACCAGTATCTTCAGCCTTGTACTGTGTGTCTTGCTGGACTTGTATTGCTTCAGCCTGGGAGACTGGTAATTTAGGCTGCAATCCTATCCACACTTCCGGGGGAGGGGGGGAAGCTCCATTGAGTACAATGGAACTTACTTCTGGGTAGGCATGCATAGGTTTGGGCTCCTAGTGTTGCCTTGTGTTTTCTTAATCCACCCACACAAATCTGGCATGTTGGAAATATGTCAATTTGCAGCCTTCATGACATTTTTTTTTTTTACCTGAAGAGCCCTGACTATTTCCCCTTAATAAGGGGCAGAACGGGGGAATTGCAACAACGGAATTGCTCCAATCTTGTTACATCTGGCCATGTACTGGGGGCTGGGGAGGGTTGAGGAGCCCTGCGGACCCCGCTGCAGGGCTTCCTGTGTATTAGAAAAGTTGTAAAAAAGAATTGCAATTCTCTTCCTGGTTGCCATCGCAAAACTGGAAGTGGGTCATAATTTTTTTTTTCACTTTTCGAACGCACAGGGAGCCCTGCAGAGGGGTCTGCAGGGCTCCCCAAATCCCCCAGATGCTGCGGCAGGTACTGGTAAGCCCCCCCGCCAGCTCCAATATGTGGCCAGAAGGAATACAATTGTAGCAATGGCACCACTGCGATGCTCCTGCAAACACAGCGGATCTCGAACTCTCTCAGAGTTTGCTGGTTCGTCTAAGGTAAAATAGTCTGGCCTCAGGTGTCTCATATAACCCACAAACTGTGTACAGTCCCTGATAACACAGGCCTGTGAAAGAGAGGGGCAGAAAACCTTTTTTTCAAAATTTATGGTGGCTTTATATTAATTAAATGGCATCAGTTTTGCCCTATTTCATCTAGTTTTGGGGATACAGCATAGCTTAGTGAATGGTTCAAGCAGCTTCCTCCTGAGGAAGCCTATGCCATGGCCTCCTCACGAGGAGGCTGCTTGAACCATTCCCTAACAAGGCTATGCCGTATCTCCGAAACTAGATGTGACAGGCAAAACTGGTGGCATTTTTTCAGTTGACTCCCCAAATACACCAAGGAATAGGTCTTATTTTTAAGAGGGCAACATGTTTGTCCTGTGTAATTGAGCTGAATTTGTTTCTAAATCCTTCCTCCTTTATTGAGCAATGTAGGCCAAAGTCTTAAAAGTTGGGGTGCAGACTTAGCTATTTGCATAAGCCTTTTTTTAATTCTCCATTAAACTGGGGCAGCTGTGAGATACAGGAAGCTGGACTAGATGGGCCTTTGGTCTGATCCAGCAGGGCTCTTCTTATGTTCTTAATGTATAGAAATGCAAAACAAACTTGATTTTGTGCTTTAAACATTACCTGTAGATTAAATTTTTGTCAGTTCAGGCATCTTCTCTTCCCCTGCCCTCCACAAAAAATGAATTTCTCTCAGGGCACAATCCTAACCTGGAGTTAGGCAGGCACAAGTGCCGTGCGCCAGCCTACGAGTGTCGCAAACGCACCGTAAAGCATGTTTAGACCACTCTGTGTCAGGGAGGACAGTCCATCTGCCAGCCTCCCTGACTCCGAGAGTGGTACAAATGCACTTTAGGGTGCATTTACAACTCTCCTAGGCCAACACAAGGGACTAACTGCAGGTTAGGATTGTCCCCTCAATCAGATTTGTTATCCAGTCCGGTCGATCTGCCTCTCAATCAGTGTTCCACAGTAATAAGCAATATGGTTTTAATTATTCGTGAATGCCCCTCCATACCAAAGCTACTACAAATTAGAATATAAGAAGAGCCCCACTGGATCAGGCCAAAGGCCCATCTAGTCCAGCTTCCTGTATCTCACAGTGGCCCACCAGATGCCTCAGACATTTGGTTGGATAAATTGGCAGATCTCATTGCCACTCCCCTGCATCTGGCATTCTGAGGTAGCCTATTTACCAGCGGTGTTATTCTGCCGGAACGCTGGGCGGGACATCCGGGTGATCGACATCCCACCTGCCGCGTTCCACAGCGTTACGCCATTTGCGTAACCAATTACGCCGCTTGCGTAAGTTACGCAAACGGCGTAACGCTGCGGAATGCGACGGGCGGGCTGTCGATCACCCAGATGTCCCACCCAGCATTCCGGCAGAATAACACCGCTGCTATTTACCTTCACGCCCCCTAATGAATACACCAGACTGGCTTGAGTTTAACCTGGACCACTTTATTCAACACAAGTGACCAACTTTAAAAACCTAAAACCTACGATGAACACACTGTCCCTCACTTGCCAGCTTGGTGTGGGTGAAATGAGCAGGATCAGGAGGTTGCCTGTTTCCACTGCTTCTAGATAATCCGGTCCGGCACAGGTTGTCGGACAGAACTGTGCAATTCAGCTCATTCTTTTTGTGTGGTGGAACAGGGTTTGCAGACCTCAACCATGGAGGAGGGGGATGATGTTTGTGTTTAACATTTTTACATTAGTATTAATTAAAACGATTGTCAGTATTTTTGCCATCAGAAACCTGTAAATTTCAAATTGATTTCAACACAATTATACTTTTGATTACCCCACCCCCTAACAAAATAAATTCTGTGGTTTGGAGGCCAGGGAATTACTAAGACTGTACTGGGTCACGTAAAGAGCAGAATAGTGGCATGCAAAATTATAATGGCGAATGTAAAACGGTACATAGCAAATGAATGAAAAAGCTGTTGGCTTTGTAAACTATGCAAACTTTTACTTCCATTCTTCTAAGGCTAAAGAAGTCTGTAAATCTATATTAATACTTTCAAATAAAAATGTTTTGAAAATGATTTCCTGTTCTGTAAATAGCATGTTTCATTTGGTCGCTGTAATAATTGTGCTATTCCAGCAGGGGGTGATAGTTTCTAAGGCAAAAATAATATTTGCAGACTTGCTAAAGCTTTTGGCACGTGGATTTCACTTTCATAGTTTAAAGCACTTAATGGTTTCTGTCCGGATAAATTGTTAGGGAGTCTATTAAACTGGACAAAGTCAGACAAATAAAAATAGATTTGTCCATGGAGGTTTCCAGTAAATACACTTTCATTTGAGGATTGGATTACATGCTGTATTAACGGTGTTAACATAAATGTAATCCATGGCTATAGTCCAGTGACTCTAATACAGGCGCAGAATTACACATGCTTAGTGGGTTTCCCCTTTGCTGGGTTTTCCATGGAGGAATCGTTGGGATTCCTTTTATTAGAGAAGGAAGAGTTCCTTGCACGCAGCTTTCGGGTTGTGCCCCATGAGTAGAATCGGGAGTCTTATTTTTTTTTTTCCTGCAGATTTTGGTGTTTTCCAAAAATTAGAAGTACAGACAGTTGTGTTTTTATTCAAAATTGACAGTGTAAGTATACTACTTTAAAAAGTGTACTAGGTGCATATCGGTGGTATTATGTCGGCAAATGCAGCCACAGGCATTACCCCTGCACCCCTCCCCCATTAAATAATAAATAAAATTATACTCCCGCAGCACATATACTATACTAATAAAACAAAACAAAAAACTGGTTATATATCTCTTGCAGATTTGAGGTGTCCTTTTTAGAAAAATGAGAAATGCAGAAAGTGGTGTGAGTTTTATTTTGTTGTTTTCTTCCATTTCTGTGAAATCGGGAGTATTTAAAGGCCCAAATGCTGTTCAAATTTCCAGTGCAGCCCCAAGAGAAAGGAACAAATGTTACCTTATCCCTACTGCAGTATGTAGCACATGGCTGCATCAGCACTAGAAGTTTGGATAGAGTTGGGCCCTAAATTACTTCAGGCATAAGGACTGGGCCTTGGCTAGTGCCTGAGTAGACCAAACCCTGATAAAAGCACTGCTATTTCTCTTCCCCCCCCCAAAAAAAAAAAACAAAGTTCCCTTGTGGGACACCCCTATAATCACAAAATATCATTTGGAAGACAAATTCTGAGAGAAAACAAAGCTGGGAGCAATCTCAGGTAAGGTTCCTCCTTTTTTTCCCCTCACAAAAATTGGTGAAATACCCACATTTCCCAGCTTGGGGGGGGGCATTTTATCTAGTCTCTAATTGTGCACTTCTCTATGGAGCATCAGGTCAACACTATAAGAGTATAAACAGAGCCCTGCTGGATCAGGCCAAAGGCCCATTTAGTCCAGCTTCCTGTATCTCACAGCGGCTCACCAGTTGCCTCAAGGAGCACACAAGACAACAAGATGCCTGCATCCTATTGCCACTCCCTTGCACCTGGCATTCTGAAGTAGCTTACTTCCATCTACCTCAGAGAAGACAGTAGGTTTAAATACAGAATGTGGTGTTAATAGCTTACTACTAACACCACAGCCTGTATTTAAACCTACTGTCTTCTCTGAGATACATGGAAGGTCTTCACTTCCATTGTACGGCTTGTCCCTTGCGCACATTTGTCCACTGTAGTTCGGAGCCTTGTCCTCTCAGCACCTCCTAAGTAAAGATGGGCCCAACAATTGGTTGGTAATAACAGAGGGGCATGTTCAGGTTCTGTCTTATGAACTCAGGACCTTCAGAGAAAACCCACAAATGAGTTGCATTTGAGCATTAAGGGGAATTGGGTGAGATATCGCAGGGTGCACAACACTGGCTGCCTAGTAGCCATTGGTAGGGCTGCCCTAAGGGCAGCGGCGTCATGCAGCCGGAATGCTGGGCGGGAGGAACGGTGAGCGGCAGCCCGCTGCCCTTAGGGAAATTTAACCAATTCTAGATTACTGTATTAATATTAAATTTAAGTCACCATTAGCTTCCATAGATGTGGGTTATAAAACTGCAGTGAAAATCAAAAGTAAACCCAATTGCGTCCAGCAAGGTAATATGTTACAAGTGTGACCTTAAAAAAATATTCATGGCACATGGCAGTTTTAGTCCCTATTTTTATTTTTATAATGAAATGAAAAGTACTTATTAATGTTACTAACCAACATGCATTCTTTGCTTTCTTTCTAATATTTAACCTTAAAACATCTTTAAGTTTTATACTATGCAAGCTTCTACTTTCATTACTGTTGCCCTCTTGCATATGCATTACAGTTCTTTGTTTTGTATTAAGATACTTTTCTAGCGGCATTTCCTTCTGTTGTTGATTTTTATATTTGCTGGATATTTTTACATCTATTCCAAAACAGGGTTTTTTCACTGAATTTGATTCCCAGCATTTTAAACTTTTCAAGCATGATTGTAACTTTGTATGCATTCAGATTTTCTTTGTTCCAAAAAAGCTCTTGTATAATTTTCACTGTATTAATACATCTGGTTGCTGGTAGATTGAAGTTATGCACTTTTCCACTGAATATTGTACACTGTACAATAGTTTGCTATAACATTCAGTATCTGGTAGCTATTTTTTTCCTGTTGTCTTAAATAAACCTTTCTTTGGATATGTTTGTTCATCCATTTCAATTGTTCATCATTTGTTTGTGAGAACAGATAAAAGGAAATACTTTTTTTTTATCCAGCAGGTAATTAATCTGTGGAACCCCTTGCCACAGGAGGTGGTGATGGCATCTGGCCTAGGTGACTTTAAAAGGGGACTGGACAGATTTCTGGAGGAAAAGTCCATTGCAGGCTACAGGCCATGATGCGTAGTGCAACCTCCATACTTTAAGTAAGCTACCTCAGAATGCCAGATGCATGGGAGTGGCAATGAGACGCAGGTATCTAGTTGTTTTGTGTGCTTCCTGAGGCATCAGGTGGGCCACTGTGAGATACAGGAAGCTGGACTAGGTGGGTCTTTAGCCTGATCCAGTGGGGCTCTTCTGATGTTCTTATCCATTGGACACAACCCCTGCTAACTGGACACAACCCCTGCTAACTGGACAAGAGGCACTTTTTCCAGTGGTGTTCCTCTTATATTTAGCAGGGGGAGAGTAACTGTCCCTCTTCACCCCTGCGCAGTCTTTCTAATGGCTGTTGCTGGCGGTCTGCCTTTTTTTAGATTGTGAGCCCTTTTGGGACAGGGAATCATTTAACTTTATTATTACTATTTGCCTGTAAACCACTTTGTGAACTTTGTGTTGAAAAGCGGTATATAAGTACCTGTTGATTGATTGATTGATTGATTGATTGATTGATTGATTGATTGAAATATTATTTGGTCGATACTAGAATTTATATGCTGCTTTCTTCTCCTAAGGAGGCATTCAAAGCAGTTCACAACTGGGGGGGAAAAAACCTGTGATAAAACACCGTCAAGCGTGATAAAACACCATCAAAAATTACCAGCAAAGCAAAACAGCAGTGAGGCCATCCAACATCCGGAGAAAAAGAAACATTTTAACACTCCTACAACAGTGGACAAAGCAGGGGCAGTACGGTACAGATGTTATCCAGCAGGGAGTTCCATAAGTCTAGCACCACAGTAGAAAAGGACACAGGATGTCACTGACTGACTGTTTGGAAACCGAAGGACACTTTGGGCGCAGGGCGCAATCCTCAGGGCGCAATCCTAACCAACTTCCCAGCATGGAGGTAAGGGCAATGCAGCTCCGCGGTAAGGGAACAAATACTCCTTTACCTGGAGGAGGCCTCCAGGACTACTCCTACTCCACTGCAAAGTGCCGAACATGTCCCACCAGCACAGCTATGTCAGTGCTGGAAAATTGCTTCGGATTGTGTCCTCATAGTGAAGAAAACAGTCCTTTCAGGTCCTTGTGTGTGCTTTGGCAGGTTCAGTTTTTAGAATAATGATCACTATCTGGCCTTATGCCCAGTGGTAAAATTCAGCCACTTCTCACCAGTTCTGCAGAACCGGTTGCTAATTTATTGATATACAAAAAAGTAGTGCTGTAGTAAGAAGCAGTACAAAGAAAGGAGGGCATAGAACCGGTTGTTAATTTATTTGAATCCCACCACTGCTTATGCCTGGAAATGATTTACATCTTTTTGGGTTTTCATGTTTATTCCCAAACCTGTTTATTTACCCAAAATGTGATTAGTCTGTGGAACTCCTTGTCAAAGGATGGAGTGATAGCTTCGGACCCAGATGCCTTTAAAGAGGATTGGACAGATTTCTAGAAGAAAGGTCCACCAAAGATTACAAGCCATGATGGGTATGTGCCTCCTCCTGGTTTTAGAAGTAGGTTTTAGAAGTTCTCAGAATGCCAGGTGCAAACTCGCAGTAATGGAATGCAGGCATCTTGCTGTCTTGTGTGCTTCCTGAGGCATCTGGTGGGCCACTGTGATATATAGAAAGGACTAGATAGGCCTTTGGCCTGATCCAGCAGGCCTCTTGCGCTTAAACTACAATTGGAAATATAAATTAGTTGTGTGTATTTAAGTTAAATGGAGGGAGAACATAGGAAGGTGGTAGATAATCCTTTCCTACAATACTCAAGCTGAGTAGAAAAGTACTTCCTGAAGCCGCTGTTGGTTCTTCTTACATGCTGCTGTTACTACTTTTAAAGTAAGCTTAGTAGCAGACATACAGGAGTACATTGGCTCTGGCTAATATTACGTTTGTTTTTACAAACTGATTTGTTTTGACAGTACTTCTCCATTTGCAATCATACCTGCTTTTCCAAACTATGCATCTTATTGCTGTGTGGCTATTGTTTTCTTACAAAATGGGATGCATTGTGTTTGTTTCTATAGTTTGACTGTACCTTTCTCGTTGCAGGGAAGCAGTGTCCTGTTTTGTGAAATGTATGTACAGTGT
>JAJKFI010000135.1:1734802-1763509 GCA_029204185.1 Lerista edwardsae | reverse complement strand
TGTGTGTGTGTGTGTGTGTGTGTGTGTGTGTGTGTGTGTGTGTGTGTTTCAAACCAATGCAGGAATAGTGAAAGATTGCGAAGTTATCAATGCTTTCACAATTTAAAAGCCACTGGGGATCTCACACACGTTTGGTTGCTCGCCATGGTTTGTATGATATAAATAATGCTGTAATCTGGACAATTACTGACGGTGATCAATAAAGATTTTATGGTTATTATTTAATGTGTAAAAAAATATAAAATGTTAATTTTTAAAAAGCCATTAGGTACCAATAAAAAAAAGAGAAACAATGCATGTATCAACTTATTTGCTTACATTTACAACATACGCTCTAGTAGGCCTTATTTATCAATATTTATTATCTATCAAAAATCAAACATATCGGATGCCATTCCCTCCCCCTTATCTGGTGACATGCCACCCTCTGCTCCCCCCATTTCCTGGACTGAAAGAAGCAAAGGACAGGAACAGGAAGATAAGAGTGCGGGGCCAGAGCAGTGTTTCTCAAACTTTGTGTCTGAACCCACTTGGTGGGTCGCGACCTGATGTCAGGTGGGTTGCAGAAAGGTGGGAGCCGCCATCTTGGAAGCAGCAGACCTTACTCTTGCTGTATTCCTTTTGTGAGTTCAAGCGAGGGTGTTTTTTTTTAAATTTTGTTTTTTGTTCTGTGGTTTTACATCCTATTTTATCCCAATCCTGTTTTATATCAGAGATGTTTCATGGTTGAGCAATTGCTGCAGTCCAAGGATGCCAGTTTGCATTCCAAGAGTTTGCATGGGACGTTTTAATATGTCACAGTGGTGGCACTTCCTGCTTGATGATGCTGTTGCTGACTATGACATCACTTCCAGGTTAGTGACATCACTTCCAGTGGGTCCCGACACGAGTGCCATTCTAAGAAGTGGGTCCCGGTCTAAAACGTTTGAGAACCACTGGGCTAGAGTGTTTCACTCTGCTCTGCATTTCTTCTTCCACTCTGTCCCACCCTTCCTCCTCCCGGTAGGGGGAGGAAGGTAATAAGGAGCAGTGGTGGTAAGTAGGTAGACAGAGGTGAGCTCAGTGCCAATATACTGCCTGATGTTCATCTGTAAAGTACTGGAAGGTAGTAGATGGTATGTGTAGAGGTCATGATGACCCTCCTGTCTCACTTGTAGAAGCCTGATTGGAAATGCACGTGGGTTATAGTCCAAGCCTAAGGGCCCAATCCTATCCAACATTCCAGTGCCAATGCAGCCTCAATGCAGCCCTAAGGGAACAAACGTGAGGCCTCTGTGACAGTCTTCCCCCACCACCAGGGCCAGCTCTAGGAGTGGCAGGGCCAAATGCGGGGCATTCCTATGGGGCCCCCACACTCCCCACAGGGCCCCCCACTCATCAAGGAGAGCACTTGTGGTGCCATACACAGTTGGTGGTGAAAATAGTTGGTGGTGACAGGATGACATCACTGCCAATTGCTTCCGGGAGGCCCATTTTGGGCACTTCAGAAGCTGGGGCAGGTGAGAGGGCCCAAGGTAAAGCTGCTCTGCTTGCCTCACTGACCTACATACGATCCTGAGAGATCCTGACTGCAGCAGCAAGCAAAATGCTCCCTGCACTGGTGTGGGGGCCCCCAAAGCGCGGGGCCCGATGTGATGACATTGGTCACATTGGCTTAAAGCCGGCCCTGCCCACCACCACCACTGGATGCAGTGCACACCCTGTTGGAACAGCTACATCAGTGCTGGACAGTTGGACAGGATTGGGCCAATGAACATGTATCAATGACACACAACATGACACACAGAATAGTTCTACATTATAGTTCTATAGGACAGAATAGTTCTATAGGGCAGAAGATTTAGCCGAGAGGGTTAATGCCTCCATTTTCCCGAAGATAACAGCTGAAGATCCGAAGGTCGTGAGCTCAAGACTACCGGAAGTCTCTGTGAGCAGCAGACCTTGCAAACTGTGGCTGATTAAAAGTTAAGTTCCAGCTGCCTCATGGGAGGAGGACAGTGATGTCATTCAGGGGGAATGGACCAGAACGGGCGTTCCGGATCCTAACGGGCTCCGTGGCTGCTTCCGGGTTTGTTTGTTTGTTTTTTCAACATTTGAATTTGAACTCAAAAGTGATTTCCTGTTCCTAAATCATTTGAATGACACCACTGGAGGAGGAGTGTGCTGAAGTCAGCTGTGTCTCTGGTGGGAGCAGGGAAGCCTCTTATCAGCCAGCAGAAGGCAGACGGGTGGCTAAGAAAGAAGGCTAAATCCAGAAAGAAAGATCTGTATAAGTGTTGTTCTTGAAAGATAGAACATTTCTGTAAATTGTAAAAACCTTCGGGTTTGTGAATAAAAGTCTGCCTATGTAAACCGCCTTGAGTTACAGTCATTAGAGAAATCTAGTGATCTTAAAAAAGGTGGTATATAAATACATATTATTATTATTATTATTATTATTATTATTATTATGTGTGTGAGTTCCTAATAAATCTCAAAAATTGAGTCTCAAGCATGTATTTAAAAATCCTTTCACATTTGCAAAAAAAAAAAATTAAGACTAGTTCTTGCTGTGACTGGTATGTGTCAAAAGGCTCACGGAAGCTCATAAAACTGCAGCATTTCACTCTATGCAGGGATTTGCTGACATTCACTGCACAATTGGGATCTATATTTGCAAACAGCTATTTGCCTGTCCACATTTTGTACTGCAAGACTGAATATGCCCCTTAATACCGGTAACAGGGATATTGTTTGTTCATAGAAACCTGTTTCTAAGGGCTTATTATCACACAAGGGAGGGAGGAAGATTTTTTAATGTGGAGCAACTCAGCCGAGCCAGTAAACTATTTGGGCCCATCGCTGACAACGCTACCAGTCTGCATATGCTACATTCCAGACAAGTGATTCACAGATCGTACCATCTGATATTGTTGGAAGCACCCTGAATTTGTAACAGTGCTAGAGAAGAGGGCCTTTGGGAACCTCTTTACGGCCAAAGTAGTTCATTGAGGGCACTTCTAGATGTGCTCCTCTTAGCAGCACTATTTTTTAGTCGCAGTGTCACGTGTCCTTTTCCGTCCCACTCAGAATTGCAATGTGCCTTCTGCACCCCCACCATTCTGATGCCTGGGGAAACCACTTCAGTTGACCTCAGGTGCGTATCTTACCCAGTGCACGGGATGGTGCAAGCCGTGGGCGCCAGGCAGCGGCAGGGCGCCATTGTGCGCGGTCTGGGCAAAACCGCACAGTTTTCGGCCCTCCCACCCACCCATGCTTCCCTTACGCTTGGAAATGGAGCGTTTCCAGGCTAAGAAAGGCATGTTGGAGCGACGCACGGGGGCGGGGCGACGTCCTGGGGGCGCAGTTTTGGCGCCAGCCATAGGCGTACTCGGGCCTCCGCGCACGCCTCTTTGACCTCATGGAGGGGCCAGCACTGAAGCATCCAGAAGGGGGCCTAGGGGGCCACATGGCCCTGGGCAACGTAGTGAGTAATCCTGGCCCACCCACCCTTCAGAGCTGCTGCCAGCAGCCCACCCTCTAAAAGTCGCTGCTGCCCACCCTCAGGGGCGCTCCTGAGGGTCAGACAGACCCCATGCTTTCTCCTCAGGGCCTCCAAAGCATTCTGAAGCTTTTGGGAGGCCTTTCAACAGTCCTTCTGGTTTTCCTTCCTTGTGTTCTTGCAGCCACTTCAAAGTAGGACTGTGGAGGGTGAAGGTGGAGGAATTCCTCTTCCAACCTTCTCCGTATTAGCATCTTGCGATGTCCCTGCCAGCTTCTGGGAGACTCTTTGGGTTCTGTGATTCTCTTTCTAGAGGAAGAGTCTGCAGTAACAAATTGTTTGCCCCAGACAATTCCGTACTACAGACTGTTGCCCTAGAAACAGAGCCTCAGAACCCAGTAGAGCTTTTCAGTGATTTTCAGCTGCTGTGCGCCAAAACTCCCATAGTGTACCTGTGGACCTATTGTGGCATAGCAATGTGCCATGGCAGATGGCCTGTGTCAGTGAGTTTGATGGACCAAATCTGGCCCAGTATAGGCAGCGACGGAATCTGGCAATGAAGATCCGGAACGCTGGGCGGGACTTACGCGTGATTGGCAGCCCGTCCGTTCCATTCCGCAGCTGCCCTGGCCTCGGGGGGCTGCCCCCGGTTGGCACGCCCCACCGCTGCTCGCCCAGGCACCCGGTGTGCCCCCCATCCATCCCTCCCGGCGAGTAGGTGCCCCAACGAGGCCAGGGCAGCCACAGAATGGAACGGACGGGCTGCCAATCATGCGTAAGTCCCGCCCATCGTTCCGGATCTTCATTACCAGATTCCGTTGCTGAGTATAGGGTAGCTTTCTATGTTCCTAAATAGTCCCAGCCTTCTTCAGGGTCATAACTGGCCATATTTGTGTCATAGAAAGACCCCAGCTTTACTGCAATGGAAAGGCTGCAATATTGAACTGCTTGTGCACAGGAAAGACACGTTTCGGAACGGAATTTCTCTCATCTGGTTAGATAGCACTGAGGAGTTAATGATTTCTGGGCCTGGTTATTCTTAGCCTCTGATAAATTCTTTTAGCTCTTCTCTCCTTAAGCAATCAGTCTGCAATCCCCGGACATACTTGGAAACCCTCTTAGCTCTGTCACTCAGATGGGCTTCTTGGCCACAGCGAATGGCGGCCCTTGAAATTCTTTCAACATTCCCATCCCCATGTCCCTGCATTTCAGCACAGTTTGCGTAAGTAGCATGCATAATGCTTGGCGCGCGCATAAGGGCCCAGACTTTAAAAACATGTATAATGTGGCAACAATGCGTGCATTGTTGGGCCTCGTAGCATGTGAGTTCTTGAAATGCTTCTCATGACTGGCTCTGCAATCAGGGTGCTCATGCTGGGCATGTGAACGCACTGCAGTGCCCTCATTTCTGGCAGGGGAGGCAACTTGAGATGTGCCTGCAGGAAGGGAATCGCCCCCATGAGACAGATTAGATGAGGCTCACATAGACGCACTGTAGACAAGAGGCTGTGCATGCAGCCAAGGCCAGCCCAAGACCTCCTGGCACCTGAGGGGGTGCACCTGGCACTGCAAATGCCACACCAAAAGCTGCCTCCTTATTCAGCAGTGCAACAGCTGCCACCTTCTCCTCCCCACCAGGGCCCTAGATACAGAACTGCAGAACCTGGAAGAGTCTCCCGGAAGCCGGAAGGGACATCACAAAAGGTGAAGGCCATAGAGAAGACCATAGAGAAGACCATAGAGAAGACCATAGAGGTCAAAAGAGGAACACCTCTGGAAGTGGATAAGCAGATTGGAAGCAGATGGGAGGCATCCCCTTCCAGTCCACAGCCTAATGCAACAGGCTCAGTTGGCCTCATGGGTGGCCAGCCCTGCTCTTGGCCCTCTCAACTGGACCTGGCTCCAAGTCGCATCCTTCCAAAGAGTCTGGAAAAAAAATTGCCTCCACAGCAATCAAAGCCTATTATTATGACGACAACTTCTCTAGACCCTCTGGAAAGCAAGCGACGATACACAGCCATGCCCGGCTGAGACTGCCAAGTGGAACAGGTCTGCAGTGCTCTGCTCAGCTTTCCAGTGCCGGCAAAAGCCAGCCATTCCTTTTCACCGCCTGAAAAGGTCACCAAACAGACCATTCTTTTCTGATTGCTCTCGATATGTGTTTTGCAGATTTGATTCAAAGAGGGGAAACGATCAATTGCCAGCTGTCCAATACTATAATAAACAGCAAATCTGCTTTCCTTTTTCAGCCAAGTGGCTGAATCAGTGGGATTGTAACTAAGGCTGGCAAGTATTAAACATGTACCGAAGAACACAGCCCCTTTTTGTACTGCTTAAAATAAGGAAACAGTTCCTTCCCCCCTCCCGTCCCCAATCCTACAGGTGTTGGTGTAGTGTTGTTGTTGTTCAGTCGCTAAGTCGTGTCCGACTCTTCGCGACCCCATGGACCACAGCACGCCAGGCCTCCCTGTCCTCCACTAGCTTCCGGAGTTCGCCCAATTTCATGTTCATGGCTTCGGTGATGCTCTCTAACCATCTCATCCTCTGCCGCCCCCTTCTCCTTTTGCCTTCAATCTTTCCCAGCAGGAGGGTCTTCTCCAAAGAGTCCTCTCTTCTCACGAGGAGGCCAAAGTATTGAAGCTTCAGCTTCAGGATTTGACCTTCCAGGGAGCAAAGGGACGGGCTACGGGGCACGGCCGGGCCGCTTTGAACGGTCCCGACACGTGCCAGTCAACGGTGAGTCCCGGTCACCGTTCCGGTTCCTGGATCTGTTAGATCCCACCGCTGAACATGTGCAACAGATCTGGGGTGGGAGAATGCCGGCAATGCAGTCATGCATTGCCTGTAGGATTGACCGATTGGATCTCCTTGCAGTCCAGGGGACTCTCAAGAGTCTTCTCCAGCACCATAATTCAAAAGCATCGATTCTTTGGCGCTCTGCCTTTCTTATGGTCCAGCTCTCACAGCCATACATGGCTACTGGGAAAACCATCGCTTTGACTAGGCGAACCTTTGTTGGCAGGGTGATGTCTCGGCTTTTTATTAAGTTGTCTAGGTTCGCCATAGCTTTCCTCCCAAGAAGTAAGCGTCTTTTAATTTCACGGCTGCAGTCACCATCTGCGGTGATCTTGGAGCCCAGGAAGATAAAGTCTGTCACTGCTTCCATTTCTTCCCCTTCTATTTGCCAGGAAGTGATGGGAGTGGTTGCCATGATCTTAGTTTTTTTAATGTTGGTGTAGTGTAGCAGTCTCCAAACTGGAGACTGCTGTGCGACAGAAAACCCCTCCCCGTCTCAAGCGGCATGTACCATTCCAGTGGTCCATTGCTGCAGCCTTCGCTCAATCTGAGCATAGGGATGCTCTAGGCGGTCATGTCTATGGCACTATCTCCCAGCAGGCTTTGCACTAGGATGTCACCATAGACACGGCTGTCCAGAGCATCCCTATGCCCAGATTGGGCAAAGACTGCAATGATGGAGCAGCAGGAATGGTAGGTGCTACTCACCGGTGGGGGGGACGTGGGCAAATGTCAGATCAATCAATCAATCAATCACTAGTATTTATATACCACTTTTCAACACAAAGTTCACAAAGCGGTTTACAGGCAAATAATAACATTAAAGTTAAATGGCTCCCTGTCCCAAAAGGGCTCACAATCTAAAAGAATGGAGAACACCACCAGCAACAGCCACGAGAAAGACACTGCGCAGGGGTGAAGAGGGACAATTGCTCTCCCCCTGCTAAATATAAGAGGACACCACTTGGGAAAAGTGCCTCTTGCCCAGTTAGCAGCCCCCAGGCCAGAGTTTGATGAGTCCTACAGTACAGAGTCCAAAACTGAAGACCAGATCCATCATGTCAAGTCTTCTAACAGATAGCAATAGCCTTGATTTATTCACATTATGGTTCTAGGCTGGGGAGGGCAGATCAGAAAACTGAATGCTTAATTCTGAAGGCTTAGGACCATGGACACACACCATGCCGTGCAGCCCATTCTTGCTCATTCTGGAAAATATTGTAACTTTATTATCTTCAAGAATATTTTTCAACACACAGGGCCCCAAAGTTGTGTCATTGGCCTTGGGTAAGGGAGAAAAGGGAGGGGGTAGATCTTCCTGTTGCCTGGTTCCACATCTTCCCCAACCTGCTTCAAAGGTCTCCAGTGAGTGAGAATCCACCACCTCCCTCAGCAATCTATTCCACTGCTGGACCACCCTGACATCAAGAATGTCCAGCCAGACATCTTCCTGATGTCCAGCCAAAATCTCCTTTCTTGCAGTTGGTATACACTGGATCTAGTTCTACTCTCAGATGCCATTGAGAACAATATGGTCCTTCTTCTGTATGTCTGTCCTTACGATTCTTGAGTTTTATCCTATCCCCTCTCAGCAGGTGCGGGCCTGGTGCGTTTGCTGCCCAGGGACCAGGACCACAGGCTGCCACCCCCCTCCAGCTGCTGCCGCCCCCAACTCACCTGGCCATATGGAGCCTTGCACAATGTCACACCACCCTCCGAATGCGTTCTAATGTTTTCAAACAGCTTTTGAGCTTTTTTTTTTCCCAGCAAAAACCGGAAGTATTGTTAAACGGCCTCTGGAAGCTTCAGGCTGCCTCCAGAGTACCAGGGAAGCTGCGCGGGCCTGCTACCCGGGCGCTTTTGCACCCCTTGGCTTAATGGCAGGACCCCCACTGCCTCCCAGCCTTCTCTTCTCAATGTAACATGCAACATGTGCAGTGATGTTATGCAGCAGGAACGCGCCGGAACGGCTGTTCCTGAACCTAATCAGGGCTTGCTCCACCCACTCGCTGCCATTCGCCGCCGGCTCTGTGATGGACACGGTACAGAAGGCAGCGGAACCAAAGGAATGGGGGCGAGACCAAAGGAATGGGCTGCAGGGCGCGGCCAGGCCGCTTTGAATGGTCCCGACATGTGCCAGTCAACAGTGAGTCCCGGTCACCGTTCCGGTTCCTGGATCTGTTAGATCCCACCGCTGAACATGTGCAACAGATCTGGGGTGGGAGAATGCCGGCAATGCAGTCGTGCAAAGCAGGCCATCTCAAAGAAAGAGACATTGCTCGGGACATGCTTAGTGTTCTTAAATAATGCGTAATTCTGAACAAGCATAACCTGCTAGGTTTCGTGCTTATGCCATCTGACTGCATTTCACTGCCTCTGATGTTGAAGCACAAGCAAATGAGTACGCGGAAACTGGCATCGAGTGCAAGCCTAGCCTGGCGTTAGGCCTGCACAGTTAGGTATTCACACAGACACTGTAAAGTGTATTTGGACCACTCTCGGAGTCAGAGAGGCCAGCACACCGATGTGCGCCATCCTCCCTGACTCTGAGAGTGATCCAAATGTGCTTTACTGTGGCCCTTGTGCCAGCCAAACTTTGCTGGGTCTAACTGTGCCAGCTTAACTGCAGGTTAGGATTGAGCCCATCAAGAGGATGAAACCTACCTAAGCAAGTGGCCAGGACTGTTAACTGAGAATGCTAGTTGGCTGGCTGAATTGAAATCTGCCATGTCTTGAATAGTTCAAATATAACTCAGAATTCCATACCACTCCCAGTACTCCCAATGGCGCCACTCACCAACCTGGCGTATGGCTTGATTCAACCTTCATCCTGGAAGGACTTGCCGTAACGAAGATAGGACTTCGGGCTCATTGGAACTTGTCTCAACCAGAGTGCAGACTGGTAATGTTTTTTGTCCAACCTCATCTTCTAATTTAATCATCATCTATTTTCAGTGACTTCATGCAGATCCCAACCCCAAAAGCCACCAGCGTAATGCATTAACTATATTCCTATTCCAGCTGTTCCCAGCACAAATCCTTGAAAGCATCCCCCTATTTTTTTTTTTACTGCCACGGTTTTACTGCTGGAAAATGAACATGGAGAACCATGTGGTTTTTGCAAAAGGAAAAAGGAGGAGATAAAACCCGATTTGATTAGGCTAGTATATGCAAATAGGGTGGGAGTGATTGTCTTCTTCTTTACAAGGCCCCCATGTTACCAGAAACCCAGATTGGATCTGAAAATAGGAGATCAGAGAACAGATTTATTACTTCACATCCAAGCCAAAACTGAGATCATCCAAATCTAGACGGGCGCATAAACATGCACAGTGTTTCCAAATATACTCTATCACAGGCAGCCAATGATCTTAGGGAGCCTGAGGTGGGGTAACAAATGCTACCCATGATTGCTGTCTCCACTGCACTCACATTCCCAAGTTCCCACTGCTTCAGCTGGCTCCAACTCCACCCTCCTTACATGCCCACCCCCTGCCTCTGCCTCACTTGCATCTGAACAGGAAGAGACAGAGAGCGTGGAAGAGGAAGTGGAAGAGAGAAGAGTGGTAGGCTAGAGAGTCTCCATGCAAACAAGTAAGAGATGGTCAGGTGGGAACGTGGAAAGGCCAATGAAATTGCAGTGGTAGGCACACACTCTTGTGCTGCACTGTGGTGCCTCCCTGACTCAGAATGGTCCAAACAAACTTACCATGTTCCTTGTGCTGGCCAAACGTTGTTGGCCTAAATGGGCCAGCCTAACTCCAGATTAGGACTGTGCCCTTAACTTCTCATCAGTTCACTATACGAATTTACTGCCCTGAAAAGAAAAATAATGTTGAGGCCAGGATTTTTAAGAAGCATCTCTTGTCTTCTATACAGATAGCTATCTGCTACCTCTGTCTGTTACACATAGGCGAGGTTCGGCTTTCCTTCATGCCAAACATATTCTGAAAAAGCCAGTGTGTAGGCCAGACAACTAGACTAAGGGTGATGCTTTAACTACCATCCTGAAATGAATTATTCCTTAATTGAAATTCCAGGAAAATATCCATGAGTTAAAGAATGCATTGTTGAAGGTAGCGTTAAATTCTCTGGGTACTTAAAATAATATTGATTTGATGTCTTTCTATTTTTCCTTTCTTCCATATTCTAGCTGCTAATTTTCATCTTCCCAATCCTTCCTGAACTGGTGGGACCTTGGTATCCATGGGGGGTTGTCCTGGAACCCCCTGTGGGTACCAGAATCTGTGGATATGGGAGTCCAAGTTTAAATGCCTGTAAGGTAAAGGTAAAAGTTTCCCCACGACCGAATGGTTTAGTCATGACCGACTGTAGGGGGCGGTACTCATCTCCATTTCAAAGCCTGTAGAGCTGGCGTTTTTGTCCAAGGACAAGCTTCCGTGGTCATGTGGCCGGCATGACTCTACACCGTCGCGCATGGAATGCCGTTACCTTCCCACCAAAGTGGTCCCTCTTTATCTAGTTGCATTTAGGTGCTTTCGAACTGCTAGGTAGGCAGGAGCTGGGACAAGCAACAGGAGCTCACTCCGTCTAACAGTCTTGAACTCCCAAACTTCTGGTCAGAAAGCCCAGCAACAGCGGATTAACTCGCTGTGCCACCACGTCCCTTCAATGCCTGTAGAAACAAAAAAATGCAAAATGTGGCGTTTCTATCTCTTTGCACCAAACTGCACCATTTCCAAGCCTTTGGAGAATGTTGTAGCACTGAAAGATCCATCACCGGGTGGCACCCAGATTCCGTCCTTCTCCCAGGATGTCACAGAATGAGTTTTTAAGGCTTGCCCAGTTTTCTTCAGAAGCCTGTCCCAAGCAATTATTGAAGGGTGAATGAATACAAATATAGCGGGGGGCTGGGATCACAGCTGCAAGTCCTGCCCCGGTGTCCAATCACGCAAGCTTAAGCCCCAATCCTAGAAAGGGAAGAAAAGGGCGAGGAGATTTGAAAAAAGGGGGATAGGATCCAGTATGCACCATTGCTGCCAGATCTACCCCCTTGCACCATCTCCCTCTCCCTGCTTAATTCTGGCCTCGCCTGCCCCTGTCATCTCTTCATTGTACCCTCCCCATTCTGCTCTCCCTCACCCCATCCTGCCTTCCCTGATGACTTACTTTCTACAGTAAGGTAAGCCAGCGGTAAGGCAAGTCACCTCTGTGCACTATTGGAGCACCTATTGCTATTGACCTAAGGAAATTAATGCTGGTGGAACACTCGTTCGATAGGACTGTACTTTCTTTCTCCAGCCCGAGCAACCCACCCACTAATCCTTTTCCAGCAGCGATTGAAATGTTTATGAACATTCCGTGACAAATGTACACTCGTTTGCTGCTCTTTGAGATTTACAGCCCCAGTCCATGTTGAGGAGTTGTTGCAACTGATAAAAGTGAGAAGGATAGTAGCCGCAAGAAAGAAAATAGCCACATTTCATCACAGCAGTGCATCCAACAACATATGAGAAAGAACTGGTGACAGGGAACCAGTGACGTACTTATGGTGCGCAAGGGGAGGCGGGCACAGCAGGCACCGGTTGTGGCAGGGTGTGGTGATGCAAAAAAAGCTATGCACCTTTCAGCTTGCCCATCCTCCATTGCATCTGGTATGCTCCTAAATGGAGCGTTTCTGGGCGCTGAGGGGTGAGGTGGCGCAGGTGGTAGAGTGGCAGCACTAAGAGTGCTGTAGCATCATCCTTCCCCATCACACTTTGAGTAAGTTATGGCTCTGCAGACAACCAGAGACTTGTAAGATGCTTGCAGAGGAAAATCAGCTGTGATAATTTCCAAGCTGATGAGATTTCTGTTAACTGGTCTCTTCATTATGTCACGATTCAGATTCAATTAACTTGCTGTCTTAAAATATAGCTTCAGGGATTAAGAGTGCAGTCCCAACCTGGAGTTAAGCCGGCACAGTTAGGCCAGCAAAATTTGGCTGGCACAAGGGTCACTGTAAAGCACGTTTGGACCACTCTCGGAGTCAGGGAGGGTGGCGCACGTCTGTGTGCTGGCCTCTCTGACTCGGAGAATGGTCCAAACGCGCTTTATGATGGTCTTTGTGCCGGCCAAACTGTGCTGGCCTAATTCCAGGTTCAGATTGCATCTTAAATCACAGGGATCAACACTCATAGTGATGATTATCCCTGTGGATTACCAGTCCACCTGGACATTGCGGCTAAACTCCTGGAACAAGAGTTCTGTGATGATTGTTTAGATTACTCTTTGCACTAACTCCTTAGAAGATCTTAGCGGAGAAGACTATAAAGAGGCTTACAATCTTCTCCCCTTAGGATACAGTGAGGACAGTCTGTGCCTGGTGAACTAGTGCCATATGTCAAGCCGTGTTTGTATACGCTTCAATGTATCCAGGCAAAGACTTTTAACTTTCCATCCTACAGCCAGAGCTGTACTTTCCTGAACAGCAGCCAGGAAAAAATGTGCACATTTGGCAGCGAGACTGTGGGAAGCCTGGTTTTTAAGACCAGCCCAACTACTGCAACAGAGGCATTTTCAAAAGGACGGTCGATCCAAAACACCTTCCTTTGTTTCACTGTAGAAGGAGCAGAAATGGAGTCCCAAGATCCTAATCAGCTTCCATTGTATAAGCTTTCCATGAACGACATACGGCATTTCTTGGCTTGGCGACACGTATTATTTTTTTTCAGATGGAAAACCAATTAAAACGGGTTCATTTTTATCAGAGTATTCTGGATTCTGTTGCTTGAGCATTCTGCTGGCTCTGAGCCATAGAGGAGTTGTGAGGTGTGTTTTTTTTTCTCCCTTTTTTTTGTTCCCTTGGGCTATGCCTGGCAACTTGAGATAAAGTCACCACTTCAAGGCTCCCCCCCCCTCCTAAGTGAAAACAAAAAGGGTTTCCTTGTCTCACTAATTGGATGAAGTCAATTTCCAGGCTCGAAACAATGTTAACACTTCACACTTGCTGCTTATCGCACCACAGTCCGGGTGGTTCCTCTGCTGGAATGTGAGGGGGAATTGTGGAACCTGACAGGTTTCACCTCAGCTTCTGATCTCTTGGACATATCCGAGTAGCAAACAGAAGCATTTGCCAAGCACATGGTGTTTCTCTTTGAGGAAAACCCCCTCATTTAGCACTCTCAAGAGCTGGAATTTGTGGGGAGGAGAGGAGGGAGGGGAGGAATTTCGGAGGGAGGGCAGTGCTTTGACTCATCTTGAGGGAACACCCAGAGCATTCCTGCCATGACAACATTGTTAGTCAGCACCGAAGAATAGGTGTTGCCCCATGGAGCGAACCACACAAACCCTTCCATTTTTTTCAGTGTGCAGGAAGTCAAGCAGGTGATGATTCTACGGGGGCAAATTTTCCCTCACCGCCCTTCAAGCATGAAGGGGCAATGGCATGCAGGCTTTTTCCTCATAAATCCTGTCTCACAGCAAACAACCTCCGCCATGGCAACGCAATGCCAGCGGCGATGAGAATGTGAGCCCTCAAGTGAGTAAACAGGAGAGGCAAACCACAGTCCAGGAACATCTCCAAGACGTTGCTGACAGTTCGGAGGGGAAATGAGGGGAGGAGGAGGAATGACAGCATGAAGCTACAGCATGAGAAGGATTTTGAGATCTTCCGTTAGTTTCTAGGCGGTAAAACAAGCAGCTTGTTGACTGCTGAGGCCCAGAGTATACATTGCTGTTTTCTTCAGCGCCATGAAGTAAAACCCCTGTTTTCAAGCAAACCCCTGTTTCCTGGTTTCAGGAAAAGGCCTGCTCCTTGTCGATGATGGAAACCTCTCCAAATACTCCCCCCCCCGAAGGCTAGTTGTTTTGGAAAGGACGTGAGACATATTCCAGGACTCCTCTCTCTCAAATCCATTTCTCCAGCTTAGTATAGCTACAGAACCGGCTGGCCATAAGAACATAAGAACATAAGCCCTGCTGGATCAGACCAAAGGCCCATCTAGTCCAGCTCCCTGTATCTCACAGCGGCCCCACCAGGTGCCCCAGGGAGGCATGAGACAACAAGATGCTTGCATCCTGTTGCCACTCCCTTGCACCCGGCCACGAACAGTTCCACAACGAGCAAAGCAACCCTGCCCTCGACTTTCAACTGCTGGATGCGTAGGCAGCACGCAACGGGGTCGTTCTACCATTATCGCAAGTCGGATGCCTCTGCATGCAAGGGACCAGTCAACTTGCGACAATGGCAGGGTGGCAGGGGGTGAGGGCCCAGTCTGAATGCGGCCCTGTGACTGGTGGGCGGCGGTGGCTCCGCTGCATTCCACAGGGGGAATTTCAGCGGCTGGAATCTCCTTGAGGATGAAAAAGGGGACATTTGTCCCAGCAGTCGCAATGGGTTAACTTAAGAACAGAACATAAGAACATAAGAACATAAGAACATAAGAACATAAGAAGAGCCCTGCTGGATCAAGCCAAAGGCCCATCTAGTCCAGCTTCCTCTGTCTCACAGCGGCCCACCAGGTGCCCCAGGGAGGCATGAGACAACAAGATGCTTGCATCCTGTTGCCACTCCCTTGCACCCGGTACCAGTAGCCCACCACCTTTGTAAGAAGGTTGCACAAACCATCATTGCCTATAGCCCACGATGGACCTTTCCTCCAGAAATCCATCCAATCCCCTCTTAAAGGCATCAAGACCAGATGCCATCACCACTTCCTGTGGCAAAGAGTTCCACAGATTAACTACCCGCTGGGTAAAAAAGTACTTCCTTTTATCTGTTTTAACTCTCCCAACCCTCAGTTTTAGCGGATGCCCCCTGGTTCTGGTGTTTTGAGAGAGGGAAAAGAACATCCCTCTATCGACTTTATCCCTTCCATGCATAATTTTGTATGTCTCAATCATGTCCCCCCTCAGGGTATAAATTCTTCAAAATAATTAAATAAATGAGAGACCTCCATCCTCTGCGAGAGGATCCAACTATAGACAAGAGAAGGCCTATTAAAGTGGCCACTATATGAATAATGCTTGTCACTCGGACACATGCACTGTTTTTCATCATTTTATTATTTTTTTATTTTATTTTGAAGAATTTATACCCTGCCTTTCCCATGCTGAAGCAAATGCCCAAGGCATTCCCACACTGGCTCATCAGCTCCACAGTGACTCCGTCCTGCCGCAACAGGTACTGCAGCTTGTCACAGCTTGGCATTCTGTCTCCCATCCAAACATAGATACGGATTCTCCTGCTTAGATTCAGGCTGTACCAGCAGCACTACCTTCAGTCCACACCTCTTGTATAGTGACAGATGACAGAACATGTGCTGGGACATACACATTTCACAAATAGGAGATAGCCCGCAGAGCATGAAGAAAGATTCATCTCATCCAACAAAATAGTGGGACACTTAACTCGGGCATTTTTTGTTTGAAGGGATGGATGTGATGTTACGACTAACATTGTGGACTCGGCTGATGGCAGATGTGAGCTAGTGACAAGGATGGAGGGCCATAACAAGGGATGCTTAAAGAGACAGGACTATTTCTCCACAATGGGCTTGAATAAACTGGTCTTCTACCATCATGTCTGGTTTGATTCTTTTACGTGGTGCCTTCTGGAATGTGGGCACCTTTCCATAGTGGTTTGGTTTACTTTAGTTGTCTTTGTCTGAAAGGGATGGCAGTCTCTCTTACTGGCAGCTGTTCAGAAGGCATGAGTCACTTGAACATCTGATCGGAAAGAGACAATGCCTGTACGATTGCAAAACAACACTGTTGTGTTATTGGTATAGCACCACACCCTTTGAACTGTGGCATTAGTTGAAGTTAGCTAAAAACCAAACAGTATTACACTGCAGTCTTGCAAGTCAACTGTGTCAAAGGTGGCAGAATCACCTTCCCCAATCCACTAGCCAATCACATTAAAACCATCACTAGGGGTGGTGGTTTTGTTGTTTTTTTGTGATACTTTTCCCAAAATTTCTTGATTAAAATAGCAAATTGGGGTGTTATGTGTTTTTATCCAAACTTTTATTGCAAGTTGTACAAACAATACAGTAAGGGTGAATGGCCCTACAAAAGCAAGCAAAAAAATGCACTGGTGTTTGTGTGCGCGCACTGACACTGGCACACACACAACAGCCCCAAATAACCTGCTCAAAAATTCCCAAGCTGCACTCTGGTTGCTGCTTGGAGAGTCAAGGAACTGCTGCTTACTACTTCCACATTCCATTAAAGTCACCCCAGAGTGCACTGTGAACGCTGAACATGCGTGTTCATGCAAGTTTAAGCAAGCTTCCTCCTGTTTCTGCCACTCCTCCTCCTGATCCCTTACTGGAAACTATTTGTGGATTCTTCAAAACTGTGTCAAAAATAAACAAAAGTGGTGTTATTTTTGTGAAATTGATCTAAATTTGTGTCAAACTCTGTCAAAATAAGCAAAAGCGGTGGTTTATTTTGTGTTTTGACCTACATTTCGTGTTATGTAGTGGTTTCAGTAGAAATTACCATTATTTAGTGTTCTGTGTTGATCACTGTAAAAACCATCCCTACCTATTATTGCTGAAAGGAGTGTTGGTCAGAACATGCTTCTATCCAATTTTCCTAAAACCCTAGTTAAGTTCTATGATTCAGTTTTCCTGAAACCCTAGTTCAGCTAACTGCACAACTCTTCCAAGTTGAATTAATCTAATCTGCATTTTCCCCCAAAGACTAACCTTTCTCATAACCCATCAAGACCATCACATGCAGAGCTAATATATGATAATGGCTTTAGATTGTTATCAAGAGGTAATTGCCATGATAGTGTGAACAATGCACTGGTGAGCAATGCCCTTATGTGTTCATAAGGTAAAGGTAAAGGTTTCCCCACGACTGAATGGTCTAGTCGTGACTGACTGTAGGGGGCAGTGCTCATCTCTGTTTCTAAGTCGAAGAGCCGGCGTTTTGTCCGAGGACAAGCTTCCATGGTCATGTGGCCAGCATGACTATACGCCACAGTGCACGGAACACTGTTACCTCCCCCCCAAGTGGTCCCTATTTATCTAATGGCGTTTAGGTGCTTTCGGACTGCTAGGTTGGCAGGAGCTAGGACAAGCAACAGGAGCTCACTCCATCGCACAGTCTTGAACTCCCAACCTTCTGGTCAGAAAGCCCAGCAGCAGCAGTTTAACCTGCTGCACCACCACGTCCCTTTAGGTGTTCGTATCACATCCCAATGTAAACAAAGTGAATTTAGCCACTTTAAAACCATATTATTAAGGAGGGCAGCAATCAGGGGTGGCCTACAGGTGTTAAAATTCTGGCAATAGCATTGCTTTCCCTTAATGCCAATAAACAACTGTATTTCCTAAAGGCTACTCTCAAGTGTGATATTCTTTGCTAGGTGAGGATGTGTGGTTGGAATGGAAACAATGACAATGAATTCACGCGAAGAATACGTGCAATCACGAGTGTCTGCAATCTCTGGGTTTTAGAAGCAGCCTACCTCTGAATGTCAGATGCAAGGGAATGGTAACAGAATACAGGTATCGTCTTGACGTGTGTGCTCCCCCGAGGCATTTGCTGGGCGTCTGAGGGCGCAATCCTAACCTGAAGTTAGGCTGGCACCATCAGATAGTTTTGAGCACCAACTACATTGCTCATAGAGAATAAAATAGAAGTCTCATATCTTTTAACTGGTATTGTGTTGTGTGATAGGCAGGAGGTGTGGACTGATGGTTGAGCTGCTGGTACTGTCTGAAGCTAAGCAGGAGAATCTGTGGTCAGTTTTTGGATGGGAGACAGAACGCCAGGCTGGGACAAGCTGCAGTACCTGTTGTGGCAGGACGGAGTCACTGTGGAGCTGATGAGCCAGTGCGGGAATGTTGTGTGAAGGCCAGCCGGTAAAAGAACAGAGTCTGACCTTGAGGACCTGTCCAGGCTGGACTGACCATCACCTGCTGAAGCTCAAATGTCACACGGCCAGAGGAGAGAACCACATTATGAAGGCTATATCTGGGACTGAGGATTGGCGGATCACAAGAAGACTATATTTGTATAAACCATGTTGAAAAATGGTGGTTTAGACTAGCCCATGGAAGCCGCTTTGGGCATTTGCTTCGGCATGGGAAAGGTGGGGTATAAATTCTTTTAAAAAAAATTAATAAATATACACTTCACCTGTGGGTCAATCTTTCAACTCACCAGACTGGGAAGATTTCCTTCCATTGGTCAGGAATTGTATTCTCTTTCCCATGTATCCATCCCAATTGGGATGCTAACTGGGCAAGAGGCACTTTTTCCAGTGGTGTCCCTCTTATATTTAGCAGGGGGAGAGTAATTGTCCCTCTTCACCCCTGCGCAGTGTCTTTCTAGTGGCTGTTGCTGGTGGTCTGCCTTTTTTAAGATTGTGAGCCCTTTGGGACAGGGAGCCATTTAATGTTGTTGTTGTTGTTGTTGTTGTTGTTGTTGTTGTTGTTGTTGTTGTTGTTTGCCTGTAAACTGCTTTGTGAACTTTGTGTTGAAAAGCGGTATATAAGTACCTGTTGGTTGATTGATTGATTGATTGATTGATTGAGTTGGCTGTCCTTTCAAATGCAGGGGTTCTACCCTATGCACACTGTGAACATATATGCCTTATGCTTCAGTAGCATAGCCAGAGGGGGCGGCATGGCAAGTACAGCAGGCGCTACAACGTGGCATGGAAGTAGCCCCTCCCTCTGGTTGTCAGAGTCATTGGGGCAGCAGCGGCAACCCGCTGCAGGGACAGGAAGTCACGGCAGGGACAGGAAGCGGGTGGATAGGGCCAGGAGGGGGGCAGGATCGGCAATAGCACATGCACCACATCCTACCCCCCCCCACTTCCTCAGTCCTGATCCGCCAATATGGATCAACACAAGCTTGCACCAGCAATTATGCTGGCACACGCCCGGCTCGACCCACTGCAGCTGCCGTCACTTACTCAGGGGCTGGGGGACAAATGATGAGGCCTCCAGAAGCCGAAATTCCCCCGCGGGATGTAGTGCAGTTTATGCTGGCACCGCTAAATAGCTGCATGGACATTTAGCTGGGACAGGGCTGTTAGTCACCATAACTGGTGATGGCCAAGGCCAACCCTAAATGAGAAACAATACAGGATTTTTTTTTTCTGCAAACAAAAGCCTCTTGGAACGATTTCCTGGCTGTTTAAGTGGCCAAATGTTCATTCACCATAGCAGTTTCCATTACTCCTTGCTTAATGCCCATAATTGTATAAGTGAGGATTAGTGAAACTGTTATGCATCCTTTTTTGCCTAGATAGAAACAGTAAGTAATCTGCAGAGGAGCTTTGTTACCTCTTTGGGGTGAAAACGGAAACACCAGAAAGTAAAACTGTGTGTCTCTATTTTTGTTGAAGCTTCCAAATATGTGGATCAGATGCAATTACTTGCATAAGATTATCACTGCACAGGAAAAATATCATTTGAAATGCCTTGAAGGTCAAGAGCTCTGCTGGGTCATGCCAGAAGTCCACCAAACGTGGCATTTTGTTTCTCATGCTAGCCAACCCGATCCGTACTGTAGCAAGTGAGGGGAAAGGGGGCAGTCCTGGGTTGACAGGTCCCCCACCCAAATCCCTGCTAATTTGTCCAATCTCCTTTTGAATAAACTACTGGTCAACACCATATCCCATAGTACCAAATTCGGTAAATTAATGGTGCTTGGTGTGTGTTGTTTTTGGAGCAAAGTGTTAAAGCGGTGGTTCCCAAACTGTGGGTCAGGACTCACCCTGGCGGGCGGGAAAGCATGATGCAACGGGTGGACTGCCACTCAAAGGTAAGTCCCGCCCAGTGTACTGGGTGAATAACACCACTGGTTGCAAAGCACCTAGGGCAGCCATATTGAAAAGATGGGAAGATGGGATGCTGGAGAGGGGGAGGGTTGTGTCGTCATTTTGCTTGTGTCCAGGTTGTAAGTAGGCTTTTTTTCCTTTCTGACTCACTTTCCTACTGGAAAATGCCTGAGAAATCACCCAACGGATTGCTACATTCTTAGGAAAGCAGAAGGCTCTGGCATCATAATGACGTTGCTTCCGTCCACGGCCTCAGTTTTGGTGGGTCCTGGACAGATTGCCATTCTAAAAAGTGGGTCCTGGGGCTCAAAGGTTTGAGAACCACTGTGTTGGCAAAAGCCCTGTGTGTCAGTTTCTCTATAATGACATGTTAAAATTATCATAATTAAGTACACATGTGACAATTATGTGAGCTTTTTAATGCAAGCTGAAAACGATTTACAGTGCAGATCTAAATGTGTTTATCCAGGAGTAGGTTACATTATGTTCACTGGGGCTTTCTCTAAGGCAGTGGTTCTCAAACTTTTAACATCGGGACCCACTTTTTTGAATGGCACTCGTGTTGGGACCTACTGGAAGTGATGTCATAGCCGGAAGTGCCATCATCAAGCAGGAAGTGCCATCATTGTGACGTAATCAAACGACACTCCTGGAACGCAAACTGGCATTCTTGGACTGCAGCAATTGTACAACCAGGAAACATCTTTGACAGAAAGCAAGATGAGGACAAAATATTATGAACTAAAAACAATTTTTGAAAAAAAAACCCTCACTTGAAAATTCTAACTGTTTACACTCACAAAAGGACTATAGCAAGAGTAAGGCCTGCAGCTTCCAAGATGGTGGCTCCCAGCTTTCCGTGACCCACCTGACATCAGGTCGCGACCCACCAAGTGGGTCCCAACCCACAGTTTGAATAACACTGCTCTAAGGTAATTGTGTATAGAATTGTAGCCTATAGGACTTTTAACAGAATAAATCACCATAAAGGAAAGCAGGCTCTGGGAACCTTTATATCAGCAAATTAAATGTACTTGATTGGAAATGTCTGTTTTTTAGAGAATGAGAATGTTTCAAATAAAGAGCTCTTAAACTAGTTCATAGAAAACGTTGATGGGGTCATGGAATTGTACGGGTGAATGCTTTTGTAATAAATGGTTGAACAATATATAAAGAATGGAATCCTAAAAAAACTGCCATGGATCATTGTAAGGCTGTTTGTGTGACCTTGGTTCTGTGCCCAGGAATGATGAGTGTACATTGCACCAACTGTACAAATGTAGCATGAGATTCATGTGTCTCAGGGGTCATTCATAACAAGATATAGGGGGAAAAGCAGATCAACAGAACAAATAGGAGCTACAGTTTTGCAGGCCTTGTCAACCTGAACATTCTCCTAACAACTTTCTTTTTTCAAGGCCAATAGTGTGATAGAGTGATATGTTCAATAGAGTGATATGTTCAGTGTTCACTACATTGAACATAACAGTAAATGTAAAGGTAAAGGTTTCCCCACAATGGTCTAGCCGTGACCGACTGTAGGGGGTGGTGCTCATCTCCATTTCTAAGCGGAAGGGCCAGTGTTTGTCCAAGGACAAGTTTCCGTGGTCATGTGGCCGGCATGACCTTACGCCAAGGCGCACCGAACACTGTTACCTTCCCACTGAAGTAGTACCTATTTATCTACTTGCATTTTTACGTGCTTTTGAACTGCTAGGTTGGCAGGAGCTGGGACAAGCAACAGGAGCTCACTCCGTCACGCAGTCTCGAACTGCCAACCTTCCGGTCAACAAGCTCAGCTCGCGGTTTAACCCACCGCCACATCCCAACAGTAAAGACACTGGCCCAAATCCTAACCAACTTTCCAGCACTGACATAGCTGTACCAATGGGGTATGTGCTGCATCCTGCAATGAGAGGCAATCACAGAGGTCTTGTCAAGGTAAGACAATGTTTGTTCACTTATCTCCAAGCTGCATTGTCCTTACCCTAGTGCTGGAAAGTTGGTTAGGATTGCGCCCCCACCCTTTTAATTCTGCTGGTGTGCATATGGGCACAAACCTGAATTGCTGGTAGGCAAGATATTGTGTATGTTCTGCAATGATCCTCACTACTATATTTCCCCCAATGCAACGGTTCCCAAAGTGTGTGTCACGATGCCTTGGCTGTTGTGTGACTCAAAGGATGATGCAAGTGTCTCTGGTAGCCCCTTCTACCTGGGCTGAAGAGGGACAATTATTATCCCCCTGCTAAATGTAAGAGTACTACTAGAAAAAAACTGCCTCTCTACCCAGTTAGCAAGAGTATGAATTTTGATACATAGAAATGAGAGCTGACTCATATTAACACCTTATTGGTTCCATGCTGTATCATAATAATACTTTATTGACTCTTGGAACAATAAGTCTCATTGATCAGTTTTGAGTTGCGGAAATCCACTTGTTGTTCCATAAGGCAGTTGTGTTTTCTTTTCATCTTCTTTGATTTACAGCGGTCCTGAGCTAAGTCTTGTAAAATTGCTTAACATCCTTGGGAACTTACATTTGTAACCAATGACTATGTGATGTCAGGATTCTGGGAATCCTGGAGGCAGGATTGGCTCCAGTCACTTTGGGTATCATTGCATGCTCTCCCACTCTCGGAATATCAGTGTTTTGAATTATTTTTGAATTATTTTTTCACCAGATACATCAGCCTACGTTTTGCCACACTAAATCCCATTTGGTTATTTCCTGCCTGCATTCCTACTGTTCACCAAAGTTTTGTTTTGTTTCTGCAAAACTGAGGAAACAAAAGGGAGTAAGATTTTGGTACGTTTTGAATTATTTTTCATGGACCTCATACACTCATTTGTGCTTTCTGAAATTTGGAAATATATAAAAAGGGGGGAAATATTCAAATCTCAAAGAAAGAGGAAGACTTTTTGTTCTGCCTGGGAACAAAATGTGTTACCAGCACCAAGTGAACAGGGCCATCGTTATCAAGGTGCAGGGCAGGGAATGACTCAAAGAATGAGGGCCACCCCTATTATGAGCATATGGGTGTGCATGCATGCACGCACATGCATATGTACAAGCAGAAATGTCATGTAGCAGGTACGCGGGGGTATGCGAGTTCCCATTCCTAGGATTAGGGCTGGGCCCGCCCATTCGCTCACCCACTCATCGATTCCGTCGGCGCTCCGCTCCGCCCCCTGCAACGTTTGAGTTGCCTGCACGTTCTCAGAGCAAGGCAGGCAGGCAGGCAGGCAGCGGAGTGAGGAAGACCGACGGCGGCAGCAGCATGAGCAGGTAAGCTGCCTGGGGCTCCCTCCCAAGGAGGCGCGGCGGTTCCTGGGGGGGGGAATTGGTAGCCTGCGTGGTGGCCCCAGGTTAGGCCCGGGACTCCTGGGCCTTCTCCTGGGCCGCTGCGCAGCCTACCAAGGAAGCATGGCGGTTCCTGGGGGCGGTTCCTGGGTTCTGGCTATGACCTCACTTCCAGTGGGCGGGCCCTGACACAAGTGCCAATCAAAAGTGAGTACCTGTTGCTAAATCATTTGGATGCCATTACTGTGTACAAGGTATCAACAACAAATACTGGACAGCCCAATCTTAATGGGGCTGCCTGTGCCAGCGTACAGCCAGTGATGTCATGCACCCACTACGCACCACTACACGAGTACCGGTTTCTAGAAGTTGAGCTGGCCTAAATCATTATTTGTTTGGCATTTGGACCAGTGCCAATCAAAAGTGAGTACCGGTTTCTAAATCATTTGGATGACACCACTGCGTACAGCAGTGCCAAAACAGGAGCCGCTATATCCAATGGGGCAGCCGGAAGTCTCTACAGGAGAAGCCTGCCCAATACAGCTACTCAGACCTGGACCTGCTCAAGTGCTGGTGCAGAAAAAGTGAGTAGCCCTTTTTAAGGCTTTCAGGCTTGGGGCGGGGGGGGGGTAGGATTTGGTGGAGGCCTTCTTTGCCATCCCTATCCCCTCCCATGCCTGAACCACTACCCTCTCTGCCCTCCTCCTGCCCAGTTTCATCCTCTCTCTGCCTTCCCTCTACCCTTTCCCCATCTCAGAATGCCTCCCTGCTGCTCAGCGGGGAAACGGCTTCCAGGGCTGGCGCAGAAGCAGTGGCGTTCCTACAAGGGGGGCGGAGCTCTAAGTTTTGCAAGGAGCCGTACCTTGCTGTGGAAATCGCTCCATTCCTGTGTCATTTTAGCCAATCCTCACAAGGAAAAGCAACATCTTGGCGTTGCTTACTGGCTACAGTGGCAAGGGAGAGGAGCAATTTACATAGGAGGGGAAGGCTCCTTGCAAAACTTAGAATTCTGCCCCCTGTAAGGACGCCACAGTGCAGAAGCTAAGCATTCACCATACTGGCTTCCCTGCCAGTGACTCCTATCCCTCCTTCTGGCCACCACAATGTGCCTTGTGATATTCTCGATACGGCCGACTCCTGGGCAGTGAGTGGAGACCTCCACTAGCCTAGGCTAGGATTGGGCCATAAATTAAGATATACTTCAAAAATAAATTACCTCAAACAATAAATTTTAGCTCAGTATTCCCTAATAATAATAGAAACAATCTTTCATTTATTAAAACTTTAAATATATATTCAAATAACTAAGAGCCCAGTTCTATGGCTCTCATTTGTACCACAAGGGCAACTGTCGCACAAGGCAACAGTCGGAGATCCCCTGATTCCCTGAACTGCTGCCCCACACTGAAATCGACGCATGCAATCGGATTTTTAAAAAAGAAAGTTTCTGTTCAGTCCCTGTTGTGCCTTGGGAATCACAGCAACAACTATTATTTCCCCCAAATAATCTAAAATAAGACTTGCACAGAACTCTCGACAGCTGTTGCACATTTAACAATCCAACTACATTTTTTCACTTCGAAGGAGTTCCATAAAGGGCTACTCTTAGCCTTATTTGGAGTCGACTTTACATCATGTTGTCCCGGACCCTTTTAAAAAAAATTATTTGCAAGTTTATTTGCTTGATTCACTTGTTTTTATTGGACCCAGATGTCAACACTGTCTTATATTCCCTTAATTAGTATAGATGCAAAATGTTAGGCAAGAATCAAGCACTTCTTCGTCTGCTGGAAGATTTCTTGAAATGCAACATTGAGGGTGCAACCCTAAACTGAGTTAGGCCAGCATAAACTAAGCCAGCAAAGTTTGGCCAGCACAAGGGATGCTGTAAAATATATTTGGACCAGTCTCAGAGTCAGAGAGGCCAGCACATAGACATGCGCCATCCTCCCTGACTCTGAGAGTGGTCCAAAAATGTTTTATGGTGGCCCTTGTGCTGGCCAAACTTTGCTAGTTTAGCTTGTGCCAAGCTAACTCCAGTTTAGGATTGCGCTCTGAAACAAACCTGGTCCTGTTTTGCTCTGAGGAAGCAAAAAAGGCTAATTCACAATTCTAACTCTCCAGCTCCTTCTTCTTGTTCCCTGGTGAACAGCCTTTACCACTGTGGTCTGGAAATGTCATAGCTATGCGAGAACTTGCATTTTGACCACTACACATACAGGTGGCCAGTGCTATCCACAGAATCGGCATCTTCAGATTTGAGTACCCACAGGTTCCGAACCAGTGTGCCGACTGACCTGGAGCCTCCACAGACAAGGGAGTGCAGCTTCCTTCAGTATCCACAGGTGTCCTTATCCATGGAGCTTCCTTATCCATGAATACCGCTGGGTTATTCAAACTTTTCAGAATGGGACCCATTTTTTAGAATGGTACTCGTGTTGGGACCCCCCCCCCCGAAAGTGATGTCATCAACCTGGAAGAGATGTTGTGGCAGGAAGTGACATCATCAACCAGGAAGTGCTGTCATTGTAACACATTGAAATGATACTCCTGAAATGTAAATTGGCACCATAGAGGTAAGATAACAGGAGAGGACATGCCTTAAGAAGAGATAGCAGCCGAATGAGGCCAGGGGGCGGGCTTAGCAGCCATGTTGTCATACTCAAAACATTGCTCATTCCAAGCATTTCAGATTGCTTTTCTGGTACTGTTTAGGACTGAATAGTTTACTCCTGAAGTAAAAACTTACCAAAATAACAACATGTGATCGTGTAGAAACATTATTGGTAACCGTATTATGATTTAATATGCACTTACAAGGTTTAATTCCGCATAATTATATTACTGAACACACCGGACGAAATGCTACTTGCTGTCTATTTAACTCAGATTACACTGTTTTGACAGACTTATTTTTTGAAATCTACACAACCAAAAATAAAATGGCCATGCCCCATAAAAAAAATGTCTGTTAATGTTCAGAATTTCATAAATATTACAGTAGGAAAATTACATTAAAATCTCTTCATGACACAAGTAGTTGTCAATATGAGAGTAATTCTTTTTTACTTCTAGACTAAACTTCTACACTCACCCCCCCCCAAAAAAAACAAATTCTGTTAATGTTCAGTACTCACTGAACGGTAGTTTTATTGAACCGATGTAATGTGAATACATGAATCTTTCCGTGGAAATTAAATCCCATTTTTCGTTCAGCGATTCGCACACCCGTATGCAGAACACGCAGGCATGCTTAAAGACGTTGAGATTAACTTTTACACGCGTGCAGGGAGATTTTTATTCGTGAATTCGCGGCAATCCTCCTCCTTCGCGGCGATGATCTGAGTCAGCCATATTGTTATGCCCATGGCTTCAAGATACTGATGTCATGTCCTCTCCTGTTATCTTACCTCTATGATTGGCACTCTTGAACTGCAGCAATTGTACAGTCATGAAACATCCATCACAGAAAGCAAGATTAGGACAAAATACTATGTAAAAGCACTGAACTAAAAACAAGTTGAACAAAAACAAAAAACAACCCTCACTTGAAAAGTCAAACTGCTAACAGGAATATAGCAAGAGTCAGGTTTGTAGTTTCCAAGATGGCTGCTCCCAGCTTTCCGCGACCCACCCGACATCAGGTTGCGACCCACCAAGTGGGTCCTGACCCACAGTTTGAATAACACTGGTTTAACCCATCTGCAGTCTTCAGTGGTACAGTCCAGAGAGTGTTATGCCATATAAGTGAGCACAAGATCAAATTCAATGATAGAAAAAAAAGATTTTAATTTTAAATTTTAAATTAAATTTTAGTTTTAGTTTTAAATTTTAATTGTTTTAATATGGTTTTAAAATTATTGCCTTTTAATGTTAAATTGTGGATTTTATTGTATTTTACTGTTTTTGTTGTAAGCCGCCTTGGGTGCCTATGGGCAGAAAGGCGGGGTATAAATAAAATAAAATAAAATAAAATAAAATAAATAATAAAAAAAACATGTTCTACCGGCCCTTTGGATTTGAATGCATGCAGGACTTAACTGCATATGCTGATGTCATGAGATAACCCCCTTCCAATGAAATGAAATTCCTGTGCCCCACCTACCTATACCATATTTACATTCATTTACACCTTCGGCACCCACAAGAGGAAATCTTGTTTGCGTTGACGATCCTACAGATCTCATAAACATTACCAAGTTCAGCAGATTTCAGTGGAAATTTGATTTCCTTTCTAACAATGACCTGTGACTGAGCATTCCACTAATTAGTTCAACTGAGGGCTGACGCCAGAATACATTCTTAAATTATTGCTGGCAAAAGGTACCAGGCTGACATCACTGGGAAAGAAGTTCCTTTGTTTGTCCCTCAAAGAACAGGGAGGAGTTCTGCCTCCTGCCTAATGCCATCTTAAAGGAATTTCTGGGTCCACTTAGTCTTTGGCAGGGCTGCTAATGGCTACCCCAACCAGGGTGCCAATTAGAATCAACAGCCATGGTGTTTTCTGTATCTGAGCATCCGTTTGCTCGGTGAGTTCACAGCTTTTTCAGACATGAAGGAATAAGTGTATGCACTACTTAACACAACTTCCATTTCTGGCACAACATGGTGTGTTGCTGTCGCTGCCCAGAATGGCTCCAGTGGTGAGTGGGAGGGGCCGTTCACAGGGCACATTGCAGCTCCTACAGTACTCACTGCACTGCCCACCCCAGTAGCAATGCAACTGCTGCCACCTCCTTCCCCTCTTTCCCCACCACTCACCACTTCTTAAAAACTGGCTGGGTGAGAGGATGCCGGAAGCGGAAGCAGAAGTCCTACTCCATTCCTGGTTTCCTTCCACCTAGCCTCTCTAGAAGAAGTGGCAGGGCACTGAGGAAGGAGGAAACAGAAACAGTTATTGGGCAGAAGGTTTAGTCGAGAGGGTTAATGCTTCCGTTTGCCTGAAGATAAAGAGTTGAAGATCTGAAGGTCCCCAGTTCGAGACTACTGGAAGTCTTTGTGAGCGGCAGACCTTGTAAATTGCGACTGATTAACAGCTGAGCTGTCTCCGGCTGCCTTGTGAGAGGGGGAGTTGTGCCGAGTCAGCCACTTCTCTGGTGGGAGCAGGGAAGCCGCTTATCAGCCAGCAAGGAGACAAATGGGCGGCCAGAAAGAAGGACTAAATCCAGGAAGATCCATCTGTATGTGTGTAGTTCTTGCAAGATAGAACATTTCTGTAAAATTGTAAAAACCTTCGGGTTTACGAATAAAGTCTGCCTATGTAAACCGCCTTGAGTTATAGTCATTAGAGAAATCTGGTGGCCTAAGAAAGGTGGTATATAAATCCAAGTATTATTATTATTATTATTATTATTATTATTATTATTATTATTATTA
>JAJKFI010000135.1:1667054-1705195 GCA_029204185.1 Lerista edwardsae | reverse complement strand
TAATAATAATAATAATAATAATAATAATAATAATAATAATAATAATACTTGTATTTATATACCGCCTTTCTTAGGTCACCAGATTTCTCTAATGACTATAACTCAGGGCAGTTTACATAGGCAGACTTTATTCGTAAACCCGAAGGTTTTTACAATTTTTACAGAAACGTTCTATCTTCCAAGAACTACACACATACAGATGGATCTTTCTGGATTTAGTCCTTTCTGGCCACCCGTTTGTCTTCTGCTGGCTGATAAGCGGCTTCCCTGCTCCCACCAGAGAAGCAGCTGACTTCGGCACAACTCCCCCTCTCACAAAGCAGCTGGAGACAGCTCAGCTGTTAAGGAGTCGCAATTTACAAGGTCTGCCGCTCACAGAGATTTCCAGTAGTCCCAATCTGGCGACCTTCAGATCTTCAGCTCTTATCTTCAGACAAACGGAGACATTAACCCTCTTGACTAAATCTTCTGCCCCTTATGAATATATTCCCCTTTCCCCAGGTAGCACAGTAGAATATACAAGCCCTGGTCTGGATATGGGGCAGGAATGTCAGTTCCATGCCTGCCCCATATCCACACTTTGTTTCACAAAGAAACAAATACAGAGGCAACAAAAGTGGCATAGCTAAGGGGGTGCACTGGGGGCAATTGCACTGGGAAACAAGCTTTAGGGGGCCACAAGCCGAATTTGACACTAGTGGCCAAAACTGTGAAAACCTTAGTAGGTATGATTAATACCATCAAGTTACATATCATTGGCAAGGAAATTGAATGCTGAATGCAATGAAACAAACCTTTTTGGAATATCTGTATGCTCTCAAACTTTATAGCTAATTAACCAGAAAACATTTTATTAATTAAATTTGATTTCATCATGGGGGAGCTACAAAATCTTCTTTGACCTCGGGTACCAGATGCACTAGCCACACCACTGACTAGCAACAGTCTCGTGTTCAGCATACATAAAGCCTATGTAGCGGTTGTCACACTCAAAGCGCAATCCTAAACTGGAGTTAGGCCAGCATAAGCTAAACCAGCAAAGTTTGGCCAGCACAAGGGCCACCATAAAGTGTTTTTGGACCACTCTTGGAGTCAAGGAGGATGGCGTACGTCTGTGCGCTGGCCTCTCTGACTCTGAGAGTGGTCCAAACGTACTTTACGGTGGCCCTTGTGTGGCCAAACCTGGCTGGCTTAGCTTATGCTGGCCTCACTCAGTTTAGGACTGCGCCCTCCCACAGTCTACAAAATGTTTTTTTTCCAATTATCTACACTTGATTGTTACTTCATTTCCATATTATTGCTTTTGATATTATTTTGATTCACTTTGATATTATTTGGAAATTTAAAAGTGATGATGCTGATGCTGATTAGAGATGTAATAAGTGATTACCGACAGGTACTTTTCATTCCGTCAGGGAGTGTTGGGAAAGCCACAACTACAGCCCCCAATGCCTGCCCAGAATGCTGCGTGCACAGCCTGCTGGGGTGAGAGAACCAGGAAGCGGCTGGCCGCGGTGACACCAGGAGCTGCGGTGACACCAGGAGTCGCAGCTTCCAATGCTCCCTGGCAGAGGTGTAAGTGCGGGTCACGGGGCGGAGGGAAACAGCAGTCTCCGGATCTGGCCCGCAGGCTGGAATTGGGAGACTGCTGTTTTAGATCTTGGCACCAAATTCATTTGTGCCATCATAAGATCTCCTATATTTTAAGCTGTGCATGGAGAACAGCAGCAGAAGTTCAATGCCCGCTCACAACATGAGAAGAGTGCGCAGTCAGAGATTCCAACACACGACAAGGACCCTCCATCGTTGTAAAGCTGTACCTGAAAGCAAGAGCCGGCAAAGGCAGACTGGGAAACGGTGGAGCACAACAAACAAAAACCCAACTGAAACGGCCTCATTGATAGAAGAGACGAATGAGATCGGTAAAGCCTCTGTCAGGCTCTGGCTTGCCAATGCAAACACTGGACTACTTCTATGAAAACATTTTTTTTAACCTTATCATGTCCAAAATCTCTTCATTGTGGCTCATCCCAATATAAAGTCCGTAATCTCTTTCTTGTTTTGTTTCACGGAGATGGTCTTTTTTTTTTTTTCCATAGTCCCCAAACAGGCCAAAAGAGATGTCATTTTGAATGCTGCTGCTGCATCCTATGGGCACCCCAGCAGCCGTGGGAGGCTTCTTGGGGGAAGAGGACATGTCTACATTTCTCCTGTTCCCTCAGGTAAGGGCACTGGCCCAGCGGTGTCATGCTACCGGTATGCTGGGTGGGAGGAACGGGTGAGCGGCAGTCCGCCCGTTGCGTACCACTCACCGTCTTCCCCGCCCCCGTGGGGGCAGGGAAGACGCCGAAACGGAGCATGACGCAACGGGAGGACTGCCGCTCACCCGTTCCTCCCACCCAGCATACCGGTAGCATGACACCGCTGCACTGGCCGCACAATGGACCTCCTAAGTCTCCACTGGCTTTTTTGCCAACACAGACTTGAGAAACCTCCATGTCGGACTGTGCGGCCCAACATGGAGGACAGGATGCGGTGGTGGAAGCCACCTCCGGTCCCAACCCCTGCCCAGTTCCGCCCTGCCCATGCCCTCCCCCCACCCCAAATGAGCACACCGGCGGCGGCAGCGAAACTTACCCTCGGACAGCATTGCGTCAGGTCCACCAGGCGCTGGGACCGAGCACCTACCTGCAAAAGTGGCGAGCTAGAAAAGCCTTGCGGCACTTTTGTGATGCCAACACCAGCCACAAGGGCTCACCTCCAGCACTGGCCCAGGTAGGGTGGGGCCCTTCGTTCATTAACGGAAGGGAAAGACACAGCTGTAATATTGAGACAGCTTACTGACACTTCTGAGGGCGCCATCCTCACCAGTTTTCCAGGACCGATGCAGTTGTGCCAAGGGGGCACGTGCTGCATCCTGCAGTTCGGGGACAGCCAAAGAGGCCTCCTCAAGGTCAGGGAATGTTTGTTCCCTAACCTTGGAGCTGCATTTTGTGCATGAAGCAGGATTTGTGCATGAAACGCAGTTTGTGGTTTTATTTCTTTAGGTAAAAACGTTAATTGTGCTGGCGCCACAGAAAGTTCCGTATTTCAGAATATTCCGTATTTTGTAATACCGGCTAAGGGGTACTCAATCCAGTGATGTCATGCAGGGGGAACGCGGGGGAACTCAGTTCCACTAGTTAAAATTAGGGCTGACTCCGCCCACTTCACTCTCCCCCCTCCCCCCTCCCAATTCCTCTGCAAAGAGCTTTTCTTCTTGGTTGGCCAGCACTCAGAGGGTTAAAGGGAGTGACTCCGGATTCCTAGGGGGGCAAAGGCAGTGATGTCATTCAGGGGGAACGGACCAGAACGGGCGTTCCGGATTTCCTGAAAAGTGAGTTCCTGTTCCTAAATCATTTGAATGACACCACTGACTCAATCTGTATGGCTGGCTGTATGAGAACCAAACTAGGGGTAGGAGCAGTGGTAGTATCTAACATGGGAGGAACCGGTATGCTGGGCGGGACTTACGTGTGATTGGCTGCCCATCCGTTGAGTTCCGCCGCCTGCCCGTCCACCGCACGGGCTGCCCTGGCCTCGGAGGGGGAGCCTGCTCGCCGGGGAGGATGGGTGGGGGGCGCGCCGGGTGCCTGGGCAAGCAGCAGTGGGGTGCACCAACCGGGGGCAGCCTGCACGGTGGGCGGGCAGGCAGCGGAACGGAACGGACGGGCTGCCAATCAACCGTACGTCCTGCCCAGCATACTGGTTCCTCCCACTTTAGATACCTATCACCACTGGGTAGGAGTGAAGTGTGGTCTGATCTGACCCATGGAACTCTGACCTCCTGGGAGCAAATTTTTAGTTTTAATGTGGAACACGCAGCACCCCATTTACACTTGAAGCAGAGTCCGCCAAACTCAAATCTTTAACTGGCACAAAAAAATTTAACGTAGTTTAGTCTTAATATTCAGACCAAAGTCCACGCGGCACAGAGTACCAAAAACGCCTGTTTCCTTGGACAACTTTTATATCTGTGCTCAGAAAGGATGAACATTTCTGCAGCTATTAACTAAACAATATCATTATAAAAATATTACGGACAACAATGCATGAGGCACAGCCGTAAGCGGAAGAGGGCTATTTATTTCCTTGGAAGGAGGCAAGGATGACCGCGTAGAAAATTTCCTGTTTTGAACACTTTGCAAGTCAGGAATCTTGATGACCATGACAGCCATAAGGTACTTGCAGATGTTGCTGGAGATGTGTAAGTTGCACCATAATCCAAAAAACACGTGGTCTTCGGGAACCTGTCGTTTCCCGTCAGCCAGGCCTGCATGAGTGGGGGTGTCAAGGACAGTCTGTTCTGAACCTCACGTATTAACTAACTGAAGCACAAATTATGATACTTTTAAGCAGTGATGGAATCTGTTAAGCAGGAGCTGGAACACTGGGCGGGACTTACATGTGATTGGCAGCCCGCCAGTTCCGTTCCGCCGCCTGCCCACCCGCCGCGCGGGCTGCCTCCAGTTGGCACGCCCCACCGCTGCTTGCCCAGGCACTTGGCGCGTCCCCCACCCGTCCCCCCCGGTGAGCAGGCGCCCCCTCCGAGGCCAGGGCAGCCCGCGCAGCGGGCAGGCAGGCAGCGGAACAGAACGGGCAGGCTGCCAATCACACGTATGTCCCGCCCAGCATTCCGGCTCCTGCTTAACAGATTCCATCACTGCTTTTAAGGGATGCCCCTGCCCCACCGTGGAATTGTTCGTAAAAGAGCTTTGCCCACTGGCGCTCTTCCTTATTTAACTGTGTTACACAAAATCCGCAATGTGAGATGTCTTATCTCATGCCGATATATTTTATGGGTTTCAAAAAGAATGCTTTTATCCTCCCATCTTTAGAATGGACATCTAGCACAATAGTTTCCAGCATTTTTTGGGATGCTACCCCCTTAAGGAGGGTAGTGAACTGAATGATGACCCATAGATGCTGTTACTTGGCCCTTCTGGGTTTCACTGCTACCACCGAACACAAGTTTGCTACTCCTTAAGGCAGTGTTATTCAAACTGTGGGTGGGGACCCACTTGGTGGGTCGCAACCTGTGTCAGGTGGGTCACAGAAAGCTGGGAGCAGCCATCTTGGAAACTGCAGAACTTACTCCTGTTATATTTCTTTTGTGAGTGTTAATGTTTTGAATTTTCAAATGCAGTTTTTTTTTAATTTTTGTTTTTAATTCAGTCCTTTTGCATAACATTTTGTCCTAATCTTGCTTTCTGTCAGGGATGGTTCAGGGCTGTACAATTGCTGCAGTCCAAGAATGCCAATTTGCATTTCAGGAGTGTCGTTTTATTATGTCACAATGATGGCACCTCCTGCTTGATGATGTCACTCCCTGCAGCAACATCACTTCCAGGTTAATGACATCACATCCGGTGGGTCCCGACAGTAGTGCCCATCTAAAAAGTGGGTCCTGGTCAAAAAAGTTTGAATGCCATTGCCTTAAGGTGTAGCATCCCAACCAAAAACATGCAAGCCCTGGAAAGGGGGATTGTATTCCCCCTAGTTGGGAAGCTGAAACTGCCCCATGGGATACAGCCAGTGGTGTTATCCTACCGGTATGCTGGGCGGGACATCCGGGTGATCGGCAGCCCGCCCGTCGCATACCACTGCGTTACGCTGTTTGCGTAACCAGTTACGCCGCTTGCGTACGTTACGCAAACGGCGTAACGCTGCGGTATGCGACGGGTGGGCTGCCGATCACCCGGACGTCCCGCCCAGCATACTGGTAGGATAACACCACTGGATACAGCTGACCCCAGGTTGGCAGTGCTGCATGGCCATGCAGGGAGTTAAATAGGATTGGGCTTTGTGTCTTCTGTATACAGGGCCTGAGAAATAAATGAATGAAACATTCCGAATAGGAACCTGATAGCTGAATCCTATCCAGTGTGGGCTGCATGGCCCACAGTGTATCCTACACTGGCTAGGAGCAGGCTGGAGGTCTCATCGGGGGAAACGGCCCTTTGTCCCCTTATCCCAGGTAAAGCCCTGGCCTGCACAATGGGGCTACTTGGATCTGTGCCAGCTAAATTGGGCGTATGCCGGTACCATATACCACTTTGCATTTCATGAAACCGTACGGTCAGGGTTTCGCTCCCAGCACTGGACCACCTACAAATTACTTTGCCGAGGAAATGACAAGGCCTCCCACGCGATCACATCTGAAACCTTCTTCGCCGGCTCGATGAAGAAAGGGGCAGAATGATTTACTCAGGGCGCTGTTGTTTTGCATTTAAAGGCTTCCTGTGCTATCACTCTGCAGGCATGGTTCGCAGCGCATTCTTCGGCTTGCAAGGCTCCTTGTTAGCTTTTTCTGGGACTTCCCAGAACTGAGCCCTGGAAAACACTGCCAATGCCAGGAACGTGTGATGTACTGGCATGGAGGGTGTCCCGGAGGACAGGGGGAGGGCCTTTCCCTCAGGGCCGGCTCTAGGAGTGGCGGGAACGTGGGCGGGAACGCGGTGGAACGCAGCGTGACGACGCAATGGGCGGACTGCCGCTAAAAGGTAAGTCCTGCCCAGCGTACTGGGTGAATAACGCCACTGGGCGGGGCCCAATGCAGGGCATTCCTGTGGGGGCCCCCACTCCCCACAGGGCCCCCCACTCACCAAGAAGAGCACTTGTGGTGCCACACACAAAATGTGGCACCTGAAAATAGTTGGTGGCGACAGGATGACGTCACGGCCAATTGCTTCCAGGAGGCCCATTTTGGGCACTTCAGAAGCTGGGGCAGCCGAGAGGGCCCCAGGTAAAGCTGCTCTGCTTGCCTCACTGACCTACACACAATCCTAAGAGATCCTGACTGCAGCAGCAAGCAATATGCTCCCTGCACTGGTGTGGGGGGGCCCAAAATGCAGGGCCCGATGTGATGAAGTTGGTCTCATTGGTTTAAAGCCAGCCCTGCTTTCCCTCTCCACTGAGGAACCCCAGCCACAACCGTAGGACCAGTTCAATTATTTTTAGGGTGGAAGTGGGATTCAGGCATGCAAGGGCACATGGTGTTTGAGGATGGTCGGTGGGCCTGGTTCAGGGGACTCCTGAGCCACTGGCAGCTCGCGGGGCGGTTACTGGTAGCTCACGGCCCTGCTTCCTTGCTGGTCAAGAGAGGGCCCCTCCAGGGACAGGGCCCAATTCGGCCAAATTGGTCAAATTGCCCCCAGGCCAATCCTGGCAGCCAGCGTCAAGAGAGACTGTTAGCTACTGCAGCCCTTGCAAAACCAGAGAGCTGAGCCGTCTTTGCCCCCAAGACGCAGGCCAGCCTCTCACTCTACCACGCACAAAATCAACCCTCACCTGGACTGAGGCCGGCCTTGGCTGACCCTCCTCTGTGACATCACAGGAGATTCTAAGGTGGGTTTTCAGCTTCTGCGGGGAACAGTTAGCCCAGCTGGAGCCTTTGGTTGATTTAAGGGGATCAGCATGTTTCACTTTAAAAATGAAACTCTGGCTTTTCATGTTCACTTTTCAAATAGATGGAACCTAAATTATGGAGCCTGGAAATCCATGCATGGCTTTTTCACACATCGGGGTCAGGGAGCATAAATAGCCGGTGCAGGTCCACGTGGATCCGTGCCTTAGGATTGGTCTAGGGTTAGGATATCGGCAGCGCTAATCCCGCCCCCCTCTTGGCCTTCCCTGCCCCTGCAGAAGAGGAGACCCATCAATGGCTGGTAAGGTGAAGATGAGAATACAATCCTAAGTGCACACTTGGCCAATACAGCAGCCACTTTGCTGGCCGAGGGTGTAAAGCAGTGGTGTCATCTAAATGATTTAAGAACAGGTACTCACTTTTGATTGGCACGTGTCGGGACCCGCCCACCAGAAGTGACGTCATAAGCCAGAAGTGAGGTCGTGGCAGGAAGTGACATGAAAAAAGCCCTTTTTGAGGCCTCAGATGATTTTAAACTGACCCAACAGTTGCAACAGTATTCCACAGCACCCCCAGAACATGTTAAGGAGGCCTGGCATCATGTTAAAACCCCACAGCAACTCATTTTTCAATGGCAAGGAAAGGAAAGGCTCCGCTCGCTGCCTGCCTGCCTGCCTGGCTCTGAGAACATGCAGGCAACTCAAACGTGCAGGAAATTCAAACGTTGCAGGGGGCAGAGTCGACGAGTGGGCGGGCGAATGGGCGGGGCCAGCCATAATCCTAGAAACCAGTACTCGTGTACCCCCGCGTACCCCCTGCATGACATCACTGGTGTAAAGCACATTTGTGGCACCCACTGACGCAGCACTCCCCATCAAGGCTACATTCAAAGCCCCCAGCTGCCAGCACAGAGCAGTAAAGAGCTGAACATTGCAGGGGCATGGGGGGGGGGGTGAGGAGGCAAGGAGTTACCATTTCAGAGCAGGGAAGCGGGGACAGATTCAACCCAGGAGCAGCATCAGCTGAGACCTCCTCCGCCATATCCTAACCCCCATCCTGGGCCAGGCAGCCCTACACAGGGATGCTTGGACTTCTGCCAGCTAAATAAGAACATAATAAGAGCCCTGCTGGGTCAGGCCAAAGACCCACCTAGTCCAGTTTGCTGTATCTCACAGTGGCCCCCCAGATGCCTCAGGGAGCACACGAGACAACAAGATGCCTGCATCCTGTCGCAACTGGCATTCTGAGGTAAATTTCTGACGTAAAATTCTGAGGTAAATATGAGGTAAATAAAACCAAATTTGCTATCCTATCTGTGGGTAGGTTAGATAAAATAACTTGCAACCCAATCTGGGCCTTAAGAACATAAGAAGAGCCCTACTGAATCAGGCCAAAGACCCACCTAGTCCAGCTTCCTGTATCTCACAGTGGCCCACCAGGTGCCTCAGGGAGCACACAAGACAACTAGATGCCTGCATCCTGTTGCAACCCCCTTGTACCTAGCATTCTGAGATAGCCTGCTTCTAAAGTAAGGAGGTTGCACCACCCACCATGGCCTGTAGCCTGTGATGGACTTTTCCTCCAGAAACTTGTCCAATCCCCTTTTAAAGGCTCCTAGGCCAGACACCATCACCACCTCCTATGGCAAGGAGTTCCACAGATTAGATGCCTGCATCCTGTCATAACTCCCTTGCACCTGGCATTCTAAGATAGCCTCCTTCTAACTGGTGGAGCTCCAAGTAGCCCCATAAGGCTGGCTGGGGCATTACTCAGGTAAGAATATTCCCTTGCCCCAAGGTAGATCTCCAGCCGGCTCCCAGCTTGCACTGGATGGAGCACAGGCATTCAGCCACCCAGCACTAGTTAGGCCAGGGCTCTCCCCCCTCCCCAAAGCAGCTTTTTAGTTAAATAAGAATAAAACATCTGGTCCCAGTTACACAAAGCTGTGTAAAATGTAATTAGCATGTTATTTGCAGAATATCAATGGGGGGAAAAGTGGAATATATTTAAACAAACAAAACCTACCACCCAGAATTTTGGAGGCAGCTTTTGTGGATAAAATATAACCGTTCGGCCACAGTAGGCCTATTCCCAAGCCTTTGCAGATGATATACTAGATACATCCAGGATTTCTTGATTTGTGTACACTTGGATTGAGAAAAATCCCCACTCTCTGAAGCTCAGTCTATCTGCTCAGGCCTCACAGAGCAGCCTCACACACCCACCCCTATTCATTTGGGTACCTACAAAGAGGTCATATAAGGGTATTTGTTACATAAACATCCTTGGTGCCAAAAGATGTCAAAAATCTTTGGCCTTTATGTCCAAAGAGGGGAGCGAGATTACGAGAGTACGCGATGCACACACACACACAGACAAGATTCCTATTATGTAGGCACCAATTACTCAGCTATTGAATTAAACTGTATATCCCTGTGTATCATTCCGCTGCGGCACGCTTGATGAATATGCCCATATTTGCTTGCATTTCCTATGGTCCAAAGGAGTTTGGCTTCCCAGGCTATTCAGACATATTTCAATGTACAGCTGTATCCATTCTGTTCAGCAATGAAGATGCCTTCAGTGAATAAAAGGTGAGGTCGATCTGTCTAACATTCCAAGAGCCTCTGGATACCTGCACACCTTTGATCACATTCTGCAAGTTTCCAAATGCCAAACCGAGTGGCTTTTTCCAAGTTCCAGAAACATTTATTTCTATTAGATTTGTGTACATACTTCTAGACCTTAGGCAACAGAATACGAAATTATGCAAAGTTATAAGAACATAAGAAGATCCCTGCAGGATCAGGCCAAAGGCCCCACTAGTCCAGCTTCCTGTATCTCACAGTGGCCCACCAGGTGCCTCAGGGAGCACACAAGACAACAAGATGCCTGCATCCTGTTGCAAAACCTTTGTACCTAACCTTCTGAGATAGCCTGCTTCTAAAATAAGGAGGTTGCACCACCCATCATGGCCTGTAGCCAGTGATGTCATGCAGGGGGTACGCGGGGGTACGTGAGTACCGGTTTCTAGGATTATGGCTGGCCCCACCCATTCGCCTGCCCACTCCTCAACTCCGCCCCCTGCAACATTTGAATTTCCTGCACGTTTGAGTTGCCTGCACGTTCTCAGAGCCAGGCAGGCAGGCAGGCAGCGAGCGGAGCCTTGCCTTGCCTTGCCTTGCCACTGAAAAATGGAGCTGCTCTGGGGTTTTGGAACTGTTGGGTCACTTTACCATGATGCCAGGCCTCCTTAATGTGTTCTGGGGGTGCTGTGGAATACTGTTGCAACTGTTGGGTCAGTTTAAAATTGTCTGAGGCCTCAAAAAGGGCTTTTTCTCATGTCACTTCCTGCCACGACATCACTTCCGGCTTATGACGTCACTTCTGGTGGGCGGGTCCCGACACGTGCCAATCAAAAGTGAGTACCTGTTGTTAAATCATTTAGATGACACCACTGCCTGTAGCCTGTGATGGACTTTCCCCCCAGAAACCTGTCCAATTCCCTTTTAAAGGCTCCTAGGCCAGACACCATCACCACCTCCTGTGGCAAGGAGTTCCACAGATTAATTACCCTCCAGGTAAAAAAAAGTGTTTCCTTTTATCTGTTCTAACTCTCCAACACTCAATTTTAGTGGCTGTCCCCTGGTTCTGGTGTTGTGTGAAAGAACATCCCTCTAGCCACTCTATCCATCCCATGCCTAATTCTGTACGTCTCAATCATGTCCCCCCTCAGGCACCTTTTTTTCTAAACTGAAGAGCTCCAAATGCTGCAGCCTTTCCTCATAAAGGAGGTGCCCCAGCCCAGTAATCATTTTGGTCACTCGAATTGACCTTCTTCACATGCTGCACAAGTGGGTGTCTGGTTAAGCTGAAAGTGATCCAACCCCCCAACCCCCTGGTCTCCCTATGTCTATTCCCTCTCACCTAATGTGTATGTAAAGGTAAAGGCTTCCCCACGACCGAATGGTCTAGTTGTGACCGACTGTAGGGGGCGGTGCTCATCTCCGTTTCTAAGCCTGTAGAGCTGGCGTTTTGTCTGAGGACAAGCTTCCGTGGTCATGTGGCCGGCATGACTCTACGCCGTAGTGCACGGAACGCCGTTGCCTTCCCACTGGAGTGGTTCCCCATTTATCTACTTGCATTTAAGTGCTTTCGAACTGCTAAGTTGGCAGGAGCTGGGACAAGCAACGGGAGCTCACTCCGTCGCGCAGTCTTGAACTGCCAACCTTCCGGTCGGAAAGCCCAGCAGCAGCGGTTTAACCCGCTGCGCCACCACGTCCCTATAAAATGTGTATGTACCCTGCCTTTTTTCAGTGTAACTCACGGTAGCTGTTTCTCTGTCCTTCACCCCAGCAGGGCTGTCACGAGAAGGGCGCACTCCATTCGGTGTCAGAGTCATTCTGGGCCCCAAGGGAAGCGGGGCAGGAACAAAGGGTTGGTTCAGCTGGCCCAACAACTGGATCCTCTAAGCCGGCCTCAGCTCAACAGTGGAGTTGCTCCACTTTCCCTCTTCCTCCTGGTTCCTGGGCTTGCCCCAGTTCCACAAAGCCTGACCCAGAGTGCCTTGTAAAGCCCTGGGCTCTCTCCCATCCCCACCCTCCAGCTGTGGGGTTAAAGGGCCCTCATCACTCCAGAGTACGGAGGACCACATCCTGCAAGGAGCAGCCAATCCCGTGCCTTGATGGCTCAGGGAACTGTGGGAGGACTGGACCTACAACAATGTATTAGCCATATGAAACCAGTGGCTGCTCCCCCACCACGGCTGGGATAAGCCCCCAGGACAGCGGGGCAAATCTGGAAGCAGACAGTAGCGTATACGGGATTCTCTAGCAGTCCCCCATCTCGTCACAGATCTGGCCCCATCCCTGCTTCGCTTCGGTACACGTCGCTCTGTCATGTGCCTAATCCTCCATGTGCCCAGGTCAGCATTCCACTGTCCTTCCAGCCCCAAACGCTTCCAAAACAGTCGTACCAAGAACACAAATTAGCTACATTCACGCAAGGTTTGCTGGCTCGGCATCCCACATAACAATGGAAGGGCTCTGGGCATTCTTAGGGCGGCATTCTAGATTGTGTACTACTGTACTCAAAGCAGCCGCCGCTACCAAGCACTGATAGGCAGCCCCGTCCCTGCCGTGCAGATAGAGCCAGATCTCTAGCAGTGGGCACCAGCTTGAACCACTGACTCCTACGCCTGCTGCGGGCTGCTAGAGGTCTTAGGCATCAAGCAGGCCCCTCATCGCGTGTCCTCGTTCGACACTCCAGCCACGCTCGGACACGGCAAGGACGAATAAAAGTCTCTCCTCGCCACTCTCATTTTAACAAAAATGCTTTTTATTGATGATATTGCCCAGCTACCATTTGATTGATTAGCTGAATTCAGTAGATCGTTGCTTGCGGTCATGCTGTGGTCGGTCGGTGTTCGTGGCACTAGCAAAAAATGGTTGAAGGCATCTGTGGCTGGGCTGAAGTAATAGGAGAGAGGAGTTGGCTCTCATAAGTTGGCGTTTAGCCAGTGGAGCAATCCACACGGAGGCCTTTTCCCCATGGCGTCATCCATCTGCAGTCTCTCGAGGTACCTCATGACCTCCTGAAGGACGTCCCCCACACTGTAGCCCTTCTTGGTGGCTTTCTGAGCCAACCGAGGAAGGTCGGAGAGGTCCCCTTCTCGGTCGTTTAAGAACGTCAGGTTGGGCACGTTGAAATGAGAAGCCACCATCCACTGGAGGACCGCCTGAAGCTCTTTGTTCAAAGAACCGCTCTCCCCATTCTGATTGGTCACGATAATCCCATTCAAATCGTTAGGCCGTGCATTTGCTCTTAATAAGGAAGCTCTCCTCTGCCCAACTAAGCGCTGGGAGGAGTTGCTGTAACCGGGCTGCTTATGGGACGTATCGCCGCTGCCCAGATTGGAGCCGCTGCCGTCAGGCTCCAACAAACACAACTTGGTCATCGACTTCACCAGCTGCTCAATATCGAGCATCTCCATATGTTCTATATTTCCATTCATATCCCAGGCATCACTGTTCGGCTTGACCAGAGGCTTTATCCTGGGGGGTCTCACCTCAGGAGGCGGGGCCTGCCTGTAGCCCCTGTTTGCACTGCCCAAATGGTCGTCGGCGTTGGAAATGGCTTCGCGCATGACCTTCTGGATGGTCGAGGTCAGGATGCTTGAGAACTCTTCCTTCTTGGGTTCTCGTGGGAAGGGGTCCTGCCTTCCCACTGTCCGCCTGGAAGGGCTCACGTGGGGGTACTTGGCACCAAGGCTCCCCCCAGGCTTCTCATAAATAGGTTCGGGGCAATTGTAGCCAAAGGAAGGGTTGCTTGACTTACGAGCTCCACCTTGCTTGGTTCTGTCCATTATCTGCTTATGTATCTTGGATAATGCGCTATCAATAATGTGTTTGGCGCACTCGTCCATTGAAAAGAGCTTTTCTGGAATTTTACTTCCAGATGGATACGGCTTCATCTCTCTGTTTCCCTTGTCCTTTCCGTTGCTATACATTTTGCTGTTCTGACAGATGAGCTGTTGGTGACCCTGCCAGACTCAAGATGTTGTCTCCTCTCTCGGCTTCCTATGCTCTTCTACTGGTGGCTGGCATGCACCCCTCTGTTGACACACCGTTTCTACGGCAGCCGTGACATCACAAAGCACCAGTGTATCATCAGCCTATGAGGCAAGGGCAGGGCTTTCACACACTCTGCAATACCCTCCCCTCAATCAGCAACGGCTGCCGTGTCCAGGCTGAAAAGGAGGAAGGTCACCTTCCATCATTGTGAAAATGGGGAAAGGTATATTAACTCCAGTAGGGGAAACGCTACTGCCACAGCTCACGGGTCAGTGTCCCAAAGCACACCCTCTCTAATAAATGAAATGCTGGACACTATGCAATGGTACAAGGAAATGTTTATATAAGCCCTCTGATAAGGTCCTCCTTAGAACTGTGTGCTATAGATTATTAACAACACAATTGTCATATTCTACTGTTCTAGCTTTCTTTTGTATTTATTTGACAGGGTATGAGTTTAACAAAGCTGATGTGATGGAACTGTGCGTGCGTGTGTGTGTGTTTTCCTGTGGAACTCCTTACCACAGGATGTGGTGATGGCATCTGATCTAGATGCCTTTAAAGGGGGATTCGACAGATTTCTGAGGGGGGAAAACATCCATCACAGGTTACAGGCTATGATGGGTGTGTGCAACCTCCTGGTTTTAGAAGTAGGCTACCTCAGAATGCCAGATGCAAGGAAGTAGCAACAGAATTGCAGGTCCCCTGTTGTGCTCCCTGAGGCATCTGGTGGGCCACTGTGAGATACAGGAAGCTGCATTAAATGGGCCGTTGGTCTGATCCAGTGGGGCTCGTCTTATGTTCCTGTATGCGTGCGTGTGTGTCCACGTCGGTGTGGTGTTTTGTAGATACGTAGACCGTTCTGAAAATATGTAAATCATTGAAAACCGATGTTGTTGGTACTCTTAACATCTAAATATAAAGCAGCCCAACTAATACATATAGAAGATCGGGGACATAAAACAGAGGTCAAAAGATACGAAGACACCCTGAGGTTGGTTTGTTCAGTTCTGGAAGACTCTATGGGTGACTTCAGACATTCTAACCAAGCAGAAGCCAGGAGGAGAGGACACCACCCATTCACACACACCCAGTGATGTCATGCAGGGGGAACGCGGGGGAACTCAGTTCCACTAGTTAAAATTAGGGCTGACTCCGCCCACTTCACTCTCCCTCCTCCTCCCCCCTCCCAATTCCTCTGCAAAGAGCTTTTCTTCTTGGTTGGCCGGCACTCAGAGGGTTAAAGGGAGCGACTCCAGATTCCTAGGGGGGCGAAGGCAGTGATGTCATTCAGGGGGAACGGACCAGAACGGGCATTCCGGATCCTAACGGGCTCCGTGGCTGGTTCCGGGTTCCCGACAAGTGCCAATCAAAAGTGAGTTCCTGTTCCTAAATCATTTGAATGACACCACTGCACACACTCTCTCTCTTACACACACACACACACACACACACACACACACACACACACAGAGGGGGGAGGGAGGGAGGGAGGCAGAGAGTGGCAAGTCCTAGTGGCGACCTTGGGGTTGGGTGGCCCCAGGGGGCACACAACCGGGGTGCGCAGAGACCCACCCCTGCCCCCGCAGCTTCACCCTCCAGGAAGAGGCAGGCGGCCTTCAGAGCATGCCTGGTTGTTCCCAGAAGCAGTCGTGGAAGCCGCTTCTTGGAGCAACCAGGCACGCTCCAAAGGGCTGCCCTGCCTTTCTCACAGGCACGGCACGGCCCTTCAGAACCACGCGAGGTTGCTCTGGAAGTGGATTCTGCAGTTAAAAGTAGCCACGAAAGCCACTTCCAGCTTTGGGGGCTATTGTGTCACACAAGCGATTGATATTTTTCTTCCTCCATTTTTCCCTAATAGAATGGCCAATGACAGCCAGCCTGTAATGGGGAAACAAGACATTTGAAATATATTTGGAATAGTTGTTAAAAAAAAATATTTTTTTAAAACTAACAGGATAAGCACACTTTTCACTCCAGCAAGCCATCCGGGAACATTGCCCGTTTCACTGTGGTCTTACCAGAGGCAGATCTAAGGGAGGGCAAAGCTCTAAGTTTTGCAAGGAGCCTTACCTTGCAGTGGAAATCACTCCTCTCCTGCACCGTTTTAGCCAATCCTCACAGGGAAAAGCAACATCTTGGCGTTCCTTACTGGCTACAGCAGCAAGGGAGAGGAGGGATTTACATGACAGGGTAAGGCTTCTTGCAACACTTAGAGCTTTGCCCTCCCTGTAGAGATGCCTCTGGGTCTTACGCAATAGTGTATTAGGATAGTGGTTAATTTTGCCAGGCAAATTGCACTGACGTTGCATCGAGGGGCATTACATGACACTGCTAAATGTGCACTTAGCAGCATCGTGCGAGGCAAAAGAGACACGTTTACACTTCCATTTTAAAAAAAAAAATTAAAAAGACAGATTTAAAGAAAAACCAGATATCATAGGAATTTCCTCAAGCTCTGTTTATGCAATCCAGCGTTGCCAAGGACTTTTTCGTTAGCGTCTCTCAGCAACGTGCTGTCCAATTTACTTCCCAAGACACGTTTATCTGTACCAAAGGTATGGCAGATGCCCCTATCATTGAAGAGCTGAGTTTCAGATACGTAATGGGAGGTTGAGAAAGCCCTGAGTTTCAAAGGGCATTAAGAATTTCAGAGGGCTGTGCGTGGACCCCGAGCAGTTCAGCAGCCGGATGAACCTCGAAGAGCTTTGCAGGCAGCTGCAGGGGGACATGCTCCCTCAAATGTGATCCATGATGATTCCACAGAGGACATCCATTAAAATTCAGTGAGAGTTACAATAGGTAAGGGAAAATATTTAATCCGTGGAACTCCTTGCCACAGGAGGTGGTGACAGCATCTGGCCTGGACGCCTTTAAAAATGGATTGGACAGATTTCTAGAAGGAAAGTCCATCACAGGTTAAAGCCAGGATGGGTCTACGCAACCTCCTGGTTTTAGAAGTAGGCCACCTCAGAGGGCTGGATGCAGGGGAGTGGTAATGAGGTGGAAGCTGGACTACGTGGGCCTGATCCAGTGGGGCTCTTCTTATGTTCAATTTTGTCCTCAGGGGTCTACAGTCCAGGTTGGGAACTACTGCACGAGGGGGTAGTGCAACAGCTCGGCGCGGGGAGGGGTGCTCCTGCACCACTAGAGGTTTGAGGAAATGGATTCTCTCCAGTGGTGTCGCCCTACCGGTTCGCTGGGCGGAGTTATCTCGGCTGCAGGGAGGGTTTCCACGGTGATCGGCAGCGTCCTCGCTGCCTCCCGTTGCGTAATGGCGAAAGCCTGCCCGCTGCGTAATGGCGAAAGCCCACGACGCTGTTATATGTGTGTCGTGTGCCTTACTTTGTTTTTGTGCATGGTTTTATTTATTGTTACCTTTTACTAGTAATGCCAATAAAGGTTTCAACAACAACAACACTCCCAGTTCTGTGCTTACATGGGCTGAAGAAGTTCCGATTGCCTCCCACCAACCTGGCAAAGCAAAAGCAAGCTAGTGCCACACAGAACTCCATGTCAGAGGCAGATCTAAGGGAGGGCAAAGCTCTAAGTTTAGCAAGGAGCCTTACCTTGCAGTGGAAATCACTCCTCTCCTGCACCGTTTTAGCCAATCCTCACAGGGAAAAGCAGCATCTTGGCGTTGCTTATTGGCTACAGCAGCAAGGGAGAGGAGGGATTTACACGACAGGGTAAGGCTTCTTGCAACACTTAGAGCTTTGCCCTCCCTGTAGAGACGCCTCTGCTCCATGTTGACTTGATCCCTCCTGTCCCACCAGGCCTTTCATCTCCAGCACAGGTGGGCTGAGAACCAGTGCAGACTGAAATACCCAGCACCACTGGGTTTGTGGCAAAAGGACAATGCTGGTTCCAAGATTATTGCCCTTGCAGGCACGCCATTAGAGCTGAACTATTAATCTGAATGGTTTTCAGTTCAGCTTCTGATCAACGCAAACTGAAACACAAAACCTAACTGCTGCTTTACTACCGCAGCTGAAGCCATTCTCCGGCAGGCAGATTTGTTAAGATTTGCTATTGTTAGCCGAACATAAAACTAACAGAAATTCAGATTGAATAAACAGGAATGTATGTTTACACGGTCTTCTGGCTTGCTGCAAAGGGTTCTTAGATTTAAAACATTCCAATCAGTCCTGTCTTCTCAAAGCCTGGCAAGAAAAGTCTGGTTGTTCCTGCCCTAAATAACAGGCACAGTCTGCTCAAAAAGATGGGCACGCTAATGTTCAGTTTTACAGCTGTGTGCCTGCCTTATGCATGCTTCACATAAACATGCCTACTCATGCCAAATAAGCTTCACATAAGCATGCCTACTCAGAAGTACGTCCTGTGGAATTCAGTGGACTCTGACCTCCACATACAGGTGCATAGAACTACAGGCGTTCCCCAGTATTGAATGATTTGGTATCCACAGTTTCAGTTATCCACGGATCCCATGGATTCTGGTACATCTATTTAAAAGATAAAAAGGTAAAGGTTTCCCCACGACCGAATGGTCTAGTCGTGACCGACTGTAGGAGGCGGTGCTCATCTCTGTTTCTAAGCCTGTAGAGCCGGTGTTTTGTCCGAGGACAAGCTTCCGTGGTCATGTGGCCAGCATAACTATACGCCAAGGTGCACAGAATGCTGTTACCTTCCCACCGAAGTGGTACCAATTTATCTACTCGCATTTTTAGGTGCTTTCAAACTGCTAGGTTGGCAGGAAATGGGACAAGCGACGGGAGCTCACTCCGTTGCACAATCTTGAACTCCCAACCTTCCAATCGGAAAGCCCAACAGCGGTGGTTTAACCCGCTGCGCCAACACGTCCCAATTTAAAAGATAGGGGAACATTAAACAAATCCCTTTTCTTTTACCTTGTTGAGGCAAAACCACTGATGTTCCCCTACCTTTAAAAAGGCATCCCCAGTATCCATGTTTTCAGGTATCATGGGGGAGGGGGGGTCCAGAACAGATCCCCAGCAATTACCAGGGCACACCTGCACAGCCAAAATCACTACTGTTCTTCAGCTAATCATTGAGCTGCTCTGGGGTGGTTTGTGCATGTTGAAATAAACTTTCATAAACACAGAAAGGCTATTAGATGTGTATTTGCAGTCACTTTTGGGGAAGGAGAAAGCAGAGGCATCGCTCCCATCAGGCACGGTGTAGCACCTACTATGGGTGCCGGCAAGGGAACCGGGCATGCTGACAATTTTTATTTTTTTTATTTTTTTTTAAGAATTTATACCCCGCCTTTCCCATACCAAATCAAATGCCCAAGGCGGTTTACATGGGCAGGCTAGTCTAAACCACCATTTTTCAATTGTGCGTGTGTGTGTTTTTAACAAATATCCAGTATTCTGCAATTCACCTAATCCTCAGTCCCAGATGTAGCCTTCACAGTGTGGTTCTCTCCTCTGGTTATGTGACATCGAGCTTCAGCAGGTGATTGTAAGTCCAGCCTGGAAAGGTCCTCAAGTTCCTTCCTTGTGCCTTTCTTGTGCCTTCTCACAATATTCCCACACTGGCTAATCAATGACCCCCCACAGTGACCCCGTTCTGCCACAACAGGTACTGCAGCTTGTCACAGCCTGGCGTTCTGTCTCCCATCCCAAAATAGATCACAGATTCTCCTGCTTAGCTTCAGGCAGTACCAGCAGCTCATCCATCAGTCCACATCTCCTGCTCCAATGAAAGCATTGCAGAGCTGGACCCTCCCACCTGTCCCTGCCTCTGTTGCACTCCTAAATGGAGCAATTACAGAAGCAGGAGGGCATGGCAAGTCTGCACGGGGAGAGGGGTGACATCTTTCACCGCCCCGCCCCAGGCACAATCAGAGCCAGGCAGAGAGTCACCCTCTGTGATGCATCGTAGCAATGTTTCTCAAATTGTGAGTCAGGACCCACTTGGTGGGTCAGAACTTGATTTCTGGTGGGTCCTGCAGAGCCTGCAATGAAAGCATGGGTGATGGAAAGACGATCAGATAATTGCCTCAAGCTCTGAGGCTGTTCACTGCTAATTGCCCTGCAAAGAGATGAGTTCCTGCATAAGAACATAAGAATGTAAGAAGAGCCCCACTGGATCAGGCCAAAGGCCAATCTAGTCCAGCTTCCTGCATCTCACAGTGGCCCACCAGATGCCTCAGGGAGTACAGAAGACAACAAGATGCCTGCATCCCATTGCCACTCCCTTGCACCTGGCATTCTGACGTAAATTTCTGAGGTAAATCTGAGGTAGATAAAAGAGAATTTGCTATCCTGTCTGTGGGGAAGGTGCTATAATAACTTGCAACCCAATCTGGGTCTTAAGAACATAAGAAGAGCCCCACTGGATCAGGCCAAAGGCCCATCTAGTCCAGCTTCCTGTATCTCACAGTGGCCTACCAGGTGCCTCAGGAAGCACCCAAGACAACAAGATCTCATTGCCACTCCCCTGTATTTGGCATTCTGAGGTAGCTCACTTCTAAAATAAGGAGGTTGCACCACCCCTCTTGGCCTGTAGCCTGCGATGGACTTTTCTTCCAGCAGTTGGCAAGCTTGTGTAAACAGAGGAAGGTACATGTTTGAATGTCTTTTTTCTGATGTATTTTTGTCCAAGTCTGTCAGTGACAGGTAGTGAGGGCAGGTGAGGGCTGGGGTCACATAACTAAGCTCCTCACAAGCCTTGCGGCTGTTCATTAGGGCAGCGTCATTATGAGAAATAGATCGAGGAAGGGTTGGGGAGGGGGTTGCAAGCAAATAAATATATTATTACTTGTAAAAAAAATAAGCATATTTCTTTCTAGATCACCTTTTTTTTAAAGTCTCATAAAGCTACAGTAGATGGGTCCCGATAAAGTCATTTTAAAAAGTTAGTCCTGGTGTGAAAAAGTTTGGGAACCCCTCCTGCAGAGTCATCAAGAGGGAGGTGTTTTTATGCTTCACAACCGAAGTCTCCAAGCAATCTGTTGTTTAAAGAAAAAAGATACGTATTTGTACTGGTTTTGGTGACTGACTGATAAAACTACTTTTCACTTCTCCTTAAGGCTTTCCTTCTGTCTAAGGATGCAACCAACCTCTGTACCTCAGCTGGGTCCTGACATAGCTGTAGTGCGGCAGTTTTCAACCACTTGCCGCAGCACGTTGGTGTGCCGCAAATAAACTGCAGGTGTACGGCGGAGAGTTGAGGGAGGGTCATATCTTAGTAGGGCCATTGGGGGATGCAAGGCCCTGGCCAGCAGTGAGGTGTGCAAAAACTGATGGTGCGCCTTGACTATTTCAGCACCTTCTCAATGTACTGTGAGATGAAAAAGATGGAAATCACTAGTGTCATCCCAGTCAATGCACTTACGGACAACAGTTTTCAACAGCTATTTTTAAATTCAAAAGCTGTTTTTCATTTCAGTTTTTGAAAGACAAACAAGAACCAATGTGATTAGTCACATTGAGGAGTCAGAGGAGCAATCTAATGACCTAAGAAAGGCGGTATATGAATACGAGCATTATTATTATTAAACTGCAAAAAAGAAAGTCCATTTTCAGGCAATCTGTTATGGGTACTTCTTAAACCGGTGTTTTGGGTATGCAAATAACTACAATCCTTAAATTGCTTACAATAGTCACAGGCTGCATTCTTTTTTTAGCCAGGGGAATTGCTAGAAGTGAAGTTCCAACATGCAACTAACATGTTTCTAGCGTGGTTAATTTCAAAACAAGAAAATGGCGTACCGTCACTTCCCCTCATTGAAATCAATTGTATAGAGGTTGCCCTCTTGCTGCCTTAAATTCCGTATGCTATGGCAGCTGCCATGTTTTTCACAGGATCCTGCATTTGTTTCAACAGAAAAATAGGCGGAAGTGATGTCACACGGTGGCAGCCATCTTTTCTAGCTCCAAGCTTGCAGCTCAAAGTTCTAGCATGGGACTTGCAGTGGAATCTAAAAAAGAAAACAACCCAAGTGAGTGGGATGGTAAAAAAAAGAACAGCTCTCTAGAACTTCTAGCTTCTAGCGCTAGAAGCTGAAAGAAGAATGCCGCTATTGTGACCTGACCAGACACGCTTCTAGGGAAGAATCGCATGCAATCTGAAACCAAGGAATCCCACCCCAAATAGGACTCCTGTTTGCCTCTGTGCTAATTCTGGTGATCTCAGGCCTGATGCCAGAGTCAGCAGACATCAGCACGGAACCAAGACAAATCCTAGATCAGTGTCTCTCAAAATGTGGGTTGCGGGACCCACTAGGTGGGTTACGAGCAGTGATGTCATTCAGGGGGAACAGACCAGAACAAGCGTTCCGGATCCTAATGGGCTCCATGGCTGGTTCCGGGTTCCTGACAAGTGCCAATCAAAAGTCATTTGAATGACACCACTGGTTACGAGCCAATTTCAAGTGGGTCGCATAGCACCTGGGGCAGCCATTATTGAAAATATAGGAAGATGGGACACTGGAAGCGGGGGGCTGTGTGGTTAGTTAATTTGTATCAAGGTTATAAATAGGCTTTTTCCTTCCCAATTCAGGGCACAATCCTAACCAAATTTCCAGCACCGGGGTAAGGGCAATGCATATTTGGGGTAAGGGAAGAAACATAAGGAAAGCTTCTGTGACTACTACTCTGCTTCAGGATGCAGCACATGCCCCTGTTATGCCAGTGCTGGAAAGTTGGTTAGGATTGCACCCGCACTTGCTATTGGAAAATGGCAGAGAAACTGAACTGAACTTATTGCTGCCTTCTCGGGCAAGCAGCAGGCTCTGGCGTCACAAAGACATTGCGTCCAGATTAATAACATCACTTCCAGTGGGTCCGGGACAGATTGTCATTCTAAAAAGTGAGTCCCGCTGCAAAAAGGGTTTGAGAACCACTGCCCTATATAGTTTGAGCATTTGGCTGCACTGAAAAGTGACACTAGCAGAAACATCCATCTGGAAGTCCCCTTGCCCTAGTTTCTCTGGGTAAGCGTGTTGCCCTTTCATTGGACTCAAGTCAAGCAGCCAACCAGTTTCACACACACACACACACACACACACACACACACACACACACACACACACACAGAGGAATGCCACAGTTTTTCCACCCCCAGGAGAAATCTACAGACAAAGTATGTATAGGGAAACCCCTTGTGTGCCTTTGTAGCACATGAAATGTAACACGTTAACAAGCATATTGAACACAATATGAACCTACAAGGCTTGATTGCTTTGGGTTTGAGGAGTACAAATACGGTCCGCAAAGCACCGCAGGCAATCTGAGCCCCCTGACTTCTCATTAATGCCAGCCTCAACCGCTACAAGAATTGTCCGTCATCTCAGATGCCCCAACCTAGAACTGATGTGAATTGGTATGATTGTTACTTACAAGCTTTGTGATGAGGGCAGATGAGCAGACCCCCAGTAACCGGGCAACCTGGGCATGACTTCTAGGGCACCAGTCATTGGCAAGGAGGCCCATGAACAACATCACCTTGAGCTTTATGACAGGCCATAAAGCATCAAGAATGAGATCCTTTTCAGGCGAGGACGTGTCGGGATTTTAAGAGCCTTGCTGTGTCATCGGGCTGGGAATGTGCAAGGGTGCCAACAGGGGCATGCTTGGCCTCCTTGCGCATTCCAGCAAGACACAGTTTAACGACGTGCAAACATGTCTGCATTAATGCCGATTTCATTGCACGACCCAGTTACCCTCCATCTATTTTTAAAAGCCGGTGTAAGGTCTCCTCACTGAATAAATCACTGACATTAACCAGATTCTGCTCAGACGGACTTCAGCACAAGTCCATCAAGTTTTGTATGAGAGCCAACAGGGTCATGGCACGGGATAGAGCGTGGCTTTTTCTGGACTGCAGGCAGAATGGGCTATTTCAGCCAAAACGTATAGGGGTTCCAAAGGCCCGGTCCATGCGTCACGGCAAGCATTCTGAAGTTCACAGATGGAGATTTTTGTTCTATTCCTCCTGGGTGCTCAGCAAATAGAGGTATACACAACTTGCACCTGCAGGCCTGATTCAAAAGACAATGGGCCCGCAGGAAGCCTTGGGTCAACTCTGCCTTCTTGCCATTGTTCGGCTTTTGTTGTGTTTTGTTCTATACAGGAAGCAAATTATTCCTATTACTGATGCAGCCAAGTGAACCCTGGGAGGGAGAGAGGCAGGCATTCAGTGTGCTCAAGGGAGAAATGCAACGAATCCCGTTTTTGGAAAGGCCCGGAAATCTGGGGGGTGGGGGAGGGGAGGCTGGAATCGGGCGGATGGCACTGCTGGGCAACTCACATGAAAGCCTGGTCACATGACAACACTCACGGCCAGCCTTGAAACAATGCAGAGCAGGGACACAGAGGAGCCGCAGTAAATCTAGACAGGTTGGTCATCTTTGGTTGGGAATGCGACAAGGAGCAGCAGGGAATGACAGTTGCTGGGGAAGTGGCAGAGGAAACCATCACAGTGAGCAAGAGGCACCCCTGACAGTGCGGGCAGAGGGCCACATGGTCCCAGGTGCCATGGTGGGCGGGCCCCGTGTGCCGCTGCTGCCAACGTCACTGCTACCACTGCCCGCCCACCTGCCCTCCCTCTAGAGCCCTCCCGAGGGCCAGGCAAGCCACACGTGGCATCTGTGTGCCCTCCAAAGGCACTCTGCAGCGTCCAGAGGGCCATTAAACAGTACTTCCAGTTTTCCTACGAAGGTGGCAGAGTGCCTTCGGGGGGCCTGGGGATGGCATGCAAGGCTCCGGAGGCTCCAGGTGAGTTGGGGGCAGCAGTCTTCAGGGGGGTGGCAGTCTGCGGTCCTGGCCCCAGGCGGTGTTGTCCCCCCCCCCAGCAGTGTTATGCTGCTGGATGTTCCGGAGCGTTACGCCATTTGCGTAACCAATTACGCCGCTTGCTTATGCAAACGGCGTAACGCTCCGGAACGCGACGGGCGGGCTGTCCATCACCCGGATGTCCCGCCCAGCGTTCCGGCAGCATAACACCCCTGTCCCCCCCATTGATGTTGTTTATTGTTAAAAACAGTGTTTTTAAAGGAAAACAGAGGGTGGCTTAATTAGAAGGATTAACAGCGGCACAGCTACCATTTGGGTTGTGATTCCCATTTATTGCACCCGCAAATAGCAACAAAACCATCTCCACCGTCAAGTCATTGTTCATTTTGACATAGTGATTGGGGGTAAGGGCGCAATCCTGTGCAGCGGCGGAATGGCAGAATCCTGTGCAGCGGTGGAGCGGCGCTGCATAGGAAAGGCTGGAGCCCCCCCCCCATGGCAAGGGACCGTTTGCTCCCTTACCGTAGGGGAGGCTCCAGCCTTCCCTATGTGCTCCTCAGATCTGCAGCTGCTAAAAAGCGCCCGCAGCCGGGCTTAGGATGTGGCCCTATGGCCACCTGCCAAGCACGCCCATGTCCCGCCCACGTCCCGCCCCCGCCTCCCTCCCTCCCACCAATCCCTGACCTGGCTTTGGTTGGCGTGAGGAAGGCTCCCAGTTGGCGCTCTGAAGCTGACGCTACTCATAGCATCGGCTTCAGAGCATTAGAGCTGATTTGGGGGTGCTGGTCAGCGCCCCTGCATCAGTGCTAATAGTTGCACCAATGCTATGACATAGCGTCGGTCCTATGTGAGGTCATGAAAATAACCCCCCACTAAATTGGTATGCTTACTTTTCCCTTCATGACACCTCCTTTTTTTCTGTTTTTGTATGGTTATTTGTTCTGTTTAAATGCCAATAAAGGTTTCTGACTGACTGACATAGCGTCGGTGCGATGGACAGTTAAGTGCAGGATTGCACTGTAAGATGCTTCAGACTAACATGAACACAAGCATATCAGGATGACACGGTGACCTTTTTGCTCCCCCTTCGGACTATCTCATCTTGTGGCTTTAGACCACCAACATGATTTCAATATGGTTATTCATTCGGGAATGTTCTCATTTCCTTTCCTTTTCCTGGATATTTATAATCATTTATATCAGGGGTTCCCAAACGTTGCTGCACAGTGACGCACCACACATCGGGTGTGGGTCGCAATACTGTGGGTGGTGCTGGAGACTTCTGCTGGCCTAGCGACCCCTTCTACAGGCCTCTGCACGCCTCAGAATGGGCCTCAGAAGCCTCCAGAAAGCACTTCCAGTTTTTGGAAGCAAAGCTTCCAAAAACCAGAAATGGCTTTCTGATCATTCTGGGGGCTGTTCTGAGGACTGTAGACAACTGTATGTGGGTCACCAGGCCAGCAGAGGCCTCCAGAGGCTCTGGGATGTAATGGGGCTTCTGGAACGGCTCTTATTTGGAATCAAACCAGCCCAAGTGCAGGCGGGAGGGCTCAGGTCGCAACCCACTGTGCTTTGACTCATGAGCCATTGGGGCGTTAGAAACAGTCCCTTATTGGTTAACCATCTGAAGAAAATTATAAGTTATGGGCACACCCAAAGATCACATAGAGGTGCTAAAGCACAGAGTCACTGGAGATGACTATATAGAGGGTTGGGGATTGTCATGAAACACAATGGCAGTGACTCGGCAAATGACACTGTATTTTATGGCAGTCCTTATCCCAGTTATTCATATTTAGGAGCCCCAAAATGTTGCACGGTGTCATAAGAAGTAATAAGGGAGAGCACTAGAAGTCCTTTTTGGGATGCACAACTCATAACAGGTGATCAAGGGAATTCTAAGGATCCCACCCTGAAAGGGACAGGACACCTGTTTACTGCTGAAGAGGATTCTTAGGAACAGGCGAGAGGTGGCACCACCGTCATTATGCCTGCAGCTGTCAGCGGACGCTGCAGAGATCAGGGAAAAACAGATAAACATTTGACATCTACACAGTCCTGGGAGCAGAAGAGTGGGGGCATAAAGAAATTCAACTTTTCTCCATGATGTGGACATCTATCAGAACTTTAGGTTTGCAGTAAGTGCAAATAAGAAATTCAAAGTGCATATCTAAGAAATTCAATACTGCATATCTAAACAAGTGAAGCATTTAAAAGAAATGAATGCTTCATAAGGAAACTGAAAGCTGATCATCCTATCAGGCCAGTACAGTCAGACCAGCAAAGTTTGGCCGGCACCTGGGCCACCGTAAAGCGCGCTTGGACCACTCTTGGAGTCAGGGAGAATGGTCCATGTCTGTGTGCTGGCCTCTCTGGCTCCAAGAGTGGTCCAGACATACTTAACGGTGTCCTTTGTGCAGTGGTGAAATTCAGCCAGTTCTCACCTATTCTGCGGAACCGGTCGCTAATTTTAGGTTGGGAGAGGGAAGAAAGGCAGCGGATGGCCCTGAAGGCCGCCCCGAAGGACATAGAACCGGTTGTTAATTTATTTGAATCCCACCACTGCCTTTGTGCCAGCCAAACTTTGCTGGCCTGACTGTACTGGCCAAACTCCAGGTTCGGATTGCGCCCTCAGTTAGGACATCATAGAATTAAGGAGGCTTAGTAGGAATGGCAGGTCTGGTGAATTACAAATCTCCAAGGAGGGATTGAATTATTTGTGGCATCAAAGAATGCCCTCAGGGAGCCGCGACTGCATTCCCTGTTCCTAGGAACAGTTCTCAATAGGTGCAGGCAAGGCATTAAAAAAAAAAGTTAGGGCCTGGCCACAGACTGGAATTCAGCTGAAAACGGTGTCCAGCATCACACCTGGTTGTAAAACTGGGTTGTAGCTGCAGAAATCATGACGCTTTTGCAATAAGCTGCCCATCCTTAACAGAAAAAAACTTAGGGGGCACATTTTCCCATGCAGCAATTTGATGTGGGCCTTGCGCCGGAAGGGGCCCCGCACTGGGGTGGCTGATGGAGCAGCCACAGCTGCGGGCTCAAATATTCTCAAGGAATATTTGAGTGCCAGTACAAATGTCCTTTCTTCCATTTCCATTCCTTTCCTTGCTGAAGTTAGCGTGAAGTCAGTGACGTAGGCCCATCAGACACAGACTGCTAGTGTCAGAGAGCTTAAGGGCTCAATCCTAACCTGGAGTTAGGCCGGCAAGGTTAGGCCAGCAACATTTGGCTGGCACAAGGGACACCGTAAAGTATGTTTGGGCCACTCTCGGAATCAGAGAGGGCCAGCACACAGATGTGCGCCATCCTCCCGGACTCTGAGAGTGGTCCAAACACCACTCCCTTGTATCTGGCATTCTGAGGTAAATTTTTGAGGTAAAATTCTGAGATAACTATGAGATAAATAAAGCAAAGTCTGGCCAGCACAAGGGACACAGTAAAGTATGTTTGGGCCACTCTCAGACTCAGAGAGGCCAGCACACAGACATGAGCCATCCTCCCTGACTCCAAAAGTGGTCCAAACGTGCTTTACTGTGGCCCTTGTGCCGGCCAAACATTGCTGGCCTAACTGTGCCAATCTAACTCCAAGTTAGGGTTGCGCCCTCAGTTATGGGTTTTTGCTTCTCAGATGGATTTTTTAAAAGCATAAATAAGCATTTTTCAAAGTTTTTCTTCTCGCAGCACACTGATCTCTATGGTCTTCTCTATGGTCTTCACCTCTGGTGATGTCACTTCTGGCTTCCGGGAGACTCTTCCAGATTCTGTGTTTCTAGGGCTACTAATAGAAGTGAATTTGTCTGTCCCTCTTCCTCTGCTGACTCCTTCGAGCCCTAGAAACAGAACTGCAGAACCCAGAAGAGTTTTTCAGCCATTTTCAACCACTCTGCTCCCAATTCCCACAGCTCACCTGTGGACTATTTCTGGCACATCAAAGTGCTGCTACACACCAGTTGAAAAGCCCTGTTACAGATTGTGCTGTATGTCAGGCGTGTGCCACAGCAGCCCAGCAAGCAGGAGGGAGTTTTCCATCCATGAATAGCAGTTCATCAAGAGCCTGATAACCCTTTTTTTTTTCCTACCTATTTGGCAAAAACAGAGCAACTATCAAGGATCTGCCTCACTGGCCATCATAAATGGAGCATGAGTTGCATTCAACTTGAGGACCACACATGGCAAGAGTGAACGATGCATATATTTTTTTCTTGTGAACGATGCATATATTTTTTTCTTCAGTGTGTGAAGTTGGAGCCACAGCCACATATCATACCATTGACTCTTTTTTTCTCCCTTTTTTGGTGCGCTATTCCCAGAATCTTATTAACGATAATCAGCGAGGGAGTGAAGAAACACACCTCTTTTCTGCAGAAGCCATTGATACAATCTGCGGTTTGTCGGGCACCTTTCTTCAAAAGAAGGCTGCCTCTGGCAATGTTTTGCCATTAAGGCTTCCATAAATATTGCTGGGAAGACATGCTCCATCTTGTTTCTGCCAACTCTGGATAGCTAAATTAGCCCGACACGTAAATACACCCCACACTGACTCACAATGTGCCATCTTCACTAAGAATGCTGTGCGGAACATTAAAATATGTCCATAGTATAATTTCAGCATGGGAAACTTATTCTCATAGTCTGACGTTGCTCTGTCTAAATGCCTAGCCATCCTATTTTTTTCAGCCTCCATGAGAGTGGTTCTTGTTGTCTTCCACAACCAGATACACATGCCCTGATAATATGGATATCAGACTCTCTCTGCAAGAACATTCTTGGCAGTTCCCCTGGCATCCAAAGTGTCCTGGAAACATTAGTCATAAGTTGAAATCTCTCTCTGCCTTCCTGAAAAATTCTCTACTCCTGTCGGCCAGATATGGCTCACACCACACATTGCCTGGCACACTTTTAAAAGCATCTCTGAAAGATTCACGTGGTCTCTTCTCCTTCAGTGCTTTGGATGCCCAGTACACAAGATACTTTGTTAAGACACATGTAGAGGTGGAAGAAAATGGTTTTATTTTATCATGGATTTGGTATTTTCCAATTACCAAACTGCAGAAAGCAGTGTGATGTGTTTTTAATGCAAAATTTACATGATTATAAATTATAATCACACTAAAAGTGTGGTAGATAGGTAATGTAGGTGGTATAGTGTCAGCAGATGAAGCCACAGTCATTACCCATGCAAACGTTTTTGTTCCATCTTGTGCTTGGGTGATGTTGTCGTTTTCTGTCCCCTGTGTCTCTATAGCGGTGCTTGGCTTTAGTAGCTGCCCTCCTCCAAAATTTTATTCTTTTCATTTTTAAAATTGTTTTATATATTGTTCATTTTTAATATGACATTATTAGCTGTTTTGAGCATTTGCTCATGCAAAGGAGGGATACAAATCTTTAAAATAAATAACTAAAATAAGCCCCCATTAAATAATAAAGACAACCTAAATAAAATGGTTTTATTTTTTGCAGATGTGAAAGGGAGGTTGTTTTTTTGTTTTGTTTTTACAAAAATGAGAAGTGCAGAAAGTGTTGTTATGCATGGTGTTATTTTATCACTGTTTTCTCCCACCTCTAGACATAAGACTTGATGTCTTCCCTGGCTAATCCCATCAGCAAATTTCAGTCCTTGTTTCCTAAGTAAGATAACGGATCTCTATGCCTGCTTTTTTTCTTACATGGAGAATTGATGGCCCATCTAGTCCAGGCCACCTAGCCCAGCTTCCTATATCTCACAGTGGCCCATCAGATGCCTCAGGAAGCACACAAGACAACAAGAGGCCTGCATCCTGTGGCCACTCCCATGCACCTGGCATTTTGAAGTAGTCTACTTCTAAAACTAAGAGGATGCACACACCCATCACAGTCTGTAACCTGTGCTGCTTCTGGAAATCTGTAGAATCCCCTATTGAAGGCATCTAAGCCAGATGCCATTACCACATCCAGTGGCAAGGAGTTCCACAGACTGAGTACACACTGGGTGAAGAAATATTTCCTTTTGCCTGTTCTAACTCTCCTGACACTCAACGTTAGTGGATGTCCCCTGTTTCTGACATTGTGTGAGAGGGAAAAGAACTACACTGTATCCAGTGGTGTCATCCTACCGGTACGCTGGGCGGGACATCCGGGTGATCGGCAGCCCGCCCGTCGCGTACCGCAGAGTTACGCCATTTGCATAACGTACACAAGCGGCGTAACTGGTTACGCAAACGGCGTAATGCTGCGGTACGCAACGGGCGGGCTGCCAATCACCCGGATGTCCCGCCCAGCGTACCGGTAGGATGACACCACTGACTGTATCCAGCCCCTGCATAATTTTGTACGTCTCAATCATGTTCCCCTTTTTTTCCTGCTCCGCTGGGCTCTCTGTTGTGATCTAGCGCCAGCAGGATGGCGCTTGACAGCACTTTTGCGACATCCTAGGCTGGCACTAATCAGGAAAAGGACAGTGCCATGGGTCTTGCCCTTAATTTCCTCCTAAATTAGACTTGCATTCCAAGAAGGAGTCATCCCCTTACAGACTGCAATCCACCCTAGCTCCTTGAGATAGTGTGGGTCACACCTCAAAATGAAATGTCTCCATTAAGAGTGTTACAACCCCTATGAGAAGCCGTAACTACGATACCGTTCTCTTTGGCACAGAACAGAAAACAAGGAGGAAAACACAGCCCTTGTTTGCAGTTATGGGAACATTCTGGAAATTTGATTTTGCACCAGGAATGTGCTCAGAAAACAAACAACCTGAAACATTCCTGAGCCCTACCTCTTGACTTACTCCTGAGGTTCTCCATCTGCTTAATAGGACTTCAAGACCCATTGCTGACATTTAACCTAAAATCCACCTAGTCCCAAATGAATGGGATAACTTGGGTCCAGACCAAACATTCAAAAGCCCACATGGAAATGGGTGTTTGTCCTGGAATAACTGTTCATTTGGAAGCAAAATCCAGATGAGTTTCCTTATCTTGGGGTACACATGAGATTTTTCCCACAGAATATCCATCCCAGTATCTATTTTCAGTCTTTATTCCAAGAGTTCCATAACTTCCACATGGGTTTTTCATGTATGATAGGTCAACTCATGTGGTTTCTAATAACTGTGGGTTTCAAGTCCTTGGAGGAGGTGATACAGCACCCTAGACTGGCACCCGGTGGAGCTTGCCTTTGCGCCAATCACCCTCTCCTTGTTTTTTGTTTTAAAGGACAGCCATCTCAGCCCCCTTGCTTGGGGTGAATAGGAGGGACAGCTAAAAGCAGCTTCTGCTTGACCTTTTGCTATGTGAATCTCTTTGGGATCTGGGGCAGGAGGAGGAAGGAAACCCCCTTCATAAGATCATCCTGCTGGATCAGGCCAAGGGCCCATCTAGCCCAGCTTCCTGGATCTCTCAGTGGCCCACCAGATGCCCCAAGGAGCACTCAAGACCCCAAGAGAGCTGCATCCTGTTGCCACTCCCTCACATCTGATATTCAAAGATAAAGGTAAAGGTTTCCCCATGACCGAATGGTCTAGTCGTGACTGACTGTAGGGGGCGGTGCTCATCTCTGTTTCTAAGCCTGTAGAGCCGGCGTTTGTCCAAGGACAAGCTTCCGTGGTCATGTGGCCAGCATGACTATATGCTGTAGTGCACGGAACGCCTTTCCCTTCCCACCAAAGTGGTCCCTATTTATCTACTTGCATTTTTAGGTGCTTTCGAACTGCTAGGTTGGCAGGAGCTGGGACAAGCAACGGGAGCTCACTCCGTCGCGCAGTCTTGAACTTTCAACCTTCCGGTCAGAAAGCCCAGCAGCAGCAGTTTATCCCACTGCGCCACCACGTCTAAAACCCAGAGTTTGCATACAGCCATCATGACTCATAACCTGTGACAGACTCCTCCTCCCTAAATCTATCCAGTCTCCTTTTAATGCCTTCTAGGACAAGTGCAATCACACCACCCTGGGGCAAGGAGTTCCACAGATTAATTACTTAGTAAGAAATTAAATATTTCCTTCTTAGGACAGCCAATGGAACCCCTCTCTGGTCAACACTTTGTTCTTCCTCGGCTGGAAGAAAAGGAGGGTATTGGTGTACCTGCCCCCTCTTGCACCTGAGAGTGCAATCCTAAACCCCCGTTGTACCGGTGCTACACGCTTGTGCCAACCGAACACTGTCGCAAACGTGCCATCAAGCGCGTCTGCATCAATGCTATGGCGCTGGACCAGTGCAAGCAGCAGTGCCAATGCTTGGGCGCTGCCACGACTGTCAGCGGCGCCAGCCTTGCGCCAGTCAAGCGTCGGCGGTGCTCGGTCGGCACAGGGCCTCCACAAGGGCATTCCAGAGGCGTTCCAGGGTGTAACTGGGCGGCGCAGTGGGCAGCGACAGGGGCAGTGATGCAGGATGGCAGTAGTGCCATACCCTAAAGCCAGCGATGGGATCTACAAATGAACAAGGGGAACGCTGGGCGGGACTTACGCGGGGCTTCCGCGTGATTGGCTGCCCGTCCATAGCGTTCCCGCAGCTGTCCTGGCCTGGGGGGGGGCTGCCCCTGGTTAGCTGCTCGCCCAGGCACCCGGCGCAACCCTCACTTGTCCCCCGCGGCGAGCAGGAGACCCCCGAGGCCAGGGCAGCTGCGGAACACTATGGACGGGCTGCCACTCAAGCGGAAGTCCTGCCTACGTACCGCCCAGCGTTCCCCTTGTTCATTTGTAGATCCCATCACTGCCTAAAGCCCATCCCCAGCAGGTGCAGACCTGAGCAGATCCGAGCAAAACAGCAGGCACAGATCCAAGCAGGCCCATAGGGGCGACCAGGGCTTACGCGGGTGCAAGGGGAAAACCTCCCCTTGTCCTGCATGTTGCTGCTGCTGCCTCCGAATGGGCTTTAGGATACAGCCCTGTTACATCGGCCTTACTTAGGATTGGGCTGTGAGAGCCTCACCACACCACGGGAGGTGCCTGACTCCGATGTAATTATGATGACGTGATGACATCACAGCCAATGACTCCCAAGTTACGGCGCTCGCAGCGGTTACGGCAGTCGGAGCGACAGGCGCTGCTGCTGCCGCCCCCAAACGCCTCCGGCGGTGAGGGGGAGGGGTGCCACTGACACCCTGCATTATGCCACGTGCCGCACTTACCGCACCACTGCCGCACACCGAGCCTGACCACCACGGATGCTGGGAATGCTGAGGGCCCGGCCCAGATTTTGAAACAGCGCATATCAGGAGTGCGAGACTCAGCGTTTCCCTGGGGTTGCCTGTCTCATCTTGCCTGACCACACCTATTAATTGCCCTGTGGGGAGAAATCGTATCTTCTATTATTTCCATTTTATATTATTTCACCTGTGCGTTGGCCAACTTAACCTAGATCTTGAATTCTGCCACCTCTCCTGTGTGCTTTGCCCAGCACGTTGCAGGGATAGTATTTCAAAACGTATTAAAATTGGTATAGTAGGCACGTTTTGAGGCTGATCACACTAAGGGCTCCAATCCTATTGCTCTCCCCTCCTGCTGAAGCAACTGCACCCAGGGCCGGCTCCATGAGTGGTGGGGCCCAATGTGGGGCATTCCTGTGGGGGGCCCCACTCTCCCCGCAAGCCCCTCCCTTCACCAAGAAGAGCGCTTGTGGTGCTATAGGCAAACCGTGGCGCCTGGAAACAGTTGGTGGTAACATGACGACGACACTGCCAGGCAGGGGCGAACGGAGCCCCGAGCACGCCCATGGCTGGGTGACGAAACCGCACCCCCAGCACGTCGCCCCGCCCCCGTGCGTCCCCCAGCCACGCCTCCCTGCGCCCGGAATAGCTCCACTTCGGAGCAAAACGGACTCCAGGGAGGGTGGGAGGGCCAAACAGCTTGCGGGTTCGTCCGCGCAATGGTGCCCCATCACTGCTGGCGCCCCACCACTGCTGGTGCCCATTGCACATGTCACCCCTTGCAACACCCTTCCTCCGCCCCTGCTGCCAACTGCTTCAAGGACGCCCATTGGGGGCAGTCTGGGGGCAGGTGGGAGGGCCCAAGGTGAAGCTGCTCTGCTCGCCCCACTGACTTACAGCCCATAGAGATCCCGGCTGTAGCAGAGGGCGATATGCTCGCTGTGCTGGAGCCCCCAACGTGCGGGGCCCAATGTGAAGATACGGGTCACATTGGCTTAAGGCCGGCCCTGGTTGCACCACTAGAGGGAGTGCTGTACAGAGGGCAGCCCCAGAGAGACTGTCTGTCACTCTCTGGGTGACATCTCTCTGGTGCCAGAACAGTCTTAGTTGGATCAGTGCCAGCAAAATTGATGCTCAGAAGGGGGGTAGGACATTCACGGCACCACTGCCACCAATATTTCCCCCTTCACGCTCTCATTCCACCCTTCCCCATTCATCCTCCTGCCACCCACCCACTCCCTCCTCCTTCCTGCTCCTTGCACTGACTTAACACCAGCAGGCATGTAATGGATCTTCACGCAGGCCACTGCTTGCCGCTGGCAGTGGGGGCCTGGCTACTTCCAAAGGCAGGTCGCATTTATGACCACTGTAAAGTACCTTATGCTGCCGGAATGCTAGTTCTGGTGGCGTAAGGATGCCTTCGGATTGGGCTGCCCAAGACTGAGTCCATTTCTGGCGAGTAGTGAAGCCTCTGATACTGACTGGTTGAGCTGGTCTCCAGAACATTCCAACGCTCAGGGAACACAGGTAAAGGTAAAGGTTTCCCCACGACTGAATGGTCTAGTGATGGCCGACTGTAGAGGTGCTCATCTCCGTTTCTAAGACTGTAGAGCAGGCGTTTGTCCGAGGACAAGTCATGTGGCCGACATGACTATACGCCTCAGCGCACGGAACGCCGTTACCTTCCCACCGAAGTGGTCCCTATTTCTCTACTTGCATTTTTAGGTGCTTTCGAACTGCTAGGTTGGCCGGAGCTGGGACAAGCAAGGGGAGCTCACTCTATCATGTGGTCTCGAACTGCCAACCTTCCGGTCAACAAGTTCAGCAACAGCGGTTTAACCCGCAGCACCACCACGTCCCAACCATGTCCCACCACGACCACATCAGGGAACACAGTTATCACCAATAACACAGTCTGGATTGTCTAAGAGAAGGTGGTGATCCGTTTGGCTGGGATTAAAAATCTTAAAGGTAAAGGTAAAGGTAAAGGTTTCCCCACGACCGAATGGTCTAGTCACGACCGACTGTAGGGGGCGGTGCTCATCTCCGTTTCAAAGCCTGTAGAGCCGGCGTTTTGTCCGAGGACAAGCTTCCGTGGTCATGTGGCCAGCATGACTATACGCCGTAGCGCACGGAACGCTGTTCCCTTCCCACTGAAGTGTTCCCAATTTATCTACTTGCATTCAGGTTCTTTCGAACTGCTAGATTGGCAGGAGCTGGGACAAGCAACGGGAGCTCACTCTGTCTTGAACTCCCAACCTTCTGGTCGGAAAGCCCAGCAGCAGCGGTTTAACCCACTGCACCACCACGTCCCATTAAAAATCTTGCACAGGGCCAATAGAGAGAGGCTTAGAAGAAGGTCCAAGATGGTAATGAACGAAGAAAGCCTAGAAGGCAACGCAGCAGAAAGAAAGTGACCGTCGGTCCTATCCGTGGATCTTACTTAGCCCAGATCACAGGTCCGTGATGGAGGGTCGCAGAGGACCTTCTGGACACAACTGCCGGTCCTGCCGGGAAGGTCTTCTGAAGCATGAGGAGTGCGTGAGCAGCACTTCAGTTGTACCTTGAGGTCCTCCGAACCCCCTCCCCATGCATCTCAATATCAATGGGAGGTGCGGCGATACCAACAGCTGGCCTGTACATCCCTCAGATTCCTCTTCCTAGGAGTAGCCATAGCTCAGAGGTAGCGGACCTGCTTTGCTGCCAAAGGTACCAGATCCCAACCTCTGGAACCTCCAGGTAGGACTGGGGAAAGCCCCCTCCCATCGGAAACCCTGGAGGGCCACCACTGGCAAGGAGACCCAATACTGAGCTAGAGGGACCAAACTGGCTTCAAGACAACAACACCCTTGAAAGGAACCATGCGCGATACAGGACAAGAAGGGGAAACCAGGTCTGCAAGGCAGAGGTGCAGGGAGAAGACTCGAGAGAGGGGGACTCGGGCGGTATGTAGGCTTGTCGATTCTCGATCTGGAGAAGGCTCCTCTCAAGGCAGAGTTGCTTCTGCCTGCAGCTATTTATTACAGCATGGCACCCTGCTAATCCTGGGCATGAAGGGTGGGGTGAGAAGGAGAAGGATTTTGCATATTGCAAAATGCAATACGAGGTGAGTGAGAGGGCTGCATTTACAGTCTAATCCTCTTTAGAGGCGAACTCGCTGTCTGCTAATTTGCTTACCTGTAAGGGGCAGAATTGTGACTTACCTGTTATCTGTGCCTCTGTCCTCATTGTCCACTAGGCAGAGAACCTTCCCAAGGCTGCTGGGAACCTTCAGAATGCCACCTGCAACCAGCGCTGACCCCTTTGAAATGGCCATCGGAAGCATCCACTGGCCATGTTCGTGCTGGCGGCAGGTGCCATTCGGAAGACCCCTGCACCCTCTGGGGGGTCTCTGCTGCATTCAGAGCAGAACTGTTCCTGGCTCCAAGAGCACCTGGGGGCAGGGCGACATCACCGTGCCCCCTGCACAGCTGCCCCTGTGCATTAGTACGAGCGCAAGGGAAGGGGCAAAGAAACACACAGGTTGTTCCGCACAGCGGCACCTCACTGCTGCCGATGTCCATTGCGCGAGTCATGCGGCAGCGCCCTCCCTTCGCCTCTGATTCCGAGATCTTTTAGTGCTTCCTGCTGCACTTGCTGGCTTCCTGAGGGTCTCTGCTGGTACCCCTTGCATCTAACTCCATGGATCCCATAGGATCAATGATTCAGTATCCGTGAACTTGCTATCCGTGAGGATTTCCAGGAACCTAACGCTAGCGGATCATGAGGACTGACTGTGTATACTGATCCAAATTAACCAGCCAGTTCTTCAGTTTCTAAACAAAACTGGAATCTCAGGTGTGCAAAAGTGCACTTATCTAAACAGTTGTGTGTGCTGCCGTAACTTCAGAAGTCAATTGGCAGTATAGTTTCTTTTTTTTTAAGTACCCACCAGATGTCTGCTTGTAGAACTGGCTTCTAACCAGTTTCTGTTGGACAGATTCTTCCTATAAAAACAAAACGTAATTCTACACTTTTCCACCTGCCAAGTCCCATGAAGATTCCTTTTTGTGTTCTAGGAAGACAGCTATTTTTTTTGTATATAAAATACAACGGTCTGTGGCTTGCAGATTAAACAGGAACATCCTCTACTTATGGATCAAAGGAGAAATGAACGTTATCGTTTTTGTGATGGTTGTACATTGTTTGGCATCAGGACTGGCTCTGACTGGCTCGTTTTTCCCCAGTACAAAATCATTCAAAAATACAGCCAACAACGGGTCAAATAAGGTTAATTCCCACATTTTGCTCCCTTTGTTTGACTCACTTGGAAACA